>LPNX010267064.1:339736-513123 GCA_001517045.1 Pseudotsuga menziesii
CCGCTAGTAAAGGCATCATCAATATCTCTCTAGCCAGAGCTAGGTACATCATCACCTCCACCAATAGAGATAGAGGCAATATCGACACCTCTTCTAGTAAATCTAGAGCCATCAATACCTATACCAGAAAAAAGACAGGCTTGAGAGCAAGAGGGATATATCTATCAAGATGAAGTGTACTACCCTTTCTGAGCATATCTAAAATAAAAATAGGTGAAGTAGGAATTGGTGGATGGTCTAGCCGATGAGTATGACCGAAGGGTTGGTTGAGAAAGAGTAAAGGAGATGATGATGTAGGATCGGGAGGAAGATATAGCAGGAGAAGAGGAATATATGATGTCGAAGGAGGTGGGTGCGACATAAAAGGTGGAGGAGGAGGAGGCGGATGAGATGTCAAAGGTGGAGGGGGAGGAGGGTGAGGCTAAGGAGGAAGCGCAGTGGATGTGAAGGCTGTTAGATTTTTAACATTAAGCTAGCATAACATTAGGGTCTTTAACTGAGAGAACAACAAGCACAACAATCAAACACAAGAGACAATGAACATAATGTTTTTCCTCGGGGAAACCATAAATGGAGAAAACCTCATAACTTCCTCAGAGATAGAATCAACACCAAAAGTGAAACCCAAAAAATAGTAAGATGATCTCCCAACAGTAGTAACCTCTTTCTTCCTTGCCCTAGTGTCTTTCTCTTCCTCAGCTATGTGCTACAACTGAGTGTGAGTGAGTGTGTGATAATAGAGATGCTATCTCTCTATTTATACTAATTGCCGACTTGAATAAACCCTACTAGGGCCAACTTCACTAGGTGAGTCTAATAACCCTAGTGCCCCAAAACTACAGGGACTTTAACCCTTAGACAATAGGAGGGTTACCCACCTTGACTTGACACGATTTTTTTACCTTATAGAAACTCCTGATAGGAACCTCGGGGCATGACATGACTCAAGTACATTACAAATACATCCTGGAATAAACATCGGGTTACAATACATAAGAAATACAAGTGAATACATTCCGAAGTTATAATTACATCAACAATTCCTCTTAACTAGGAAGGTATTCTCTCGACACAATTTATTAGCACAAGTCTTATTCTCTGTATCATCTGGATCATCATCGAGTCCTCATCATCTTCACCTTCAAGTCATCTCTTTCTTCAATTCATACTCATCTTCAAGTCATATTCATCTGGATATGGATCATCACTCGATCTGGATAATCATCACTGGATCTGGATCATCCCTCGATCTAGATCATCTCTGGAGCATCATCACTGGATCTGGATCATCCCTATTGGATCATCACAGGTGCTATCTCATGATTCTTCTCATCACAAGAAGTTCTACAAAGCCAACCCCTTTTCATGCTGGTTGTAGGCCTAGCCTCCATGTAGGTCTTCATCCAACGCTTATATCTGACCTTAAGTCAGAACGACCCACCCAACACTTATATCTGATCATGTAGGAACCAATCCTATAATCATATCAGAAAGGCATGCCCAACACTCACATATGACCATGTGGGAACACATCCCACAACCCTTCCAGAAAGGCCCAACACTCAGATATGTCAACCAATGTCAAAAAGGCTCAGCACTTATAGTCGACCATGTGAGGAACCAATCCTCCATGCTGAAAGGCTCTGCACTTACATCTGACAACCAATGTTAGAAAGGCTCATCACTTATATTCGACCATGCAAGGAACCAATCCTTCATGCCGAAAGGGCTCTGCACTTGCATCTGAAAACCAATGTCAAAAGGGCTCTGCACTCACTTCTAATCATGTAGGAACCAATGCTATAGTCACATTAGAATGGCCCTCAGTCCTAGATTGAGCTTTCTTGGTAACTAACCAGGTGGCTCCATTCCAAGAATGGCATTCAACGCTTACTTCTGATCATGTAGGAACCAATCCTACAGTCACATCAGAATGGCTTAGCACTCACATCAGACATGGAAGGAACCAATCCTCTCACCATGACAGAATGGCTCAGCCCTTACATCTGACCATGGAAGAAACCAATCCTCTCATCATATCAGAATGGCTCTGGGTCTCATAATTTCCCCTTGGAGGGAACCTCGATCTGGAGAACACCAAGATTCTCCCTGAAGTACTCGAACTTCACCCTAGCCAATGGCTTTGTCAACACATCAGCTATCTGTTCATTCATCACAACATACTGGAGCTTCAATGCTCCCCTCTGCACCATATCCCTGATATAGTGATACTTGATCTCGATATGCTTCTACTTGTCATGGACCACTATATTCTCTGACAACTTCATGCAACTTTGGTTGTCACAATGTATACAAGTAGCATCCATCTGGAGATCAAATAAATCAGACAGTAGCTTTCGCAACCATACTTCCTCACAACTAGCTGAACAAGCTGCAACATACTCTACTTCAGCTGTATTCAATACCATATAGGATTACTTTGTGCTAAACCAAGAGATCACACCTGATCCCATACTGAAGCAACACCCTGAAGTGCTCTTCCTATCGATGGCACTTCCTGCCCAATCTGAATCAACATAACCCTCCAGGTTAATCTTCTGATTCACCTCATACTTGAGTCGATAATCAATTGTACCCATTAGGTACCTTAGAATATGCTTTGCAGCAATCAAGTGAACATGTCTCAGATCTGTCAGGAACTGGCTCAAGGTGTTCACAACAAAGCAAATGTCTGGTTTCGTGTTCGTCAGATACATCAAGGACCCAATCATCTGATGATACATCGTAGCATCAACCATCTCTGATGAAGCATCACTCAATAGCTTTAGGTTCGATTCCATAAGTGTGGTCATGGCCTTGCAGTCCATCATCCCAAACCTCTTCAGGATCTCTACTACATACTTCCCTTGTTCAAGGGAGATTCCATTTGCATTTTTCCACACCTCCATGCCTAGAAAATAATGCATCATACCCAAGTCCTTCATTTCGATCTCGGCAGAAAGCTTTCTCTTCATATCAATAATCAACCCATCCATACCTGTTACAAATAGATCATATACATATAGTAGGAGCATCACTGGGTTTCCATATTAAACCTTGTAGTAAAGGTTGGAATCTGCTTTAATCTTGGTAAAGCCCAAACTGGATAGAAAGCTGTCAATTCTGTCGTACCATGTCCTGGGTGCCTGTTTCAAACCGTACAGGGCTTTCTTCAATCTGCACACATGAGACTCCCTATCATGTGTCTCAAAACCAAGTGGCTGTTCTACATACACTTCCTCTTCCACTACACCATTCAAGAAAGCAGTCTTGACATCCATTTGGTGTATCTTCCATTTCAATACTACAGCCAGAGCAAGTACTGATATGATGGAAGTGTATCTGGCTACAGGTGCAAAGGTTTCTGGCATAGTCTATTCCTTCTTTATGTGAGAAACCACGAGCCATGAATCTTGCCTTATATTTCTCTATGCTACCATCTGCAACATGCTTGATCTTGTAGATACATTTGGAAGTTACAAATGACTTCCCTTCTGGTATTGGGAAAACATCCCAAACATCATTCTTCATGATCGATTGCTACTCTTTGATCATAACATCCTTCCACTCTTTCCGTTCTACCCCTTCTTCATAATTGGAAGGTTCTTCATTGAAAAAGTCACATAGTAAAGCTACATATCTAGAGCAGGATATGGTTCTCTTTCTTTCTCTGTGATTCTCTTCTGGAGCGCCATATCTTTCTGCACCTTGGATAACTTCTTGTACCCAAGTAGGTTTCCTCTTGTGAGGATTATTCTCCTGAGGTGGATCTACAGGTCTTTGTGGTTCTTCAAATTCTCGATCTTCTTCTTGAGTTTCTTCATTCATGGTTGTATCATGAATTCTGGGTGCTTCTGCTTCTTTAGGTTCTTCAACAGGTCTCTTTCTGGATTTGTTGGAAGCTGTGACTTCATCAAATGTTACATCCCTACTGATGTTGATATTCTTGAATCTTGGGAAGTATATTCTGTAAGCCTTTGAGCTTTCAGAGTATCCCACAAATATACCTTTCTTTCTTGAAGGATCTAGTTTTGTTCTTTTCTCTTTTGGAATGTGTATGTACACTGGACAACCGAATATCCTGGGATGGATGACTTATGGTTTCTTGCTGGAAAATACTTCTTCAAGTGTCTTGTTCTTGAGTACTCTATGTGGAGTACAGTTCTGTACATACACCACTGTTCTGGCAGCTTCTGCTCATAGATGCATGGGAAGATCCTGATCATGAAGCATTGCTCTTGCAGCTTCCATGATAGTTCTATTCTTCCTTTCTACAACCCCATTCTTTTGTGGATTATATGGAGTGGATAAATCCCTCTTAATCCCTGATTATTTGCATAAGTCTTTGAATTAATTTGATGTGAATTCTCTGCCATTATCTGATCGAAAGGTCTTGATATTCTTTTCTGTGTGGTTCTCGATCAAGGCTTTGAATTCCTTGAACTTGCTGAAAACTTCATCTTTGTTCTTCTTGAAGTAAATCCATGTCTTCCTAGAAAATTCATCAATGAAAGAAACATAATATACATACCCTCGTAGTGAACTTGATGACATTGGTCCGCATACATCGGAGTAGATGATTTCCAAGATTCCTTTTTCCTTGCTCTCGCTACTTGGAAATGTCTTCTTTGTATTCTTTCCTTTCACACATCCTTTGCAGACCCCTTTATGTTTTGCTTGAATTTCTGGAAGACCTTCAACAACTTTGCTTGAAATTGGTAGTGCTCTATAATGCACATGTGCAAGCCTTCTATGCCAAAGTTCATTTGGATCTACTATGTCATGGAGCAATGCTTGTTCTCAATGGCCTTTCAATTGGTATAATCCTCCTTCTTGTTCTCCAATCGCTATTGCATCATCAATAGTCTTTCCTCTTGACCACATGAGGACTTGGCCATCTACAAATGCAACCCTCATGCCTTTTGCATCCAGTGCTGATATGGATAGAAGATTCTTCTTTAGTCCTGGTACAAACAAGACATCCTTCATTTTCATAGACTTTCCAGAGTCTAGCTTGTAGGGGGATTCACCACTACCTTTTATGGGAAATTGTTAGTCATCCCCAAGTTTCACCTTATGGGGTGAATTATGTTCGGATAGTTTCTCAAAGGATTCCTT
Source organism: Pseudotsuga menziesii (assembly GCA_001517045.1). NCBI lineage: Eukaryota > Viridiplantae > Streptophyta > Pinopsida > Pinales > Pinaceae > Pseudotsuga > Pseudotsuga menziesii. Next base: position 344,855 of record LPNX010267064.1, read on the forward strand.
GAAACCTGTCATGTGTTTGGAAGCCCCACTTTCAATAAGCCAATATTTTCTTCCATGAGTGACAGTTCCCGTGAGAGCGAAGATCAGAACATATTATTCTTCACTTGAAGAGTCTTCACTTTCTTGTTTTACTCTCTTCCTAGGAGGATCATCATCCTCAGCAGTGTGAGCATGATATCTTCATTTGGAGTTCTTCTTCTTCTTGGATCCATTCTTATTCATGGGACAATTTCTAGCAAAGTGTCCTATTTCATCGCATGTATAACATCTGAGTTTGGATGGATCCCTTCTTACAGGATTATTTTTCTGATGAGAATGCTTACCTTGGTGATGATGATTTTCCCTTCTTCCTTTTCTGGAGTGTATTATGAGAGCTTGATCTTCACTTCCCATATTTTCTTCTCGAGCCGCTATTCAAGATTCTTCTTGTGAACATTCTTCCCACAGTCTACCGAACTTGACTAACTTATTCCTAGCACAGATTCCTTGGATGAAAGAATCCCATGACCTAGGGAGAGCATTCAAGGTAGTCATCACAATTTCTACATTCTCCACTTCTTCATTTACTGATTCAAGTTGTTTTTTGATCTGGGAGACCCTTGTGAAGTATGAATGGATGGTCTCCTCATTCTGGATCTTTACATTATTCAAATGGTTCCTTAGAGTCATCTTCTGATTGATGTTCTTCCCTTCAAACAATTTGGTTAGGGCATCAAACATCGATTTAGGTGTCTTGAGGGAGGACACCTGTGGTATGACGTGATCCTTGATAGAATCAGCAATAATCCTCTTTTCCATAACTAACTTCTTCTTATGTAAGGCCTTGGCCTCATCTCCCTTTGGAACTGGAACCCCCTCACTGATATAGGAGTCCAACTCATTTTCTTCTAGAACCAGGGAGATCCTATACTTCCAGGCTCGAAAGTTATCAACTCCCTCAAGCTTTTCATCAAGCTTGGTATGATGAGACATCTTAACTAAGAACCTCAAATGGAAACACAAAATATTTATATCTTACTAGGTCAAGATGTCGGATCTAGATTTGGAGCTGAAATCCTGTAGTGCTAGTTCAGGAGCAGATTAGGGTTTTGCTTTTCCAAAGTTCTGTCCAACCAAATGCTTTGATTTTGATCCCTAAATTTGATTTTGGGGAGGAGATCAGTCCAGGCCTGGGCTCACTAGAAAATTCCACTTCTGTGAAAAGCCCTAATTTTCGACAGTAGTGTCGGGTCCAAAACTGAAAAACCTCATAATTGGATTCTGCTTCGATAGAAATATGCGCCCTAGGGAGGAGAGTTATTCCACCCTTCTTTTTTTGAAAGTAGGAAGCCCTAGTTTTTGCAGCTGCATAGTGTCTTCTTCTCAGTTTAGCTTTGTTACTGTGTTAGATTTTTAACATTAAGCTAGAATAACATTAGGATCTTTAACTAAGAGAACAACAAGCACAACAATCAAACACAAGAGACAATGAACACAGTATTTTTCCTTGGGGAAACCATAAATGGAGAAAACCCCGTAACTTCCTCAGAGATAGAATCAACACCAAAAGCGAAACCCAAAAATAGTAAGATGATCTCCTGACAGCAGTAACCTCTTTCTTCCTTTCCCTAGTGTCTTTCTCTTCCTCAACTATGCGCTACAACTGAGTGTGAGTAAGTGTGTGATAAATAGAGATGCTAGCTCTGTATTTATACTAATTCCTGACTTGACTAAACCCTACTAGGGCCGACTTCACTAGGTGAGTCTAATAACCCTAGTACCGTAGAACTGCGGGGACTTTAACCCTTAGACAATAGGAGGGTTACCCACCTTGACTTGACATGACTTGTTTACATCATAGAAACTCCCAATAGGATCCTCGGGGCATGACATGACTCAAGTACATTAAAAATACATCCCAAAATAAACATCGGGTTACAATACATAAGAAATACAAGTGAATACATTCCAAAGTTACAATTACATCAACAAAGGCTGCGCCACTAGTCAAAGCAACTGGTGGAGAAGGATGTAGACTAGTTGGCAGAGGTTCTCTTCCCTCATATGATGATGAAACACTATAATGGATACCATCTAAAATATAAAAAAAAAATGTTTTGCACCAAGATCCTCATATCACGAGGAAGCATTCTCCACAGCTCTACACGACGAGGCTCCCTAATAATGTACCTCACATGTACAGGATGAAATGATATATATTGCAACATCATAGATACCCTGTCTAGGATGTCTTGTTAGAACCTATCATATCGCCTACGTTGAAGGCTAGGTTTGGCTAAATAGGGTTCCTCGGCATGAGCTACATCCAGATCCATATACTCCTCATCCTGAACCGGAAAAGGTGGAACATCACCATCAAACGTCCCAACATTTCTAAAATATATTGTACACAATAATAATTAGACAATTTCATTAAACATGAATCTAATATAACAATTTAAATTAATTTTCTTCTGCATTAAGTATTGAAAATAATAAAATGTAACTAGATTAATTCAAACATAATGTTAATTTTAACTTTATCATCTAGTGGCTCATCTCGAGTGAATAAGATGTCGGGACACCCTTTCTAATCCAATACATCATATGCATATAGAACCATGTCTAACCTAGGAGGGTCCTCACTTCCCAACATCTCGGTCACATCCACAGTGATCCTTGCCAAAAAGTCAGGCTACCCCCTCTTGGGCATCATGTTGCTCCACATGCACATACACACATTTGTCATCAACTTAGGAGGGTTCCTTTCAAAATATGGCCCGTTAACCGAAAATTAATCATAAAATAAATAAAATAACTCTGAACCGAAATGGAAGTTCTCCCTCCTGGAAATACATGCTTGACATCAACTAAGAGCATACAAATCTGTAATAAAAAATAACACACTACTTAACACATCTAGGTGCTCACAATAAAGAATCAACATAATATAACAGAGGGAAACTAATGCATTTCCCATCACCTAGGATGTGCACGATGGTTTCCACCAACAAAGAGAGGCACCTAACATCCTCTCTACCAAAAGAAGCAATGGAGAGCCTCCCACTGCGGACCTAAAACTGAGCAGGATTGAGGATGTTGGGATTAACATCGATCTGAACATATACTAGCTGAGATGATGATACAACTCCAACTGGGACCTCAAGGAACGGAGGAAAGTCCTCTCCTCTCCTAGAAATACCCATGAAAAAATATATGTCCTCCTTAGTAGGTCGATACCACTGATCGAGACTGACTCAAAATGCTTGACTATGTTGATCCCAACGTGTGATCAACTGGGTGAGGAATGTAGTGTTCCCATTAAGGGATGTGGCATCCTCATAGAACTTGAGGAGGTCGATAACTCTCAAGAGGAGTCGCGTCTATGCAATAATATGATGGGGGTATAAATATCTCGCCCTCTCCCTAGATTCCCACTCTGTGCAAAAGTTATACTGGTCAACCTGAGCTTTTTGTTGCTACCTCACCTCGCGGCTGTCACATCTCCGTTTCATATATAAAATGAATTAGCTAGTCTCTTCAAAATAAATATAAAAATATTATATGAGAATTATATGTATTAAAATAAAAATTATTTTTTTTTGCAAAAAGTGATATACGATGTGCCTATATAAATATAATGCATCGCAGTGCACTTTATAAAAATAACACATCGTACACAGTGTGTTTATGTGTAATTAATGCACCGATTGTTGGTTTATAGTTTTTAAAATCATTTTTTTGAATGTTTTTGTGGTGCGTTGCGGCGTTCCTAGATAATGTCAGAGCACCAAACATCAGTGCACTGACTCCCACTGGAACGCCAATGAATTTAGGTATAATGAACTCACTGATTATTATTTTATAGTTTTAAACATAATTTTACGTTATGGCGGTGCACTACTAAATATTAGCATGACGGTACCCGGTGTGTTTATACCACATAAAAACACCATTTAATGTGTGCTAACGTAATGCAAAAGTATGAAGGTTCTCCTAGAGGATGTCATTGCATCGAAGATGGGTGCATTGACGACAACTGAAAAGTTGGGCTTTAAATTTTATTTTTAATCTTTACTGGTGCATTTTATACAAATAGGCACACCGTAAAGTCAGTGTGCTTATGTGTAATGAATGCAGCAATGATGAGTTTATAGTTTTTAAAATTTATTAATGTCATGGAGGTGCACTACAAGGTAGTAGAGCACCATTAATGTGGTGCATTAGATAACATAGTTGCATTGTATACTCGATGCACCTATGTGTAGTTAACACATCGAATATTAGTTTATAGTTATAAAAACTATTTTATTCTATGGTGGTGCAATACGAAAGTGTAGCACACCGGTACGACGGTGCATTCAATCCATTTATCTTTCTCTGCTGTTGGTGCGGCCTGTAACAAATTACAATGTGCCGTGACGTACGGGGTGAGATGAACTATTTGAATGCAACATAAAATTTTTAGATTTTTTTAATATGGAAAATTAAGTATTAATTCCAAAAATTAAACCACTAAAAGTTTAAATTATGAAGTAAGAAATAATTTAGCTGCTGAACCGCATGTTGGAGAGGCATCTTAGCTATGTACGGAGAGTTTGTTTTTTTGGCCACTGTTTGGAAAATCTTAAATTCAATTGAGCAACCATTGAAAGCGAAAAATGTGTCAACAGGGAGTGGAATGAGCACCGGTGGTAGGGAGTCTAGGTGAATTATGGACGGCACTGGTGTAGATGGCTCAAATGCACTGTGGAGGGGTAAACATGATTTTGATCGTGCAATTTTTTTTTAATAAAACCCCTTTATGGTTCGCCCTATAGTTTAATGCATTAGTGCATTCTAATTACACCGCTGCACCTCAATGTAGGTTTTAAATATTTTTTTAAAATTCTTTTTTAACAAATCCCGACTGGTGCATTTGTGTTTTTCACACGCATTGGCTTGTTTTCTAATAATAAACAACCTGCGATTGTCTACATTTTTTTTAATTGAGTTTTTTTTCCAGGGAGCTACAATGTTTTTAGGATATCTCGATGTGTTATGGGTTTAGACACACCGATGTAGTAAGATTATAAAAATGCACCGCTATAGTTTTTAAAAATTCTTACCATTTGTCATAATATTTTTTAAACACATGTTTGTTTTTTTGGGTGGCCCCGGTGCGTTCATATTTCCAAAACACACCGAATAAAATTTTTTAATTGGTGTTTATTTTCTGGGTGCGACATCGTTTTTGAGGTCTACTGTGTTTTTGTTTGTAGATGCACTTGTGTAGTACGTCCACTAAAACACACTGCTATGATTTAAAAAAAATTATGGCCATTGCGATTAATTTTTTATAATTTCATGCTTTGACGCCATGCGTCATTCATTCTGTTCTCCACCTTGGTGTAGGGATCCTAGATGATGTCATAGCACCAAACATAAGTGCGTTGACTCCTGCCAGAATGTTGGTGCACTTAGGTATAATGAATTCATTGATTTTTATTTGTAGTTTTAAAATTAATTTTATGTTATGGTGGTGCACTTAAAGGTAGTAGAGCACCGTCAATGCGGTGTGTTAGATACACATAGTCGCACCGTATATTCGGTGCACCTACATGTAGTTAACACACTGAATATTAGTTTATAGTTTTAAAAATGATTTTATTATATGGTGGTGCACTATGAAAGTGTAGCACACCGATATGATAGTGCATTCAATCCGTTTGTATCTCCTAGTCGTCGATGCATCCTATAACAAATTATAGTGTGCATCGATGTTCTAGGCAAGTTGAATGGCTCAAATGTACCGTGGAAGTTTTTAATTTTTTTTATATAAAAATGGAAAATTAAGTATTAATTCGAAAAATTAAACCTCTAGAAGTTTAAATTATGAAGTAAGAAATAATTTACCTGTTGAACCACACGTTAGGGAGGCATCCTAGCTATGTATGGAGAATTTGATTTTTTGTTCACCGTTTGGAAAAATTCAAATTCAATTGAGCAACCAATGAAAATGAGCAATGTGTCAACATGGAGTGGAATGAGCACTCGTGGCAAGGCGTTTAGGTGGGTTATGGATGATAACAATGCAGATGACTTAGACACACTTTGGAGGGGTAAAAATGATTTTGACAATGCAATATTTTTTTATTTTTATAAAACCCTGTTCTGGTGCGCCCGACGATTGAAGGGGTCATTGTGTTATAACTACACTATTGCACCAATCCTGCATGGGTGTGTCTCATTGGCAGTTTAATTGTTATGAATTCACTTGTTGTAAATTGGAAGTCACGAGTTGAAATCCCACCCGGAATTACCTGTGTCCCATGTCTTGCGACGAGTGTGGGAAACCTAGGGGTATAGTGGTAGTAGGAATGGATCCTTAGACCCCGTTTCACATGAATACCATACCAACTCCAGTTGTTGATTCCCCTAGTTACCAAAAAAAAACTACAGTATTGCACCAGAAAGTAGGTGTTAAATATTGTTTTAATTATTTTTTAGCCAATCCTAACCGGTGTGTTTGTTAATAATGAACCACTCACGATTGTATAATTTGTTTTTAATTGATGTTTTTTTGGGGGTATAAAAATGATTTTAGGATATGCTAGTGCGTTATGGGTTTAAATGCACAAGTGCGGTAAGATTATAAAAATGCACCACTATGGTTTTTAAAAATTCCTACCATTTGTCATAATATTTTTTAAACACATGCTTTTTTTTTGGGCCACCTTGGTGCATTTGAATTATAGACACATTGGTGCGTTCATATTTCCCAAAAGCACGAAATAAAGTTTTTTTAATTGGTGTTTTTTTTTCAAGGCACAACATTGTTTTTGAGGTCCGGTGCTTTTTTGTTTGTAGTTGCACCGATGCGGTACGTCTACTAAAATGCACCGCTATGATTTTAAAAATTTTCCGGCCATTGCGATTATTTTTTTATAATTTCATGTTTTTATGCTGTGCCTCATTCCTTTTTTGGATGCCTGTCCCAGTGCGGGGCTCCTAGCCAATTTCATAGCATTGAACATCGGTTCTCTAACTCGCCATAACGTCAGTACGCTTAGGTATAATGAACGCATCGATTGTTATTTTATAATTTTAAAATAAGTTTTATGTTATGGCAGTGCACTACTAAATATTATCGCGCCAGTACTCGTTGCATATATACCACATAAACACACCATTTAATGCATGCTAACACAATCTAAAAGTTCGACGATTCTCATAGAGGATTTCATTACACCGAAGACCAATGCGTTGACGGGCGCTAGAAAGTTGGGCTTTAAATTTTTCGTTTTAATCATTACCGATGTGTTTTATACAAATAGGCACACCATAAAGTCATTGCGCTTATGTGTAATGAACACACCGATTATGAGTTTATAGTTTTTAACATTGATTAATGTTATGGAGGTGCGCTACGAGGTAGTACAACATCGTTAATGTAGTGCGTTAGATATACATAGTCGCACTATATATTTGGTGTGCCTATGTGTAGTTAACGCACCAAATATTAGTTTATAGTTATAAATATTATTTTATTCTATGGCACTGTGCTATGAAAGTATGGAACACCGGTACGATGGTGCGTTCATTCCATTCGGCTTGCCCCACTCTCAATGTAGCCTGTAATAAATTACTATGTGCACCGACGTCTGGGGAGAGCTGAGCGACTCGAACACACCATGCAAGTTTTAAATTTAAAAAAAAGGAAAATTAAGTGTTAATTCAAAAAATTAAATCGATAAAAATTTAAAATATGAAGTAAGAAATAATTTACCTATTGAATTGCGCGTCGGGGAGGCATCCTGATTATATATGGAATTTGATTCTTTCCCACTGTTTAGAAAAAAATCAAATTCAATTGAGAAGCCAATGAAAATAAGCAATGTGTCAATAGGGAGTGGAATGAACACCGGTGGTAGGGCGTCTAGGTGGGGAATCGACGACGCTGGTGCAGATGGCTCAGATGCACTGTGGATGGTTAAAAATGATCTTGATCTCACACTAATTTTTTTTTTATAAAACCCTATTCTGGCATGCCCAACAATAGAACACACCAGTGCATTATAACTACACCCCCACATCGTAATGTAGGTTTTAAATATTTATTCATTTATTAATATTTAATAAATCTCGATCGATGCATTTGTTTTTTTCACATGCACTGGTGCATTTGTTAATAATGAATGACCCACAATCACATTTTTTTTAATTGATGTTTTTTTCCAGGTGCTACAATGTTTATAGGGTATGCTAGTGCATTATGGGTTTAGACGCACCAATGTGGTAAGATTATGAAAATGTACCAGTATGGTTTTTAAAAATTCCTGTCATTTTTCATAATATCTTTTAAACACATGTTTGTTTGTTTTGGTCGACCTAATATATTCATATTTCCAAAACACACCGAATAAAGTTTGTTTAATTGGTGTTTTTTTTTCAGGGTGTGACATTGTTTTTTGAGGTTTAGAGATTTTTTTTTCTAGAAGTACCACACCAAGCCACTACTACGATTTTAAAAAATTTCTGGCCATTCCGATTATTTTTTTATAATTTCATGTTTTTACACCATGTGTCATTCCTTTTTTTGGCCACCTCGGTGCATTTGCGGTCTGAACACACCGGTGTGTTGGTGTTATATACACACTGAGGAGTTTAATTTAGAAACACACATAATGAAAAACTTCTGCTAGAGTCTCCTACCACCTACCTCCGCTACTTACCTTCGTTATAAATGTATATTTGATCTCTTTCAAGAGGATCATCCTCTATAACCTCTATTGCATGGCCTTTTCCTTGTAGTGTTTGTTGTGAATCAGGGACATACAATACCACAACGCCCACATATCGATTCAAATAATATCGTTCAAGTGTGGATGGTGAGGCACAGGGAGAGGTATTTGGTCCCTTGACCTATTTCTAATGCTACTCACTATCTCTTATTTCAGGTTGGCCTCAAGTTTTACAAGGAGGCTAATTCATTTAGGGATCAGACTTAGCTACTAACATAACTGATCCATTGATGGGGTCATGAAAGACATGCCTTTAGGGTTGGTCCTAATATTTGGTACATCCCACATAATAGGATATATACTTCATCACAGGTTTATTTATCGGGGAGATGACTTTCCCCTTTTTCTCGATCTATCACCTGGTATTATAGCTGAGATATTGTTGATTTATGTTCAACAATTCATCAATGATGATATTGCTTAGCCCAATTATTTCCAGGTGAGTGGGGATAATTTAAGGCTACAAGCATTTCGTTCAGAGGAGGCCCGAGTGCTTAACCTTATTTGTTACTATGATATCCCACCATCTCACTGATGGACAACACATTAGCTGCGCTATGTTGTATTATGTAGAGTGTTTACTATAGATTCCCAAGGTGATTAGGTGGGATACTATTTTTTTATGATAATGTTTTATTGCTTTATACCAATGTCATATCCAGTTGGATGGGAGACAAATTTTCCCCTTTTCCTTAGAGTTATTTACTCTATTTTTTAGAGGTTTCCAACGGCTCCACCAAAATTTGGGCCTACATTTGACCGCATGCTAGCTATACCTATGAATGATGTGAGTGTGATCATATGGGGGTAATGGTTTCCAAAGAGAGGACAACCCAATATCATGTGTAGTGAACCCGATGTAAAAGTTTTGGCGATTTTACATAGTCAATATCGATAGGCAAACATTGATTGTGTACAATATCCAGATGTAGGGATTTCCAGTAAAGGGTGTGAAAACATCTGATTTACTCTGGATGAGCCAGTGGATATGAGAGGTAATATGATCATTATATTTTGATTATTGTAGTTACATAATTTTTATCTTATTTAATGTAGATGTGATAAATTATAATATTTTTTTTTTAAATTGTCTAATTATTGTATTTGTCCACTATTTTGGAGATATTGGCATGTTTTTCAAGGATTAACCACTACTGCATGATGTGGATATGGATGAGGCATATGAGCCAATTTATGGCCATAAAACTGGCATAGAGCAACATCGGACAAGTCTTCGATACTATCATTATGTAGCGCATCATCTATACGAGTTTATGGCTTAACACGAGGTGGATCCTATATGACCTTTAAATATTGTATGTGACCCTAATATCTCTCCCATATGACCCACCCTTCCCCATGATATAATTATATTCATACATAATATTGTAGATTTGGTCAGGATCATTAAGTCTTTGAGGGGTATTCTAGTGCCATATTATAGGGACGATTCTCCTTCAAGTCCTCCACCATTTCCTCCATTCACCGATCCAGTAGCTCATGGATCATCTAGTGTCAGACATGCATCTACTTGGTATCCACCACCACCATCCCCTCTTATATAATCTCCACTAACAACATCACCTCCTATATAATCCCCAACACCATCCATTGATACCCCATCCATTGATCCATTAGTCCCACTATTGCCATCCCACTACAAGGAGAACACCTTCTACAAGAGGTTGTAGGGGAAATCCCCCAAAAAACACGTCCCTTCTTTGTTTATAAGTGAGGTTTCTAGTGGAGGAAGGAAGTCAAGGGATTTAGTGCATATATTTTTATCAGTGGGCCTAAACCATTATGGTGCATCGATGCTTCACATGGTTGAGGCGCACTAGTGCTTATTTTTTGTTAATGGCACACTAGTTCTCTTAATTGGTTTAGGAGCACTGGTGCTTTATGACCCATGTGCACTTGTGTACACCAAGGTGATTTTAGCCAAAAAATATTGGTGCTTCATTTTTTAAATGACACACCAATGCTCCTCTTTGGATAAGGTGCACTAGTGTCAGTGCTCATCGTTGGTTAATGTGCACCTATGTCGGTGCTCCTCTTTGGCGAAGGCACACCAATGGTATTGTTAAGGTGTGGGTGCACTAGTGCTCCATGACCCATGTGTACCAATATTCTTATGTAAAAAAAACTATCAGTGCTTCACTTTTTAAATGGTGCACCATTTCTCCTCTTAGGTTAAGGCACATAAGTGTTGGTGCTCCTCTTTGGTCAAGGTACACTGGTGCCAGTGCTCCTCTTTGATGAAGGTGCACCAAAGCTTCTTTTAGTATCTAGGCACATCGATGCTTATAGTAAAAAAAACACCGAATAGTAATTCATTTTTTTAACTTATTAAAAAGAGTGGGATTTTTAAATGTTTTAAAGATGTGGGAACATGTCATAAAAAGAGGAAAAAACTAGGGTTTGTTTCATTTCTTCATTTCACATGGTTCTACCAGAGAGAAGAGGAATAGGAAGAGTATTGTGTCCAAGCAACCATTTCCCCCCTCTTCATTGTTTAATTTCTTCCTATTATCTATTTTATTGTATTATTTTGAATTTCTCACTATTATTCCTAATTTCTTATTTTGTTTGTTGTTTCCTTTTGTTGGTTTGAGGCTTTTCCCTCTATTTTGTAGGTTAATGGTGGATTTGTTTTAGGGTTTTACATCAAAATATATGGGTTTTCCCTTCTTATTGAAAGAATCAATTTTTATTAAACTTTTCAAAGAAGTAGGAAAAACATCTTAAGGAGAGGGGGAAAAGGAGGGTTTGTTCAATTTCTTCATTTCACATGGTTTTACAAGAGAAAAGAGGAAGAGGATGAGTATTGCATCCAAGAAACCATTTTCCCTCTTCATTGATTTAATTGAAAAGCAAACAAGGAGCAAGTTTAGAAAAATAGTTTATATTTTTTGTGTAGCATAGGTGCACATCAATAAGGGTTTTCACCTCATTTTATTTGCAGGTTAACAAGGTTTCTGCACGTGTAGAAAACTATTTTATGTTAACGAAATTATATTTTGTGTTTGTGGTGCTTCTATTCTATGTAAGCGCATTGATGCTTCTCTTTGGTGAAGGTGCAACGATGCTAATCTTTGGTTAAGGCACACCGATGCTTCACTTTTGTGAAAGTGCACTGGTGCTACTCTTTGTTGAAGCATATCGATGCTCATTTTTGGTATAAGTGCATCGGTGGTCCTATTTTAAGGTGTGGGCACGCTAGTGCTCTTCTTTGGTCTAATAGAATTGATTCTCCATGTTAGGCATGTTATCTCTAGTGGATGAGTGGTTTTGGAAAGTTATCATCAAACAATTTTCATGTAAAAATAGAGTGGTTTTGTAATTACAAGAGATCTACTCATTAAGTGGTAAATGGAGTTGTTTGATACTCACCATGGTTTTGTATGGGTCGTTTAGTTACCATTACAATAAATTGTAATGCTTAACATTTCAATATTAACTATTGTACATTTTTCATAATATTATTTTTATTTTTATTGATAATGTCTTATTTCATAGGCTTTTAATTGTAATTTTTTATTTCAAACAATCAAAATTATAATTTTGTTTAATATTCGACAAGTATTTCATATTTATACTGTACAAAAACGATTCATTAATAAACAATGGTAAGAACTAAAATTTGGAATATTCCGAAAATCAAAGTTATTATATCACTACATTTTAATAATATTGTATTTATTAATCAACTCCCTTTATTTGCATGTTCACAAGGTTTATGTACACATCCTATTGTTTTTTGTCATCAATGCTCCTCTTTTGTATGGAAACGATGCTCGTTGTTGGATAAGGTGCACAAGTTCTCATCTTTGGTATAATAGTTTCTTTACTGTAGGCACACTAGTGCTCCTGGCTATAAATTGTAATGATTAATAGTTCAATATTAATTATCATACATTTTTACATTATTATTTTTATGTTTATTGTTAATGTCTTATTTAATATGCTTTTAACTACAAATATATATTTCAAACAATCAAAATTATAATTTTTGTTTAATATTAGGCAAGAATTTCAGTTTTAAATTGTAAGTAAGAGATTCATTAATAAACAAGGGTAAGAACTAATACTTGGAATATTTAAAACCAAAGTTATTATATCACTACACTTTAATAATCATGTATTGTTTAAATCACCTCCCCTTATTTGAATATTCACAAGGTTTCTATACACAACAAATTATTTGTGGTCATTGATGCTCCTCTTTGGTATGGGTGCACCAAGGCTCATTGTCGCTTAAGGTGCACCGATGCTCTTCGTTGGTATAAGTGCATACATGATTCTTTATTGTAGGTGCAATATGTTGGAATATTCAACAATAGTGATAGGGGGGGTGAATAATTATTGGGAAATTTTTACCACTTTTAACATGTAACATTAACCATTAAAAATATCATTCAGCATCACATAAAACCATCACATAAAAATCATACATAGTGCATAAGAGATTTAACGTGAAAACCGAAATGGGAGAAAAACAAAAAAGATGTTGTTTATAATATGAATATTACATTCAATGTTTTTACTAGAACCAACTAGAAGGAATATCCAATTCCCTAATTTTCTAGCACCAAATAGAAGGAGGCTCCAATCCCCTAGTTTACCAGCTCTAGCTTAAAGGAGCCTACAACCCCTTAAGGTCACAGGTTCCAACCTGTAGAGAGGAATACAATCCTCAGTGAGCACCAAATCAAAATTCTCAAGCACCAACTTGAAGGAGACTAAAGTCTCCTATCCTTACCCCATCATGCCGCCCTGATATGAGTAAAATAAACAATATGTAATGATCATTGTATCACTATCTAACGACTTGTACCTGTATCTTTTTCCTGCACTTGTATTAGTGTTCTTATTCCTGTATCACTGTCCATGTTCTTGTATCAATGTATCTTTCAAACTATAACATTGTATAACTATATAAATGCCACAATCATAGCCTCTGTCATAATGCCATTGTCAATGTGACAATGCCACAATCACTGTCACACTGTTTCAATATCCGTCACACTATATAAACCTGTACATGCTTCAAGTATGTACCTAGAAACAATAATCCACTGATTTCATTTTGATACTCAACTTTTACATCACATAGATTTCCAAAACATTGAACATTCCAATATATAATCCATATGCCACAACATAACCATGGACTATGCAAGATAATTACTGTGATCTATGTCAAGACCATCATACAATATGTCCAGATAATCACCATGATATTTTCAATACAACAAGATGGACCGTAGTCCATGAGAGGCATGGCCATCACAAGAGAGACCCATGTACAAAAACCATACCAGATCTATTACAAGATGACCATCATTATATCCCCCATAACATATATAATGACTTCAAAGAGATTTACCAAGAGAGAGGTTAACACACCTAGAGAAAATATGTGCCATCACAAGAGAAACCCACAAGCATGAATCATACATTTTCCAAGATCACAAAATGAAGAGAATGTTGATGTATTTGTAACTTTAGAAGATATTATGATGTATATTATCATTATATGTTTGTGCCCCCATTGAGGATGTGTTTACCCCCTATGAGGCACAACCTCCATTGTAAGTTGAGGAAATAGTCCCCAGTGTAACATCATGTAATGTGTATTTGGAGTCTCCCTAGGAGAAGTCGTCCCTATTAGGGAAGACATGTGGGCCCCAGTCTTATGTTTGGTCAGTGAATTGAAAGGGTATAAATAAAGAGGCACTCTATTAGGATTATATAATACTCCCTTGTCCATATATAGTCTATTAGATAATTTTTCGTAACTTAGGAGTCATTTGCTAGAGTTTGGTGCCACCAGTGCCAATCCCTTCACTTTAGGAGCCACTCCGAGTGACACCGTCATCCTCCATCAGTTGGTTGTGGTTGGTAGGTAGTTATGCTAATTTAACCGCCAGTTACATATAGTTAGATGTATTTCAGTTGAGCTAGCGCTAGTCTTGCATGGCTGCATGGAAGTAGGCACCATTCTCACCTACCTCATCAGTATAACTGATTGATAGACTGATTTAGACATGTGGAGTTAGACTAGTGAGCTCCAATAGTGATTTAGACACTTCTAGTTAGCCAATTAGTAAGGATTGAGTTGGTAGATTCGAATCTTATCCACATTATTCAATTTCTCCTTATTGTAACACTGTTGTATACTACTGGAATTAATGAACATTAATGTTGTAATTTACTGATCAAATCTTATCCGTTTTCTCTGAAATTTGTGTTGTTCAGTGTACACTGTTCTTACTATTCCACTGCAAAATTATACCTTTCAATTGCACTCATTTCATGTATATAAATTGTTCAATAATTCAAACATGGTATCATAGCCTTGTTCAAGCTAGCAACAAGTTTTGTCCGATCTCCATTGTACACCAAAAGCAACTGAGTTTTGACATAAATCCTAGAATGATAGCCTTGCTCCCTCTGAATTCTGTTCAAAGAAGTCTATCCAGCTGTGACGAACTCTGAGAAAGTGTACATGTCGAGGTGTAAAGGATTGAAATTGACATGATTTTGAATTGTTTTGTTTTTGCAGTGATAGGTACAACTTCAATATGGATTCAATATTATCAATTCCTCTTGTTACTCCATTCACACGATATTTAGAGTGGAAATTGAAGCTGATTTCATCTCTAAAGAGACAAGGTTTCCATGGCGTATCTATTGGAATTGGTAAAGAGTATTATGAAGATGAGAATGAATGGATAAATGAAAATGATAGAGATTTTGGAACAATATGTTTAGCCTTTTCTCCAAGCTTGCGCTACGTTATTGATTCTGCTGGATACCTAAATGATCTCTGGAAAGAATTGGATAGAACCTTTGGAAAGCACACTAAGGATCATTATAGCAATTTGGAGAGCACAATAATCACCACAAGAGGTATTTATTAAAAATTCTTGGTGTCTATTCTCTATGATGAAGTTGTTCAAGATGAAGACGGAGCGGAATATTCAACACTACCAATTCGAATTGAAGAAAGTCTCCTTGGAGTGACTCCTCGTGCTGCTCTAGAAGTTTATGAGATATATGATATCTCATATTCTCATATAGATGATCTAGAAGAAGACATTCGAATCTCTGTTATTGAATAAAAACTCTCCTTGCATTCTACTCAAGCATTCTCTAATGATTCTTCTATTTTAAATTATGTGCAAAGTTTACCAGTGATTGCTTCAAAAAATGAAAAGGAATTCGATTTCTCTCTCTGTAATGTTGCTGCTGGTGTGTAGAAAAGTAATAATTTGGATTTTTAGGGAAAAATATCATAATTTAGTAGTGATACATTCACTCTCATTGATATATACCTTCCAACAAATTTCTACATGATTGCTTGCACCAATATTTGGAGTTTTGTTGAAGAAGGAGAAAATTGTGCATCTACCATCTCAGTGGAGCACTTGGAACCTTTGTTCCACACTCTTGGATCTAATATGAACTTATTTAGATTCGATATGACCTTATTTGATTTGAATTTTAAGTTTTAATATCCTCCAATCATGCTTCTATATTTTCTCATCAATTTTTGTGTGAAAAATCAAATACCTCAAGTCTCTTTCAAAATTGCTGCTTGGGATTTGATGTTAGTTTTCTCTCATGAGTTTGATGATATTATATTTTGTGAATCATTGGTTTTTTTTGAAGATATATCATATTATGGAACTAAATAATTTTCTCTCAATAGTCCCAGGGATTCTCTACCTTCCTACTTGATCACATGCTCATCTCCTCACAGGGCTAGTAAAGATGGAGAGATTCTGCATTCGTCTGGACACTTGCTCCTAGCACTTGGAGCTGAGTTTAATTAACATGTTTTGATGTTCAGTTGCTTGGGTTTTCCTCACATGGTTCTAATTCTCAAGAACTTTTTCTCTCTCATCAGTTGATCTCAGTTTCTCTACATGGGTCCAATTTTCATCTTTTACCTGTCTATGTTTCTGATTTAGTTGAACATATTCTTCTTCTTCCAAAGAGGAAAATTACTCTAGAAATAATCATTAGTTTGGAGAGGTTCACATGCACAGTCTCAGGATGACATTGCACACAAGAACCAAGATACTACATTTGCTGCTGCATAGTGCTGCAAATTGCAACAAAATTTTTACAAGTTATTTCCCAAAGAGGAAAAATTTCTCTTAAGTATAGCTTGTTTTCCTGATCCACTGCTTATTTTGAGGGGGGGGGGGTTTACCCATGAGGTTTTCCTATTTTTCTAAGTTTATTAAGCACTTTTAATTCTTTTAGATTGTAATGGGTGACTTTTGGCCTAGTTTCCAAGGCCCAAAATTGNTCATTTTCTAGAGTTTGGTGCCACCATGATATTGGTTCCGTTGGTGCCACTAGTGCCACCAGTGTACCATTTGGCGCCATAAGTGCCAATCCCTACCCTCAGCCTCATTCAGTTGGTTGTGGTTGGTAGGTAGTTATGCTAAGTTAACCTCCGGTTACATTTAGTTAGATGTATTTTAGTTGAGAGAGTGCCATTCTTTCATGGATGCATGGGAGTAGGCACCATTTCTCACCTACCTCATCAGTTTCTCTAGTTTAAGTGATTGATGGACTGATTTAGACATGTGTAGTTAGACTATTGAGCTCCGATAGTGATTTAGACACTTATAGTTAGACAGTCAGTCAGGATTGAGTTGGTAGATTCGAATATTATCCACATGATTCGAATTCTCCTTATTGTAACATTGTTGTATACTGTTAGAATTAATGAAGATTAATGTTGTAATTTACTGATCAATTCTTATCAGTTTTCTCTGAAATTTGTCTTGTTTAGTGTACATTGTTCTTACTATTCCACTGCAAAATTATACCTTTCAATTGCACTCATTTCCTATAGATAAATGGTTCAATAATTCAAACATGCTCTCCCTCATTTACACACACCTCACACTCTCAAGTTCTTATGAGAGAGAGAGAAAGACAGAGGAGGAGAGATAGATAATTGTTGAATACTTCTTATTACTCCTTTTGATCATCTTACTATTCTGAGGAATTTTGTGGGGTTTTCTCCTTTATGGTTTCCCTGGTGAAAATATTTGTGTCTTGTGTATCTTTTATCTCTTATACATCTTACTGTACTTGTTATTCTTTTAGATAGAGATCCTAGATAATCTAATCATATCTAAAGAAAAACTAACATGGTATCAGAGACTATCTGAAAGAAGACACTCTACAGCTGTGGAAACTAGGGATTCCTAATTCAAGGTGTTCTCTTCACAAATCATCAAGAAAATAGGTCTAGGATAAATCGCCTCAATAGGGTGCATATTTTGTTGGAAATAGTTTCAATATTGAAGAAGTTTCATTTTTGACCCTGTCACTGGTGCCAGAAGGAACTAGGGAATCAAGTTTCAGAGGATTCCCACATCAGCTTTTATAAAGTGACCTAGATGAGAAAATTGCCTCAAGGAGGCACATATTTCTGTCGAAAAATATTTCCCAAACTCCAATTTGGAAAATTAGGGTTTCTCTGGCAAACACTAGGTCAACCAGCTCCGGAAGCAGGTCAGACACCTCAAATCAGTAAGATATAAATATTTTCTATTTCCATTTGAGGTTATAATTTGAAAATATGACTCACCATACTCAACTTGAGGACAAGCTTGGAGGGGATGATAACTTCTGAGCATGGAAGTACAAAATCTCTTCGATCCTTGAGGAAAATGACTTGGATCAATTCATCATTGGAGAAGTTCCTGAACGATAGGGATATGAGACTAAGGCTGCTCATACGAGAAGCATGGCTAAGGATAAGAGAACCATTACAGATTCTATTAAGGATCACCTCATCCCCCATGTATCTTCATTCAAGACACTGAAGGAAGTATATGATTCTTTGACAAAGATGTTCGAAGGAAAGAACATCAACCATAAGATGACTTTGAGGAATCAACTGAAGAATGTGAAGATATAGAGCTCCTACTTAGTTCACAAGGGTTGATCAATTCAAATAACAACTTGAATCAGTTGAAGAGAATGTCGAAGAAGGAGAAATTGTAATGACTACCTTGAATGGTCTCCCTAGATCATGGGACTCATTCATTCAAGGGATTTGTGAAAGAAGGAGGCTGATCTCTTTCAACAGACTATGAGAATAATGTGCACAATAAGGATCTCGACTCGTGAGAAGAGAAGAGAAGATGGGAGGAAATCAAGATCAAGCTCTCATAATTCACACCAGGAAGAACTTCAAGAAGAAGGAGAAGAAGGAAACCTTTCATCACAACAAGAAGAAGGAAAAGAAACCAAAGGAGACCATGAGAGACACTTAAAATGTTTGATGCTATGCATGTGATTAAAAGGGACACTTTGCAAGAGATTGTCCCATCAGGAAAAGGAGACACCATGCTCATATTGCCGAAGATGATGAACCAATAAACACAAGATTCAGATGGGAGAATGATGATTCATATGAAGAGTATGTGCTAACTGGAGCACTTATAGGAACTCTCTCACATGAAGAGAGGTGATTGGAATCATTCGTTAATATATCTAAACATGAGTCACCTCACAAGGTGAAACTTGGGGATGATTACAGATACCCCATAAAAGGAAGTGGATAAGCTTCATACAAGCTTGACTCTGGGAAATATTTAAATATGCAGGATGTGCTATATGTTCTAGGATTGAAGAAGAATCTTCTCTCCATCTCTGCACTAGATGAAAAGGGAATTAGGGTTACTTTTTTCAATGGCCAAGTTCTAATGTGGCCCAGAGGAAAGACAATAGATGATGCAACAATGATTGGAGAAGAAGATGAGGCTTGTATAAGCTAAATAGATAACCTGAATAATCACTGGTTCATGAGTCAATTGAACCAAGTGAACTGTGGCATAGAAGGATTGCACATGTGCACTACAAAGCACCATCTATGGAAAGCAAAGAAGTCTCAGTATTTCCAGAGATCCATGCAAAGCATGAAGGCATTTGAAAAGGATGTGCACAAGTAAATAGTGCAAAGAATACATTTCCCAATAGTGAGAGCAAGGCTAAAGGAGTACTGGACATAGTACACTCGG
This sequence comes from Pseudotsuga menziesii, assembly GCA_001517045.1. Classification (NCBI taxonomy): domain Eukaryota; kingdom Viridiplantae; phylum Streptophyta; class Pinopsida; order Pinales; family Pinaceae; genus Pseudotsuga; species Pseudotsuga menziesii. The sequence continues at coordinate 364,677 of LPNX010267064.1, forward strand.
ATTTATGTGGACCCATGTACTCTATCTCATTAAGGAGGGTGTGTGTACTATGTTTCCTTTATAGATGATTTCTCATGTAGGACTTGGATATATTTCTTGAAAGGGAAAAGTGAGGATTTTAGTAAGTTCAAGGAATATAAAGCCTTGTTCAAGAACCAGACTGATAGGAACATCAAGACTATATAGTTAGGTGACGACGAAGAGTTCACTTCAAAAGAATTCAAGGAAATCTATAGACTCGTCCGAGATTAAGAGGGAGTTGAGCACTCTAGACAATCCTCAGCAGAATGGGGTTGCGGAATGAAAGAACTGAACCATCATGGAAGAAGCAAAAGCTATGCTACATGACTAGGATATTCCTATGCACCTTTGGGAGAATGAAACACGAAAAAATGTGTATGTATAGAACCGTACTCCACATTGATTACTTGAAAACAAGACTCCTGAAGAAGATTTCTTAGGAGAGAAACTAGAAGACATCCATCTAAGTATATTTGGTTGCCCGGTGTACATACATATCCCAAAGGAGAAAAGGACCAAGCTCAATCCTTCTGGGAGGAAGGGTATATTTGTAGGATACAATGATACATCAAATGCCTACCAAATATACTTCCTACGATTCAATAAGATCAACATTATTAGAGACGTAACCTTTGATGAAGACTCAACATACTTTGGATCTAGGAGGACTCCTATCTAAGAAGTCGAGGAACCTAAAGAGATGAGAGTCTGAGATATGGAAATTAGAGAAGCAATTTGAGAATACCCTGAAGATCATGACATGACAGAACCACAAGAGCCGATAGAGACATTCCTTGAGAAGGACTCCCACAAGAGGAAACCAACATGGGAACGTGAGCTCCTACGAGAAGCTGAAAGGTATGGCGCTCCAGAGGGAATACATAGAGAGATAAATAAGGAAAATCCCTAGAATATCTATGTGGCCCTATTGTGTGACATCATTGATATATAACCTTCCACCTATGAAGAGGATGCATAAAATAAAGAATGGAAGGATGCGATGATCAAGGAATATCAGTCGATCACAAAGAATGATGTCTAGGAGATCGTTCCGAGACCAGAGGAGAAGTCTATCATAAATTCAAAGTGGATCTACAAGATCAAGCATGCTGCACATGGAAGCATTGAAAAGTACAAGGCAAGGTTTGTAGCACAAGGCTTCTCATAGAAAGAAGGCATAGACTACAAAGAGACACTTGCACCCATGGCGAGGTACACTTCCAGTAGGACCATATTTTCTTTGGAAAAATTTATTAAATGGAAAATACACCATATGATTGTCAAGAAAACTTTATTGAATGGTGTAGTCGAGGAGGAAGTGTATGTGGAACAACCACTGGGATTTGACACACATGAAAGGAAGACCCATGTGTGCAAATTGAAGAAGGCCTTGTATGGATTTAAACAAGCACTGAGGACATGGTATGACAAGATGGAAAACTTCTTGATGAGCTTGGGATTTACCAAGATTAAAGAGGATTCAAACCTCTACTTTAAGGTAGAAGATGAAAGACCTGTGATATTCCTGCTTTGTGTCGATGACTTGTTTCTGACAAGAGAAGAGGAACTCATTATAGATGCAAGGAGGAGACTTGTTATAGAGTTTGAGATGAAAGACGTATGTATGGTGCACTACTTCTTAGGCATGGAGGTGTGGCATAGTGCAGATGAAATACTCCTCGGGAAAGGGAACTATGCAGTAAATATTTTGAAGAGATTTAGAATCTTGGACTGCAAGGAAATATCCACACCTATGGAATCACTTGAACCTTCTGAGTGATGCTTCATCTGAGTTGGTTGATGCCACAATGTATCAAAAGATGATTGGCTCATTGATGTATCTGATGAATATGAGGCAAGACATATGCTTTGCAGTGATCACCCTAAGCAAGTTCTTGATAGATACGAGACATGTTCATCTGACAGCTGCAAAGCATATCCTGAGGTACCTAAAAGGTATAGTGTATTATGGGCTCAAATATGATGCGAATCAGAAGATTAACTTACAAAGTTATGTTGATTCAAATTGGCAAGGTAGCGCCATTGATAAGAAGAGCACATCATGTTGCTGCTTCAGTTTGGGATCTAGCACGATCTCCTGGTTCAACAGGAAGCAATCATGTGTGGCGTTGAGTACAACTGAGGTAGAGTATGTTGTCGCTTGATCAGTTAGTTGCAAGGCAGTGTGGCTGCAAAAGCTTCTGTCTGAGTTATTTAATCTCTAGTTGGATGTGACTTGTATATTGTGACACTCAGAGTTGCGTGAAGCAGTCGAAAAACCCAGTGTTCCATGACAAGTCGAAGCACATCAAGATCAAATTCCACTATATCAGGGATATGGTGTAGAGAGGAGTAGTGAAGCTCCATTATGTGTCAACAGAGGAGCATATAACTGGTGTGTTTACCAAGCCTCTAGCGATAGTGAAGTTTGAGTACTTCATAGAAAGTCTTGGTGTGATCTAGATCGAGATCCCTTAAAAGAGGGAGTAATGTGTTCTAGCATATCTAGAGAGACAGGTTGTTTGAGTGGAACATCCTGGCGAAGTTCATAGGTTGCTCATATGTAATCAGTCTTGTAGGTTATCCTTGGATAAGTCCTGGAGAAGCTCGTAGGTTATCCATGTATGTAATCAATCCTGATGTGTTCTATGCTAGAAATAGATTATGCATGATATCTCACATGGGAAATGTGACAGGTTGTCCGAGTGGGAAAAATATTGGTGAAGTAGGATGATAAGACGTAATAAGTCCTATAGGTTGTCCTCATATGTAATCAGTCTTGGAAAATCTCACAGGCTATCCTTGGATGTAATCCATATTGTGACAGGTTATTAGAGTGTAAAAAGAGACCTAGCATGGTACATAGGTTACTCGAATGTAATACGCCCTATGGGTTGTCTAAGTGTAAAATGAGACTTGACATGGTATGTAGGTTACTTGGATGTAATATGCCCCGAAGGTTGTGTGAACCTAAAAGATCCTAGACGTGGGTTGTTCAGATGTAATAAGTCCTTGAGGTTGACCAGAGAACATAAAAGGTCTTGATGTATGAGGTTGTTTGGTCGTAATTTGTCCTTACATATATATATGTGTGTGTGTGTGTGTGTGTGTGTGTTCCCATGTTGAGATGATAAGGTCATGAAGCAAGAGAGGTGCACCTAGGTGATTCTATTGATAGAACGTAGGTTGACTGTGCAAATACGTAATACGTTGAGTGTGCTCCTAGGTGATTCTCACATAGTAGAAGCTGCTGGTTGTCTTAATGATGTGAAAATTATCCTGGCTTACTACTATGGTGAAATAACATAGGTTGTTTTCATCTAAAGATTTGTTCTTTGTATTTATTTGTGTAGGAAAAAATGGATGATTTGGATACGATGAGATGAAGGTAGGAGACACAGGCTATTACTGTGGCAATGTAAAGAAGGTCTTGAACTGATCCTACGAGAAGGATTGATCGAGATGCGATGAAGACCTGGATGAGGACTAGGCCTACACCCAGCTGAGAGAGGGATGGATCCATAGAAACTTCCAATGATACATAGTACCAATCGATGACCAATAATAATAAGATGATGGCAACAACTATGATGATGAATCTATGACTCTATGATGATGACTGTGCGATAAAGACTTGATTAGATGTGTTGATGACCGTGAAGAGAGAGAATACCTTCATAGTTAAGAGGGAGTGTCGATGTATTTGTAATTTAAGAAGATATTCTGATGTATATTATCATTGTATGTTATTGTACCTCCATTAGGGATGTGTTTACTCCCTTGCAGGATGTCTTAATTGTGTCTAGACCTTGAGGTATAACCTCGGTTGTAAGTCAGGGAAATAATCCCCAATGTAACATGATGTAATGTGTATTTAGAGTCTCTCCAAGAGAAGTCAGCCATGTTAGGGAAGACATGTAGGCCCCAGTCTTATGTTTGGTCAGTGACTTGAAAGGGTGTAAATAGGGAGGCACTCTTGCTGATTTACACACACCTCACACTCTCAAGTTCGCATGAGAGAGAGAAAGACAGAGGAGGAGAGATAGATACCTGCTGAATACTTCTTATTGCTGCTTTTGATAATCTTACTATTCTAAGGAAGTTTGTGAGTTTTTCTCCTTTATGGTTTCCCCAATGAAAATATTTGTGTCTTGTGTATCTTTTATATCTTATGCATCTTGCTGTACTTATTATTATTTCAGATAAACATCCTAGATAATCTAATTAGATCTAAAGAAAAACTAACATATACAATGTAGAAATCAAAAGAATCTCTATATAGATTCATCACATATCCCTTGCAACCATATTTCCAACGAGTCAATAATTTTGTAATTCCATTAGCATATGAGAAAGTTATGCCATTTTTTGTGAATCTCCTCAATCCTCAAAGATGCCCAAAAATTGCTCCTCCAAAAAGTTTCGCACTTTTTCTCCAAAGATGTGCAATAGAAAGAGAGACTTGATTTATGATTAAATTAAATGTTTTCTCTCTATTTATACACTTCATCATGATCTAGTAGTTTCTTTTAGTGTCTCCTTAAACTCATCCTTAACTTGTGGATATCCATATTTTAAGGGGGTCTCAAGGGTTAGTACCCCACCTCAAGAGTCCGTCGTGACAATTCATGCCAAAACTTTAATATCCCTCCATATATTCTCCAAAGGGGGCCCTAGGGCTTGACCACATCATCAGACTTGGTGGATACACCATTATTTCTTGCGATGATCCTTACCACTTCAAGTGGTCTAATGGGAGAAAGAACCACAAATTTCAGGGTCATGTGGACTAAGCATTATTATTTTAGGGGTACTTCAAGCTTCACACCAACTTGCTTTAGACCAACTTTGGGGAATCTTTAGGGACTTTTCCACCATGGGTCATGCAACCCCAAACTCATGGGAAAGTGGACCAAACACCATTGTTTATGGGATTCTTCACCTTTTATTTCAACAATTCTTAGGGGTAACCTTATAGGATTCTTTAGGGTTTTGATCCATATGTGTACATCGCAAAGCGTCTTTCCATGAGGGCCATGCGTTACTGCTATGCCATAAGGGTACTTCTTCGGAGGACATATACATACAAAGTTTGACATCAATGACACATTTATTCAACACATTAGTGCTCCACGACCAAAGTGAAATAGTGTGGTTTTAGACAAGCACATTGGTGTATCATCCGGGTATGAGTGCACTAGTGCTCCTCGTTGGTATAAGTGCATTGGTGCATATTTGGTCAATAATCGCATTGATGCTTCTTATTGGTATAAACACATCGATGTGCTTGTCTCACTAAAGTGCACAAATGAAAAATCTTCCGTTAAAGGATATGAGCACCAAGATTTTTTAGTTATAATAAATTTCCATAAAAACCTCCACTAAAACATCCGGTACCATTGGTGGAGGTTGTAAAAAATGTTTTTTTGAAAAAATTGACCAATCTTGTAACACTGGAAACCTCTTTTATAACCTCCACTACATGGCCTTTTCCTTGTAGAGCCCCCTCCTTAAACATGCCCACCACCATCCATTGATGCCCCATCCACCGATCCATTAGTCCCACCACTTCCATCCCCTCCTCCAGTAGGCCCACCACCATCCATTGATGCCCCATCCACTGGTATATCTCTTGATGGAGAGATACATCTATTCTGAGTCTATGCATTCTCACATGGCATGGGTAGTGGTATACCCTTACCTCTTTTGGTGTATGTGGACCTAATGAATCTAGATCTGGTAGCAGGCCTAGTTAGTGTATTTGATTGTTGAGATATGAGTCGACATCTATATGGAATTTTTATATGTATAATTCACTTGTATATTTCGCTTTAGATGTATATATTAGTCATTTTCATATCATGTTCATGTTGTTTGAATTGTAAATTATGCCTTTTCATATATTATGCATTTCCATATGATGTTGATGTTGTTTAATTCAAATGGTAAATTATGCATTTTTATATATTATTTATTTTCATATCATGTTCATGTTGATATTACTGGGACGTAGTTCTCTTAATCACAACAAATAATGTTCCATAAATTCATTTGATTAATATATATTACTGAAACAATTGGAAAAAATGTTATGGTTGGAATTAGTATATAGCATCGAGAGATCTATCATTGTGGAATCATAAGGCCAACTAATATTGCTTACAATGGATTTTTGTATTTTAAATTTATAAAAGTTTTGAACTTTTGGTTAAAGTATCAAAATGATAAACTATTAATCAATGTAGAATTGTTTTAATTTTCTTTCTAATAATTGAGTGTCTTTCAAAGTATTTTCATTCCTTCATTAGTCACTATATAAGGTTACTACATTTGATATGGATGGTTATAATAATATGTTTTAGAAAACTTCATTTGTGCAAGTTGGTAAACCATAAGATAAATTTCAAATGAATTAATTTGAAACATGTAACTGAACCTTTATTCAACTCCGTGGCATGTTCATTGAATTTTAATTTTTTTTTGATAGTTCTTTAATAAGCTTTAGTCTTATCCCTAAAATAAATTTTATATCAATAAACGAACAAATAAATTAAAACATATTTTTAAAATTCTTAATAAACAAGTAACGTGAAGCATTAAATTGTACATTGATGATGATGTGGATTCTAAGTAGTAAGTACTTTTCATGGTTTGAAATTGTAAAACTCTAAATAATGAGCAACAAATCTTTAAAAAAATTAAAAATTGTGCAATATTGTTGTTAAAATTAAAGTCTTAAAATGCATTACTTAATCCTTGATATTATATTAATTGTAACCCTTAACCCTTGCCTCAACAATAAACCATTATATGGAAACCTAATTAAAATAACCAATGATATCAGATTATTATATTATATTGCTATTTTATAATTATAATAAAAACAATGCTATGCTAAAGCTATAATATTATTGTCATAAGATCATTGCTTAATAATTAAAAACAATTATATATTAATACTATAATATTATTTTTCGTAAGCTTAATCATGATTTTTTACAATATATTGGTAAGATAATAATAATATGTAACGTCTATAATTATAATAAGCTAAAGAGAATCAATGGTCTTCTAGGTCGATTTCCATCCATTCAAATTTTTCATATTCGACCAAAACATAACTTTCGAGTAGATGGTTTAGCAAATAATGCTTTGCTTTTGATATTCTATAATGGAGTCCAAGGGCAAGTAATTTTGCCTAAACTCTTTCCTCGAAGGATCAAATCCTCGTAATTTCAACATTTTTGCTCTTATCTTTAGAACTAAAATTTCTTAGGCATTATTCCTCGTATCTTTAGTAATGGAGTCCAAGGATCAAATCCTCGTAACTTCAACTTTTTTGCTCTTATCTTTAGAAATAAAATTTCTTAGGCATTATTCTCTTGGGATATATACCAATCTCTTTGCTTTGCTTTAATGAGATTTAAATCCTTGAATACATCTTTGCTCGTTTGGAGAAACATTTCTGTTCTCTGTCAAGATGGTGATTTGATCGACTTGTCCTCTTCTTGGAAAAGTGGTGTACGCTTTCCAATACAAGAGTTATGAGCATTAATTTTCACATACCTTGGAGTTATGATCTCACTTGTGTAATATGGATATGCCTGAATGCTCTCTTTATGGCCAGAAGTTATAATTTCAGTCCTTGCAACAACAATTGGAGATTGATTATCTCGAAAAAATGTAAGTTTGGAATGGTGGAGTTTGAAGTTAGAATTTGTATCAATATAATCTTTGTGAGAGTGTAGGTTTAGATGCCAATGGATGTGTGTTTTTCTATTTTGGATTATAGCAGTCCCATTGTTCTTCTTGCTCTTATCCGGTGAGCTTGGTACGTCGACATTAATATGGTAAAGAGAACCCTCTTTTATCACCATGAAAGATTCAACTTATTGAATATTTTGATTAATTGTGAGTTAATTAGCCTTTTTAAAGACTTAAGTGAAAGTTTATTTGGAAGTCTTGAGTGAGTTAATTAGCCTTTTTAAATACTTAAGTGAAAATTTATTTGGAAGTCTTGAGCATTCTTCATGGTTTACTGAATTTAGTTTCTACCTTCTCTCCACTTTTTTTCGGGTGAGTGTTAGCATCAAAGAATGGAATGTTTCTAGGAACATCTATCTTTAGTCTAATGAGTATCTACTATAGAAGAATTTGGGGGTCAAATATAATTATAGATGGAATAAGGTTTTTTTCTCTTTTAACCCTTATTTTTGTTTGAAGCCGAAGCTTACTATTTCTTATGCTCTCAAGAATTCTCAAGTTAATCCTAGTAATTCCAGTTATTCAAAGAAAAGAACTAAGACATTCTAAACTTTCAAAGGTAGGAATTCCTTTCAAAACTCTTTTGGTTGATTGTATCAGAGGCATATTAGGAAGCATGAATCTATATGAGAGAATAACTGAAATTCTATAATAACTAATTCTTTGCAATAAGATATTTCAGATTTTTGCTTCGTGGTGAGAGGGATGAAGTCTCTAATAGAATATGTTATTGTATAAATTTAGAATATTTCTTCTGTTGCTATGAATATTCCCCCTCGTCTTGATGGTGTTATGAGAACTATATCTTCCCTTATGGATAGTTCAAGTGGGCTTGAAGCCTCCTTAGAAGGTTTGATCACACCACCCATAGGCTCATAAATAATTTTTTTGAAAGTTTTAACTTTGCTCTGAAAAATGAAAGGAATCTAGGTGGTTGGACCTCTAGATTAGCTGAGAACTCAGTCTAAAAAAAGAGAGACGAATCAGTTATGAAATAATATGTTAAATCCTCCAGCTTAAAAGATGAAGACACCTCAAATCTAGTTTACTCGGGCCGATAAGTTATTCAAAAGATTCCTTGGCCACATATGATACTGAAGTTGTAGGTTATAGTGATGAATTTCATAATTCAGAGGTGTCTTCTCATGAAGGTAATTCAGAAAGTACTACAATAGAAATGGAAGATATTGAACAAGAAGCTTAGAATTTGGATAGCAATGCCACTCCCTAGTTTATTTTCACATGTTTTTCTACCTATTTCTATTAGGCTTGTTTGTAAAAATTTATAGTAGTTCAGATTTCTCGATTTTGTGGAGAAAGCATCTTTTTTAGATTAGTGTAATTAAGCCTGTCATAGATATGGCATCTCATAAATATTTTGGAAAACTCTTTGTATCAATTGTTGAATTTAGTCATCATTTTTAATACAATCTCATATGTTTTTGTTATTTTTTTATATATATAATAAGTTGTATAAGTGTTCATCAAATTGTTGAGGCCCGCCACCACTATAATATTTGTGTCGTAATATTATTGCTTAATCATTAAGAAAAATGCTATGTTAATAATATAATATTATTGTCATCATAAGAATGTGATTAAAAATGGTTCTTTCCAATGGTCATATGCATGCTAATAATGGTTATGATCCACATGTTAATAACTTATATGGTCCTTGTGGTAATAAGAAGCCTTATTGTATCAATGTTAAAAATAACCCCTGTTGCCCTTACAATTATTAGTTTTATTAGTTTTATGTACATTGTTGATTATCAAATGGAAGAAACACCTTTTTCAATATGATAATGTTGATTAAAAATATAAATGAAAGCTTATTGTTAAATGCATATATTACTGTATGTTTTAGAATGCATATAAATGTACGATTTATGATGAAGGTAATTCTTCTTATGCATGCTTTGAAAAATTGATGTTAATGAAATGCCATGAACACTGTGAATAAATTAATCTTGTTGATGGGAATTTGTTCACTTGAAAGTAAATTTGGACGATGGTTGAATGTATGAAACTAATAAGCTAGAGCAGGATGTTAAATAAGAGATGATGACTTAGTATGATTTTGACCTCTTTAGTTTGAGGATGTTCATATAATGTTCAACTCTAGTTATATGAATGGAATCATTTCATTTGGATTGTGATTATAATAATTTTATGTCATTATATACATTATGTTGATATGATATGTTTATGGAAATTGAACCCAAGTGATAGAACAATTGCACTCACAAAATTGCTAATCAAACATGCAAATTTACACACAAAGGAGATTGAAATTGGAGCATAACACTAATCTATATTGAATAAGTGTACAATAGCCAACCATATGAAGTCATAGGATTATGAAATATATAATTACATGAGAGATTCGAATGCATAAGGATTCCATTCGAAATAGTAAAAAAGTAGGCTTACTAAATCTAGTCAAATCCCCCATAGGTGCATAAAGCAGTTTCCAAATATACGTAGAGGCTCACAAATTGGAAAAGTCAAGAAGGAAAGATAATAAGTGATGGAAAGACAACTCAAACATGCTTTTATTAGGAGAAAAGAATGGAGGATGATGAGGGAAAAAAACAAGTCAACTACACCTATTCTTACTTTCCCTTTTGCCATAAATCTCAATAAAGCAGGCAACTTAGCAGAAAAAGCAAATATGCACTAGGGAGGATCTAGAATAAAGAAGATATGCTCAATATAGATTCCAGGAGGTTTCCCAAGTGCTCCATGACTCAGTTTTAGCAAGTTTGACTTCTAGGACATGTGGAAGACAACTTGCATAGAGTGAAATATTGGAAACTAGGCAAATAAGACAAAAATGGATTAATTAATGTCTAAGGTAGCTAACTAGGGGTTGATTATTCTAACACCCCCCCTTAAGCCTGAATTTATGAGTAAATATCAGAAAACTATAGGGCCTAACAACAAGGCTTAGTCACCCTTTACATACTGCATGTCCATTTAACCAAGGAAAGAGGCAAAAACCCAGTGGAAAAATCCTCCCTTAAACATGGACAGTAAAACAAAATTTGAAAATATTGTCATCAATCATGCTTCACAGCATGATCAGAAATACCCAATAGTGATTTGAGATTGCTGAATGTCTTCTCACAAAAAAATTTGGTGAATATGTCTACTACTTGTTCTGAAGATGCACATAAGAGTAGGTGAATGGTGCCATCATGCATAAGCTATCGGATGTAGTGCATATGGATCTCAATGTGTTTGGTTCTCTGTCTCTGAACTGGATCATTGTAGATTCAAATTGTGCTCTAATTATCACAATAGATAATAGTTGAAAACTCTGATTTGAAACCACACTCACCAAGTATCCCCTACAACCATAAACATTGAGTTACTGCATTTACAACTCCTCTGTACTTTGCTTCTGTAGATGAGAGTGCTATGGCACTCTATTTCTTTCTTGACCAGCTGATTGGTCCTTCAACAAGCATGAAAAAATATCCTGATGTTGACTTTCGATTTGTGTTGTCACCTGCCCAATCACTGTCAGTAAACCCAATCGAATCAAGATCAGATTTAGCTTTGTAGAAGATCCCATGAGTTCTTGTTCCCTAAACAAAGTTAAGGATACTTTTGGCTGCTCTCCAATGGATCTCATGAGGCTGATCCATGTATATTGAGGCCACACTCACTGCATAATAAATATCAGGTTGAATGTGTGTAAGGTACAGCAAACACCCAATCAATTGCCTATACAGTGTATTATTTACCATAGGAGAAGAACCCGCTTCTTCAAGCTTAACTCCTGAAAGGAAGGGAGTCTTGCTTGGCTTGGAATGTTTCATGTTGAACTTGTTTAGAAAATCTAAATCATACTTGGACTGATGTACTTTTATTCCATGTTGGGATTGAGCAATTTTGAGACCCAAGAATTGGCTCAACAACCCCAAATCAGTCATAGAAAATGCATGGTTCATTGCATCCTTCAAGGAGGCAATTTCTTTCGTTGAACTTCCTGTAATCAGAAGGTCATCCACATATAAGACAATAATCATCAAATAACCATGAATCAGCTTCAAATAAACATTAGGATCAAATTGGCATTGAATAAAACTCAATGACAACAGAAAGCCATCAATATTGGCATACCAAGCCCTGGGGGCTTGCTTAAGCCCATACATTGATTTCTTTAGCCTTCACACAAAACATGGATTAGTAACAAAACCTTGAGGTTGCTGCATGCAAATATCTTCAGTAAGATCTCCATTCAGGAAAGCACACTTCACATCCATGTGATGTACCTCCCACTGCTTCGAAGCTGCATAGGCTAAGGCTAGCCTGATGGAGTCCATCTTTGCCACTGGTGCAAAGGTCTCATTGTAGTCAATACCATGTACATGTGAGTAGCCCTTGGCTATGAATCTTGCCTTATATTTCAAAGGTTAACCATCAGCAGAAAACTTAGTTTTGAAAACCCACTTACATTGAACTAGCTTCCTCCCTGGGGGAAGATCAACCAATTCCCAAGTGTTGTTCTTCTGGAGTGAGCTGAATTCTTCTTTCATGGCTGTTTTCCATATTGGATCATGTGCTACAAATTCATATGTCTGTGGGTCTGATTCAACCATCAGATAGCACTTCTTTGCAAACAAAGGGTCTTTCATACACAGGGTACTCTCAAACTGAGATCTAGTCCTCCTAGGATCACTAGGATTTCCAGCTAGTTCCCCAGCTGCATGAATGGTATTTGCTTCCCATTTTGGTCTTGTAGGATTGTCAATATCTGCAATTAAATCATCATTATTAGACATATCAGAATCAGCAAACTCATTCGTCTCTTCACTTACATTCAATGGTTTTGGTGGTGAAGAAGACTCTCCAACTTCAACTACTGCTAAAGGCTCTTCTTGGAATTGAACACTCCTTTCAATGAAGGCTTTGTTTGTGCTCAAGTTGATCAGATTGTACCATTTTGAATCTTCAGAGTACCCAACAAATAGACACTCTTGGCTTTGGGGCTGCAAAGCCTTTCTCTTTTCAGTTGGAATTCTAGCCCAAGCCTTTGAGCCAAAAATCCTGAAATGGGTCATATCTGGCTTGTGCCCACTCCAAGATTTGAAAGGAGTCATACCATCAAGATATTTATGAGGCACCCTATTATGGATATAGGATGCATAGTTTATAGCCTCGGCCCAAAACTTTGGTGGAAAATTCTTAGCCTCCATCATACAGGTTGCCATCTCCTTCAGTGATCTGTTCTTTCTCTCAGCAACACCATTTTGCTGTGGTGTGTAAGGGATTGAATGCTGCATATGAATACCTACATATTCATAATATTGAATGAACTCAGACTTGACATACTCACCACCATTTTAAGATCTGAGGATCTTGAGTCTCCTCCCAGATTGGTTTTCAACCAAATCCTTAAAGACTTTGAACATGCCAAAAACTTCAGACTTATGCTTCAGGAAGTAAACCCAACAATACATGGAAAAGTCATCTATGAAGGTCAATGCATATTTTGCTTGACTCATGGACATATGAGGAAATGGACCAGCAACATCACTATGGATCAACTCAAGAGGTGCAGAGGTTCTCTCATGACTAGCTCTCTTAAATTTATGCTCTGCGTGTTTTCCTAGGATACAACCTTGACAGACTCCCTTGGAAAATTTAATCTTTGGTAACCCTATGACTGTTTCTTTTTCACTTGGATCAGAAAGATACTTATAGTTAAGATGGCCAAATATTTCATGCCAAAGCTTGCTTGCCTCATTAGCATGAATCAGAAGAGCAGAGGGGTTTGAGTAGGGCAAAAAATGTGAAAACATGTATACCTTCGAAGTGTGATCTACAACTCCTTTTGCAATGAATTTACCATTCGAGATATCTGTGATCTCAAAATCATCAGGGGAGAATATGACCTTATTTGGAGACCCTATGTGGGTCATATGATACACTGAAAATAGGTTAGAGGCAAGACCTGGAACATACAATACATTACTGAACTTACCATGGTCAAGATCAATCCTTCCTTTGCTCAAACTGTTAGTGAGAGAGTCATCTCCCAGCACTATTGGTGGACCTTTTGACATGTCAAGAGAGGAGAATGCGTCCTTGGTCGAAACCATATGTATTGAAGCTCTAGAGTCTATGATGAAGCTAGGTGAGCTTGATGTGCCAACAACCAATGCATGTACTCTCTCTCTGTCCTCTGAATTTGATCCTCCTTCCCTCTTATTTGAGCAATCAGGAAGGGAGATGTTATTCTTCTCCAGGAGTTGGGTCAACATGTCAGTTTGCTTTTTCATGTAGGAGCTTTCAGGATGATAACCCTTACTACAGTATGCGCACTTGCTCATTTCTCCTTTTTTCTTCTTGGAGCCTTGGGGCTCCTCTTAAGACTCTTTCTTGTCTCTCTTTTTCTCAGGTGGCTTCTTAGATTTCTTCTTGCCTTTTGAATCCACCGTCGAATCTCCAGCAACCAAAGCTTGGTCTTTGGAAGGTTTGATTGTGCCCATCATCACCAATTTATCTTGTTCTCGTGTGAGGGATTCCATGAACTCTACAAGCTTAGGCATCTTCCAGGATTGAGCTGTCAACTTGGTGGCATGGAAGGTCAAAACAAACACAGAATAGTTAGGTCCAAGCTTCGAGAGTATGGACAAAATTAGTTGCTCCTTCTTTTCAATTCCACATTGTTTTAGTTGCAAAACAAGGGCTTTAAACTTGGAAAAATAGAGTTGCAGGGATTCGAAGCTACTAGGACTCAAAGAGATCAATTCATTCAGGATTTGATGTCCTCTCATCTCATCTGTCTTACCAAAAATATCTACAAGCTTCTCCCATACTTCATTAGGTGATGTCAATCCATCAAGATGGAAAAGGAGGTCTCTGGATATGCTTAGACACAAGAGACCATAGGCCTCATCCCTCATGTTGCACCATTTAATTTTCTCTGCAGTGGCATTGGGATTTTCCTCAGTTTCCATAGTCACCCTGTAGAGACCCTTCACTCTCAACAGTATCTCCATCTTTGCTTTCCATTCAAAGAAATTAAATGGAGTCAAGATGATCTTCTGAGATTGATCCATAGCTCTGAATTGTGTCCTTCAACCAGCAGAATGCTCCCAGTGAAGATGTCAAACCTACAATAGAAATATGGAAGGAGAGAAATCGATCTACAAAGGATCTGAAACCATGTGGAAATTGAACCCAAGTGATAGAACAATTGCACTCACAAAATTGCTAATCAAACATGCAAATTTACACACAAATGAGACTGAAATTGGAGCATAACACTAATCTGTATTGAATAAGTGTACAATATCCAACCATATGAAGTCATAGGCTGCTGCAATATATAATTACATGAGATATTCAAATGCATAAGGATGCCATTCGAAATAGTAAAAAAGTAGGCTTACTAAATCTAGTCAAATCCCCCATAGGTGCATAAAGCAGTTTCCAAATCTACATAGAGGCTCACGAATTGGAAAATTCAAGTAGGAAAGATAATAAGTGATGGAAAGACAACTCATACATGCTTTTATTAGG
Source organism: Pseudotsuga menziesii (assembly GCA_001517045.1). Taxonomy (NCBI): domain Eukaryota; kingdom Viridiplantae; phylum Streptophyta; class Pinopsida; order Pinales; family Pinaceae; genus Pseudotsuga; species Pseudotsuga menziesii. The sequence goes on from LPNX010267064.1 coordinate 380,001, forward strand.
AGAAAAGAATGGAGGATGATGAGGGAAAAAAACAAGTCAACTACACCTAGTCTTACTTTCCCTTTTGCCATAAATCTCAGTAAAGTAGGCAACTTAGCAGAAAAAGCAGATATGCGCTAGGGAGGATCTGGAATAAATAAGATATGCTAAATATGGATGCTAGGAGGTTTCCCAAGTGCTCCATGACTCAGTTTTAGCAAGTTTGACTTCTAGGACACGTGGAAGACAACTTGCATAGAGTGGAATATTGAAAACTAGGCAAATAAGACAAAAATGGATTAATTAATGTCTAAGGTAGCTAACTATGGGTTGATTATTCTAACAATGTTCATTAAACATGTTAACAAACTTTATTATCAAATGAATTCATGGTAATAATTGTTAATACTAATCTTATAAAAAGAGAGAACATGCAGATCTTACAAATAAAAAAGATTCACATAAAAATTAATTACAAAAGATCTTGAATTTCCATAAAAATTCAATTTATCTTTGACGTCATGGTTGTAAATGGTTGTTAAGTGTTCACATCCAACATCATAATAATTTTATAAAAACAACAACATGCAAATTGTAAAATTGAAAATGTTTCATAATTCACTAGAGACCTTGACGTTCCGCATTATTTTAATTCTTACTCAACATGATGGTTGTGAATGGGAGTTAACCTTTCATATCCAACAACATAAAATTTAGAGAAAAACAAAATTCATCAACTACATATACCTATAATAAAATGGCACATCCATCAAATAAATGTCCAAATAAAACATATACATATCACTATTAGTTGCCATCACTTTGATTATCTTCCTTGACACTTGGCATGATAACATTGTTGTTCTCAATAAGATGTTTTGATATTGGATAGCGTCTTAGTATGTGTTAAAATAATGTAACTTTCGAAGTTATTCTATTTTTATTATTGTTACTCCTCCTTCAGGAGATGTGAATGATGTAATTGGTCATGTAAGAGTCATTGAAAGGATTAATGTAAACCTTTAGATCTAAGTCGGGTCAATAGTACCCGTGATTAAATATGGTATTTTACCAGACAAGCCGACCCTGTAAGTTAGACAATTTGGCAAAGTTAGGTCTTAGGTTAATTCAAGTGTGAAATATAAATAGTGAGGTTCCTCCATTTGCAACACACTTCACTCAAACAAGTTCGCTAGAGAGAGAATAAGAAGTGCACTGGAGAGACATGATGAGTTATCTTGGGGTTTTACATTGTCTTGGTTGAGTTCTATATTGAGGAAGTTTTGGAGGTTTTCTCCCTTGTGGTTTCCCCAAGGAAAATATCTATGTTAATTGTGTTGTTGTGCTTGTTTTTCTTTCAGTGATCCTACTATTGTGAATTGTTTAAGAATATCATCTAAGCAATTAAGAGAAAAACTAATATGGTATTAGAGCCACCTTGAAAGAAGACATTATGCAACAATTTTTCGCAGTATAAGAAGCTAGGTTTTTCTATTATGGGAATCTCCCTCATTATATTAGCTAAAAAACAAGGTTAGTTCAACTCTCCCTAGGAGGGCACATCTTTCTGTGGTGGTAGAATTCAATTCCGAAGATTTTCAATTTTTGACTTGTCACTCCTATAGGGAGGAACTAGGGCTTCAAACTTTTCTAGGTTCCATCACCAAGTTTAGAAAAAGAAAGATATAGTCTAACTTTCCTTGGGGAGGTGCATATTTTATACCATTAATCCCTACAAGTGATATCGGATGGAAAATTTGGGTTTTACCATCAAAACCTAGGTCATCCTCAAGAAGGTTCCAGAAATAGTCCTCGAATTTGTAATTAATGTTTCCTCTATTTCCATTTGAGGTTCTCATTTTGTTTAAGATGGAAAATAATATCAAGGTGGATAAGAAGCTTGAGGGTGCTAAGAATTTCAGATCATGGAAGTATAATATCATTCTCATCCTATAAGGGAATGATCTAGAAGGATTCATAAAGGAGGAAGTTGTAGAACCCGAAGAAGATGAGGCCAAGACAAAGTACAAGAATGATATGATCAAGGCTAAGAGGATCATAGATGACTCCATCAAATATCACTTGATCCCTTAAGTATGTTCAAGGAGAAAACCCAAGGAAATGTTTGATGCCTTATCCAACCTATTTGAAGGAAGAAATATCAATAGGAATATGACCTTGAGAAATCAACTCAAGAGTGTGAAGATTCAAAAGTCAGAGACCATGCAATCAAACTTCACAAGGGTATCCCAGATCAAGGAGTAATTGGAAGCTATTGATGACATGATGGAAGAAGCAAAAGTTGTAATGACCACCTTGAATGAAGTCCCAACAGAACGGGAATCTTTCATTCAAGGAATATGCTCTAAAAGAAACTTGACCAAGTTCCAAAAGTTATGGGAAGAATGTGTTCAATAAGAAGAAAGAATAACAATCAAAGAAGAGAAGTTGAATGAAAATGAAGATCAAGCTTTGGCATCCCATACCAAAGGTAAGAATAAGAGAAAGAGTCACGATCATCCTCCTAGAAGAACTCAAGGGTTTCAAAAGAAGAAAGGGGTAAAAAATGACTTCTCATATTTTGAATGTTTCACTTGCCACAGGAAGGGACACATATCTAGAAACTGTCCCCTGAAGGAAGAGCCGTTCAAGAAGTGGAACAAAATGTTCCAAGCCCATGCAACTAAATATGATGATCAAGATAATGAGAAGAGGACTAGAGAAGATGACGATTCCCGTGAAGAATATGTTTTGATTTATCCCCTCATAGGTTCGGTTTCACATGGAAGTAATACTTGGCTAGCATATAGTGGTGTCTCCAAGTGCATGACAATTTACAAGGATTCTCTCTCATGTCTTGTATAGAAGGATTCCCCACACAAAGTAAATCTTGGAGATTATTACCGATATCTCATCAAAAAGATGGGAGAAGCCTCTTATAAGCTGGACTCTAGAAATTCCATGAAGATGAAGGGTGTTCTATATGTCCCAGGTTTAAAGAATAATCTCCTTTCTATCTACGCTTTAGATAAGAAAGGCTTCAAAGTTTCTTTCGTAGATGGTGAAGTACTCATGTGTTAAAAAGGGAAGTATATAGATGATGCAGTGGTGTTTGGAGTTGAAGAAGGAGGACTCTAAAAATTAAAGGGGCATGCAGATTTATCCTTGATGGCCAAACCCGTAAGCCCATGTGAATTGTGGCATAGAAGAGTTGCTCATATACATTACAAATAATTTCCAATTGTGAGAAATGTGGTGTCAGGTTTACCAGAGATCCATGTAGACCATGGAGGAGTGTGCAAAGGATGTGCAGAAGGAAAGAACAAAAATAACCCTTTTCCAAGTAGTGATAGTACAGTAAAATGGATATTAGACATTGTTCACTTATATGTATGCAAACCAATGAAATCTAATTTACTCAGGTGGGTATGTTTACTATGCTTCCTTTATTGATGATTACTCCCGCAATACTTGCATCTATTTCTTGAAGAAGAAAGATGAAGTATTTGAAAAGATCAAGTAGTTTAACGCTCTTGTAGAAAACCTATATGAAAGGAGGATCAAGACCTTAAGATAAGATAATGGAGGCAATTTCACATAAGGTCAATTCAATTATTACTGCAAAGAAAATGGGATTAAGAGGGAGCTCACTGTCCCCTATAATCCTCAACATAATGGTGCGACTGAAAGGAATAATAGATCTATCACAGAAGCAGTAAAAACCATGATCCAAGATCAAGATCTAACTATGTACATGTGGGAAGAAGCAACTAGAACAACAATCTATGTACATAACAAAATATCTCACAGTGCTCTTGGGAATAAGACTCCAGAATAAATGTTTACTAGAGAAAATCCTGAAGTAACTCACCTAGAGATATTTGGTTGTCCAGTATACATACACATTCCCAAGGATAAGAGATCAAATTTGGAACCTTCAGGAAAGGGAATGTTTGTGGGATATAGTAAGCAATCAAAGGCTTACCAAATCTATATACCAGGAAACCATCAAATTGAACTCAGCAGACATGTCACATTTGATAAATATACAACTTTTAGAAAGTCAAGGAAAAATCAGGAAGATGAAGAAGAGCATGAATCTCCTAGAGTTACAAAAATATCCAAACCAGTAAAAAATGACGAGGAAGAACAAATTCCTGAAGATCATGACATGACAAAACCTCAGAGACTCGAAGAGTTACCTAGTGAGATTATATGACACAAAAGAAGACCTTCTTGGGCACGCGAAATAATTGAATATGCAAAAAGATATGGTGCTCCAGAAGGAACCCTCAGAGAAAGTAAGAATCAAAAGAAATACTCCAATTATGTGGCTTTGATGTGTAATCTTGTTGATGAAGAACCCACATGCTTTGAATAAGAATCAAAGCAAAGGGAATGGGTAGATGCCATGGTTGAGGAATACCGGTCCATTATAAAGAGAGATGTATGGGAAGTAGTATCAAGACCAAAGAACAAGTCAGCAGTGTTATAGTTGATTTTACCACACTTGGTAGATCACATGTTTATGGCCTTCCATGTCCCTTTGCAGACTCTTTGGACCCCCTTTGCGCATGTTATACTTTGATGTCCCAAGAAAGTCCCCCAAAAAACCTGTTTATGTGTATACACAAATTTTAAAGCTATACTCGTGTGTATACGTAACTTTTGAGATAAAACCTGCATACAACTAGAAATGTGCATAAAGCCAAATGTTTTTGAAATTTTCCTCATAGAGTGCCGGATAAGTTGACTCTTGGCCTTCCATATGCATTGAGAACACTCGTATTCGACCCTCCATTGCCTATTTGGAGTGCTATATATTGAGCCTCTTGGATACATTGAAGGAAGAGAAATTGGAGAGCAAGGAAACTATAGTTCATTGTTGCCTCACTTGTTTATGCTTGAGTTTGCATCCCTTTGTCCCTTTGGAGCACATAGTGCTACTCTTCCCAATATTTCTTTTGCTTTATAAGCTTTCCATTGTGAGATGGAGGATTGAAGTGGTGGAGGCCTAGGTGGATGACTTGGTTTCTCAGGTTTGAAGAAGTGCCGACCGAGGTTGTCACTATTGTATATCTGTTTTATTAATAGAAATATCCATTTCCTTTCCAATACATGTGCATAAATATGAATATTGTATCGGTGGATGTCACGTCCCCTCCTACCTGGGAGGAGGAAACACGATCATTTCTTCTACATGAGTTACCCATCTCTTATACTAAATGGATTCTGCATACGTTTGATGATTCCTATTTCCTTTTTTTTCTTAAACCTCTTTCATATCTACACAAGAAAGAATTTCCCTTGTGTTAACATTTTGATCTAGACAGTGTATTGATTCTTTATCTTCCCAAAATCGTAGAAAGATCGTATGGATGAGAAGGACTGCAATGAAAATCAACGGTCTCTGTCAGTTCCACATCCGGAGACAAATCGACGACAGAGAAGCATCTTGCAGAAAATCAATGGTGTAGAGAGCTTCACTTGCAGAATCAAAAACATATCCAAATTACACTCTTGCACCCCACATCCCTCATGTCGCATTCCGCATCCCACATGCGGAATGACCGTTGTAGAGATCGAAGATGCGGAAATCAAATTTTACCATAAGTCATTTCCACATCTCGCAAATTGCGAAAAGTAGATTTTGCCAAACGACATATCTACATCTTGCATCCCACAAGTTGCGGAAATGGAATTACGGAAGGGAAAATGCAGATTCCAAACTTCTGCAAAGTGCATTTCCGCATCCTGCATCCCGCATCCTGCAAGTTGCGGAAAGGAAGTTACAGAAGGAAAAATCTATGAAAATTCGATCTGTTCATGAAAATTTCTAAGTCTAAAACTGATTTTGGGCATTCAGGCCATCACCAATCCGGCTGATCTAGCTCCATAACAACTTAGAAAATTCATTGAAATGAAATTACATACACATATACATCATCCATGAAATTTATATACAACTGCATTAAATACATTCCATTCAATCATTCATCATATTCATATTCATTTATAAACAAGTACAGTTGTAGGGATTGAAACACATGAAATACTTATCTTTATCAAAATCTTGTCCCACAACAAGCTATGTCACTGCAATGTTCCACCCAACCATAGGCCAGTGTGCTCATCAATATCTCGACAACACTGCCACCCCCGAGCTGGGCATGATTTCCCCAAGGAATAAGGAACACTAGCAGTCTCTCTCACAGCCAATGATACAATAAAATCAGCTAAGCCAACACAGTTGGGTTTATCAGGATTACACAGGAAGTGGTTCACACATAGTCAAAATTCACACAAGACACAACCGGGCCTTCTACCCGTTGGGTTTATCAGGCTGGAAAGGAGGTGGAAAGATTGACTACTAGGCTAGTGAGCTCAATCCCAGAGCTATGGACACCTGCACCAATTCTAGCCTGGATTCTAAATCATTTGGCAGCCAACACCAAGAATCATTCCCTTCTCTGCTCCATAGTCCCTCGAGCTATGCCTTCCCTCTCCAAGGCTATCCCAGGTGTACAAAGAAGAAAACCAGCCCCCCAGATTTGTCTGTGAGGTTCCTTTTTACACTAGGTTCATCAGGTAGGTCGAGACTCCATTTCCATTTCCCCAAAACAGTTCAGAGACCACACAAGGGTGTACATACAATGATCACAGTTCTAGGTTCAAGAAAAAATTACAGAGGCCAAGGAATGCACGCACACACAACAATTACAAACTTCTGAGCATTGCATGAGATAGATCGACTAATACAACCGTAGAATCCAAATATTCTTATTGGTTATCAGTTTAGAATGCAAAACATGGTTTCTGGGTATGCGCATTCAGGAAAATGATTAACAGATAGGGAAATCGTGAAGGAGGAAACAAAACTGACAGGACATGAAAAAAATACGAGGATTGTGAAAACCCCAAATTTTCCGAAAAATTTAAAACTTTCAAAATACAGATAATTTTTCGTAAATGCAGTCAACTAATTGTTTAATTAGTTATATGTTAATGAATTCATTCTCTGAATTATCTATTTGATTATGTTGATCTTATAGAACAATTCTTTTTTCAGTTTACTGACTTGTTTTCTCTTTGCGACCACAAGGTGGAACTGTCATGAAATTCTGGGCTTACTTAGATTTCGAGCTAACGCAGAAAGTTTTCCTGCTCTTACAGACTTACAGGTAAGAAGTTAGGGTGTTTCTTGTCAAAATTCTAAAGCATTCAAATATAAGTTCGTCGCACAATAATAGCTCAGTAAAAGAATATAAATGCTATTAAATCTCCAGAGCTTATCGAGGTAAAATCATTAATATGTCCTTCTTTTTAAGACACTATGGAAATGAGATTAGTTCTATCAGTAATGGAAACAGCTGCTTTCCTTCTAGTAGATGTAAATTTATAGTTCTTAATGCTTACTGAACTCTTTGATGTCTACCATAGTTGTCAAGTGTAAAAATGCCTTAAATCTCTCTTTGCAAGCAGTTTTAAGAATGACAGAGTTATTATGTCAAGGGTCTAATTTTAATTATGCACAAATACATTTACATCATGATGGATTTGGTTACTGCTTGTGATATGAACGTAAGGTAAATTGATAAGGATTTTAAGTACTACTGTTCCCATTTTCAAAACTTTGAAGTTTAACGGGATTACATCTTTATTGCAAGATGCTCTTGAAGAGGATTAATCTAGTGTTGATGCATATAGTTCTTTTACACATAATGTAATCAGATGAGAAGGTTTAGTTAGTATTATTAAATCATCAAAAGGTTATTTATTTTCAAATCTGATAGTTACTAAAATGCTTAACATTTTTGTTTACCAACTTAAGGGTTTACACAACAAATACTCCAAAGCGTAACTAGAGTTATTCCCATAAAATGGGTATCTTGTCGTGAACAAGTTTTTATACAATTCCTTTCATAGATATAAAAAGGGCATGTCCTTAATGGATTATAACCATTGATAGAATGCAAATCATAATAGTTTAATTTCTAACTTTTAAGTTGATGAATCTTTTGTTAAAAGAATAGAGGCTTAACCCTTGTCATAATTATTATAGTTTGTTGTAAGGCTACTATGCAAAATAGAACGTGCCATAACGAAACTATGGTTTACCCTTGATTTAAGCTTTAAAAACTATTGTTACATGCCTCTTTTACAAGTATAAGTTCTAGGTCATGCTTTGGTATAGATCACGCTATGATATCATCCTACTCATCATTCTAAGGTTTACTTGGTTGAACTTTACAATGTGCAGGTGGGTTGACATTTGGTACAACGAACCTTGTAGAATCTTCCTATCGCATGATTTGGATTTAGAAATCATTTGGTTACTTTCTCGTTGTAAACTATATTGTTTTTACCCACTGCATGTCAATTATTAATTTGCTAACATGAGCTCGTCGTAGCCAAGTGTTTGGAGGTTAAAAGGGCAGTCTCGAACCCTAATTTGACATTCCTTCGGGTCTCCGGCTGCTTTGCTATTACACTCCTGTCTGCACTATCGCTTGCATTTGTTGCCGACAGCCTCCCTACTTGCTGTTTCTCCTCATAAGCTCGTCCTGAGTGGTTAATAGAGAGGGCTGTCACGAAACTGTTTGTTGCTTGGTATAGGTTAGTGCTACTTTCTCTAGGGTTCCACCATTGCGGTTCACTCAACCAAGAACCTTTGACTGTAAAAAAAAAGACTTCTTTCTCTTTGGGTTGATAGTGAGAGTCGAGGTCTTACTTCCCTGAGTTGTTGGATGTATAGGGTTTTGCAGCACAAGTAAATTTGTTGAAGATGGTTGCGGCCCAAGTGTTTACACTTGCTTGGAAAATTGCTTTGACCCCTGTCGCTGTTGGTTGCTTACCTTGCTAGTAAACTTCTTTCTTGCTGTAGATGAAAGGTTTACTTCTCCTTGCATTGGTATCCATTCTACTGCTCGTGGGTGGTCATGTCTCAGTTAAAATTTGAGGTGAGAATTTCTATTTCAACTTCATTATTGTTGCAGTTTTAATTTCAATATGCAGTTGTTTATTTTGTATACAAGACTTTAAAATTATCGTTCTTCTTGTTCACAGGTCGACCCATCCCTCTGTGTGGTTGGTGTGAGGCTGTGGAAACTTCTTGTTGGTTCACGGGTAAGCCCTAGGTTATCCATGGCAATTCCTCCTTGTTTGGTCCCTTATGGTTCCTTTAACAGATGGCCGCCGTGGCCTGCAAAACCCTTGTGGTTTTGGTTTATTTGGGTTGATCTGTTCGCTGTTTGTTTGTTGATACTAAACCCCTTGCTTGATGCGGGGCCTCTGTCTTAGGCCGTGACTATAAAATTTAGTTTTGTTTTGATTACTGTGTATATATATATATATAAATGATGGAAAGGCTGTAAAAGCCTCACTCTGTGGATTTTGTTTAAGGCTATGAGTACATATACTGAATTAGACTCTTCAGTTTGTTAACTCTGTTGTACATTTTAATGCTAGTAGGGTTTTACCCTAACTCGAAAATATATAATAAGTATTTACTATTTCTTTAAAGAAAAGAACATCTTTTAATTATAATGCACATCAGTAATTTGTTGGGTTATTGTTTATGTTGTATAATGGTTGGTTAAGCTCTCTGTGAATCGAGCATATTATTTCTCTGTTGGTTATTTCCTACGCATTAATGCAATTGAGTTTTACCTTGTAATCTTATTTAATTTTCAAGTGCTAGGGTTTCTGTACATGGTTTTTATATTAAATTGTTTTATTATAAATTCTATAAATGTTGTTATATAAATTTAACCCTTGGACTATAAGAACTTCATATTTTGGTGATGTACTTGTATAACTGTCAGTTACATCCTTTGAGTACAGAATTTATATTTTATTTAATGTTTACTATTATAGAATGAGAACATTACTTATTTACATATTAATACTGTTACTATAAGTATACACATTATCTATGTATTTAGTTTGTTTATAGATATAAAATAATAAAGTGCTTTGTCATTTTAATCTTATACCATCTGTACTAAATATTTTACATGAGGTTCCTTCAGTATTCTGTATTATTCTATTTAGGTTATAATACTAGTATTTATAATATAAAAGAAAGAATGATACTATCTATGTTCTGACCTGTAAACTATATGTAGTATTTGCTTAAGTTTCTAAAAGATAGGTTAGTAGCTATATTTAAGTTCAGTTAGATAAGATGAAGAAGATATTTATACTATAGTGTAAATAAAAATCTTACACCTATTAGTTTTAGCTTTAGAAATACATCTAAGAAAGGTCTATCCTAACTCATTGTTCGATTTTTATAAGAGAAGAATACAGCAATTATTTATTCTATACAGAAAAGAATAACCTGTAGAGATGAATGGAATTCTAAAATAACCTTACACTACATAATTTAACTTTTATAAATTCTCCTCCTTTGTTTTCAAAATAAAATAATAAAGTTACTGAAATGAAAGCTGTATAAAGAACTGTTTATTTATCGAGACCTACTTCTGTTAGTAAAGAAGATATAGCTTCTTTCCTTGTTCTAAAATCTGACATTCATAACTTAAATCTAACCCTAACTCTACTTCATGTACAGAATGCTATTGCTTCTGATAGTAAAATAAAAGTAAACATTCTCTTAAACAAACTAACATTTTATTCTATAATTGCATCATACTTCCTTTATATAATTTCACCACCTGTGCTGGAGTACGATCTGGATCACTCCAGATGAGGAAAAACACAGGTAGGGTTTGTCTCTCATTAAATATAATTTCATTACTAAACAAACTGAGTTATCCTATCCTCTAAGTTTCTACATCATAAACTGCAAATGCATCATTCAATCATACATAGATAATAACACAGAAATTAAATAACAATAGAACCTGTTCTTAGAGTTTGGTCGACAACAACAATGGGAGGCCGTTCCTCCCTACCAACTCCTGGAGAGCACTCAAACAACGAATCCTCAGGACCCCCGAGCTTGCTTTGGTCTCCCTGGCTGGAACTAGGTGTAGCAAATGATAAAGTACTAGTCCCGAGACTCAATACCAGTCCTGAACTTATCAGTAAATTTCTCTTAGCTAGTAAGCTGTATTAGACCAAGTTATTGCAGTTTTTCTCTCAGAACACCTTCCTTACAGTTTTCCCTTTTCCCCAATGAATTCCTTGAAGTGCATTCTTCATGAATGATTCTTCTCCTGGAAAATATCTAAGCAGCCTCAGCTCTATTCATTGGGTACTTTTAAAAGATTGCCTAGGTCTTTTTTGGGTTAGTTGTCATTTATTGAGCACCTGCTCTAATCCCACTTTCTTGGGGGACCATGACCCCAAATGTAGGGAAGTTTCCACCTGCAACATAGGAAGTGTTTGAGGATGCTGCCACTTGTCTTTTGCTCCCCACCTAGTTCCTTCCACTAGTTTGACCAATAACACTCTTATTAACAACTCTCCCAAGCTGTTGTCTCCACTTTTTATTTATTAAAAATAAAATATTCAGAATTACATTCCACATCTTTTGACTCTGCTGCGTCATCAGTTCCTACTTAGCATTAAATTTAACATAATGTCTTAGAAATCAAATTAAAACAATTAACATTATTTTACAAAATTGGGGTATGTGACAAGGATGAAACTTCGAGAGGTTTTTTTGTGTGAGTCTGCATGCTTGAATGAAAATGAATGAATGAATGAATCCATGATCCATCAACAAAATGTCCTACCGTTTTTCCCAAAATGTGAGGGAAGGTGAAACATGAATGCATGAGGGAATGACATGCACTTTTGGGTGTTTTTCTTTCCCATGCAATAGAAAACATGATTTTTAGAAATGGTGCTCTACCCATTTCGAATTTCTGCCAAAACTATTCCCATTCCCAGCAAACGGCTCAAGGTTAAACATCCCCCCCCCTTATCCTTAGGAAAATCATGCCCCCATCTCTTTAACATTTGCGACACATAGCTGGCTGTAGGTTTTTAAGTAATTTGTATTTTACATGATGTCTCAAGCATACCATGCCTGGCTAGCACATAAACCATTGGTGTTGATTGTAATTGCCGAAAACAAACAAAAAATCAATGGCAGGGCCTTGGCCTTGAGCTCATTGCCATGATTTAATACAACATTCACATCATTTGAAATTTAATATCATGTGGTAAAAAACCGGGGTGTTACATTCCCCCCCCCCATTCAATAGCACCGTCCTCAGTGCTTAACAATTTAACAAAATATAAAACTACACTGGCACCGCCCTCAGTGCTTTGCAAAAATTGAACCAACAATGAATGTGCTTGTCGCATGGCATCCTCCAGCTCCCACGTAGCTTCCTCAGGATTGCATTGCTTCCTATGCACCTTTTTCTATCCAATGGCACGATCTGGAGTTTTTCTAAGTCCTTTATTGCATGCATTAATACACACCACATGATCTTCTTCCGGGTCTTGGAGAATCCTTCTCCTCATCTTGGAACATTTCTGAAATGCCTTTGGAAACCAAAAACACCTATTCCCAAGCCTTAAGCAATCAATCAATTCCTATTTTAGTATTCACAAGATTTTCCAAAATCATAAATGAATCATATGCACATGTATATCGACATAGAATCAATCAAAACAAATTGTCAAGTGAACCAAATACTTATCTGTATAAGTATCTTCTCCTAGTTCCACATGTTTCCGACTTGGATTTATACAACCATGGCATTCACAACCCTGCCCCACCCTGGGTGTGCATTAAATGGTAGCCAAATTTCTGCAAGACTTTGATTAACTACAAATATCTTTTAATCGAGATCTGGCAGCTCTGCTTCAGAGCCTAAAAATCCCTCTAGGTTCTTACCAAGCTCGGTGCCCCTTTTTCGGACACTATAACAAATCAATTCACATGTCAGATTTATTCCTATAAGATGCAATCTATAACAGGTTTTTCAAAACTATGGCTACATCATATGCTCATGTATTTTTACAGAAAATCAATAACAACAAAAGTTTGATAAGTAAACTAAATACTTATCTGTATAACATCTCGCAACCAAGATCTGGTATTCCTGTCTAGATCCTAACACCTCTCTGGGTGCTTAATAGAAGCTCTACTTAAGGCTCAAAACTTCTCCCAAAGCTGACTAATACTCAGGCGCTTACTTTATAGGAATCATAACAAATTAAGTCATGTGTCAAATTCATTTTTTCAGGATTTATTTCTTAACAAGATTCTCAAAATATCAGCTGAATCATTATGTACACGTGTTTTTACAGAAATTCAACAAAGATGTGCTAAGTAATCAAATACTTATCTGTGTAGAAGTTTGTGGCCGTGGTTAGCCCATCTTCAGAGCCTAACACCTCCTTGGTTCTTAATGACAGCTCTAGCGTACAGGCCTAGCACCATTCCCAGGTTCTCACCAATGCTCAGGTGCTTCTTTATAGACATCATAATACCTAGGGGTTATTCTCTTCACAGATCCCCCCACTCTTGTGACAGTACCCTTACGGCGTGAATGTGTGTGGAAAGAAGTCTAATCGGATGTCTTACACCTTGGGCATCCCCAGTGATGCATACCGGTGCCTAGTTGGCAGGGAAGAACATAAGCTATGTACATCCCGTACATCCTTTAAGAGGAGCCATGTATTCTCTATATATGTTGTTGTTGTCTTACGTGTGTTACATATAGACATGCAGTTTACATTAGATATTGAAAAAATGATTTCAACCATAGGTGTTCGAATCTATTCCAGACACACCCCTCCAGGAAGCTATGTATCCAAGTACATCCTTCCGAGGAGCCATTTACACCTAGTACACATTTTCATCATCTCTCCTACGTTATATATAAGCAAGCAGTTCACATGAGATGTCATTATAAAAATAATTGCAATTATAGGTTTTCAAACCTATTCTAGGCACATCCCTCTGAGAAGCTATGTATCCAGGTACATCCTTTTGAGGAGCCATGTACAACCAGTACATGTTTTCATCATCTCACCTGTGTTACATACAAGCATGCAGTTTATATGAGATGTCATTATAAAAAATAATCCTATATTTTGAAATCTATTTCATGGCTGGATGAATTTCCAATTGATAGTCAAATCCAAAATTAGAATTCACAATTTTGCTTCCCACAGAAAATCAGATTTTGTAAACATGAGATCATCATCATACTATTTGACTCTTGCAAGTGGGGAGTACTCATCCCTAGCTTACGCATGCTTCCCAAAACCTGGACATTCACATACAACATGTCTTCTCGACACCATTTAGATCAGCCAAACAACTAATAATATTTAATTAACAATCATCAACAAAATTTAAAATCTGAAGTTCAAAATCTATTCTGTTCAAAAGTTAGATTTCAGTCATGAGATCCTTCTCATAGCATATGGTAGTTTCCTGACTTAGTTTCAGTAGGTACAACTAGATTTCTCTACTCAGGTCATTCTACCTGCAGTCTTCAAGAAGGTCCATGGAACCATAAGTTCACCCACAGGCTTCCACAATCTATACATAGACTCAACTTTTCCTGCAAAATATCCTTTAGTGATCTTCCTGCAACACCTTGCTTAGAGGGATGTCTTATGAACATTTTCATCCGTGATCCTTACCTATTGGTAGCGAAACCTTAAGTCCTTTCTGGAAAATACTTTTTTCTCTTCTTATTCATTCCAAGGGGTCAACACTTCTAGGTACTTGATACTTGTTCTTTATAGTGACTTTGTTCAGCTGTTTATAATCAATACACAACCAGAGTGTATCATCTTTCTTTTTCACAACTAAGGATGGTGTTTTCCAAGAAAACACACTCAAGCTGAGGTACTTCTTTTCTTGTAATTTCTGTAGCTGCATTTTAATCTTCAACATTTATGGTATGCTCACCCTACAAGGTTTCTAGGATACTGGTGCTACTCTTGGTGCAAGTTCAAGGGTAAAATTAGTGTCACTCTTCATTGGAATTTCATTACGAAGAACATTCCCGACTTCCTATAACATATGAAACCCCTCCAACCTTGGAGTACCATTGTCTGCTATCTCCAAAACATGATATGCATATACCCTGTGACCTTTCCCATAGAATTTCTCCAGCTACATTGTGTAAGACTTTGTTCTCGAGATTACTTTTGGAAATCCTTTCACAACCCTTAGGTTTCCTTCTTCATCCAAGGACTCAAAATTCTTGTTGTAACAATCAATATTTTCTCTGTGTGCTTCCAACCAATTAATTCCAATGAGGACATCATATGATTTAAGTGGAAAAATATTCAGATTGGCCCAGGTGACCAACCCATCCATGAATAATGGTCATTTGATTAGCACCTCATTGACTTTCTTCTTAGTTCCAGTGGCTAGTTGGACTAACCATGATCTTCTGTGCTTTGAATTATTCAAAGGGAACATCTCAACAAATCCAGGAGTAATATAGTTGTGAGTCGATCCAGGGTCAATCAAAATAGAAACATCATGTTTAGCAATCTCACCCTCAACTTCCACCATAGTCGAGTTATGATCTGCTTGATGGTATTCTAACACTGCATAAATTTTTGGAATGATCACTGCTTCCTGACCCACAGTTTCAGTTTCTTGGGTGCTAGGGTCTTGGCCATCATTCCTATTTGCAAGTGGACAGTTCCTGTGCATATGGAATCTTCCACATCCCCAACATTTGAGTGGTTCCTTTAGCTTTTCCTTCATTTTTCTGTTTGGTTCAATCACAACTTGTGATTGCTGCCTTCGCTGCTTCAAGAGGTGAGAAGGTTTAAAATATTTCTTCCTTGGTTTAATCTTTTCGTTCTTCTTATGGGAATTGTTCCCACTCCCTTTTGCCTCTATTAACTTATGCCTAGAGTTTATCTGCCTTTGGAGATCTGCCACATTCTGCAGCATGGCTATAATCAACTGGTTTTGTTCTACCATAGATTTGACCAACCTTTTATTTTCTTCCTTGCAATCCTGTAACTATGTCCTCAAGCTTCTTATGGTAACTGCAACATATGGGAAACTCTCTTGTTCCCCCTTCCCAACAATCTCAACTCCATGAAGTTGGGTATTGCAAGATGGCCTTACATACCTTTCTTCATGTGGAAAAATATGGCGCAAATGGGTTCCTCCACATATCTAGCATTTGAGTGACATTCTACCCTCTTGTGGATCCCTTGGCCTTTTCCCCATAACATTTTTTTTGTGCTCACAGGGATCCCATGTGTCATTGATGCTGTTACTTTTCTGTTCGTTGATCTTCTTTGACCTCCATAGGTCGGACCAAGATCAATTCTTCACTCTACCCTGTGGTTCTACAAAAATGTGTTAACAACATTGTTTGTTAGTCCATCTTAGAAATTTAAATAATTACTTACCAGTTGCTTCTTGTAGTCATGAACGGTCAATGGGTCTTTAATTAATTAATTAGTTACCCGTTGCTTCTTGTTGGCTAAGTTTAGCAATCCTCCTAATTATCACTCTTCTTGTTGTAGTTCTTTTCTGCAATAGTGACTGTCTTGCCTCTATCACTACTCTCCATGGCCCATTGAGTTCCAAAGTTACAACATGAGCTCTGATACCACACTGTCACGTCCCCTCCCTCCTTGGAGGAGGAAACATGATCATTTCTTCTACCTGAGTTACCCATCTCTTATACTCAATGGATTCTGCACGCGTTTGATGATTCCTGTTTCCTTTTTTTTTCTTAAACCTCTTTCAGATCTACACACGCAAGAATTTCCTTCCTGCTAACATTCTAATACAGACAGTGTATTGATTCTTTATCTTCCAAAAATCATAGAAAGATAGAATGGATAAGGACCACAACAGAAATCAATGAACTCTGTCAGTTCCGCATCCAGAGACAAATCGACGGCAGAGAAGCATCCCGCAGAAAATCAACGATGCGGAGAGCTTCACTTGCAGAATAAAAAACATATCAAAATTTCATTCTCACACCCTGCATCCTACATGCGGAACGACCATTGCAGAGATCAAAGTTGTGGAAATCAAAATTTACCATAAGTCATTTCCGCATATCGCATCCCGCATCCCACAAATTCAAGAAGGGAAATTACGGAAAGCATATTTTTCCAAACGACATTTCTGCATCTCGCATCCTGCATCCTCCATCCCGTAAGTTGCGAAAAGGGAACTATGGAAGGGAAAATGCAAAGTCCAAACTTCTGCAAAGTGCATTTCTACATTTCCGCTTCTCGCATCCTGCAAGTTGCGGAAGGAAAAATATGAGGAAATTCGATTTGTTCATGAAAATTTCTAAGTCTAAAACTGATTTTGAGCATTCATGCCATCACCAATATGATCGATCTAGCTCCATAAAAACTTAGAAAATTCATTGAAATGAAAATACATACACATATACATCATTCATGAAATATACAATTGCATTAAATACATTCCAATCAAGCATTCATCATATTCATATTCATTTAGAAACAAGTACAGATGCAGGGATTGAAACACAAGAAATACTTATCTTTATTAGAAGCTTGTCACACAACCAGCTATGTCGCTGCAACGTTGCACGCAACCATAGGCCAGTGTGCTCATCGATCTCTTAGCAACACTTCCACCCCCGAGCTGGGCATGATTTCCCCAAGGACTAAGGAACACTAGTAGACTCTCTCACAACCAAGGATACAATAAACTCAGCTAAGTTGACACAGTTGGGTTTATCAGGATTACATAGGTAGTGGTTCACACATAGTCAAAATTCATATAAGAAACAGCCGGTCCAACTACCAGTTGGGTTTGTCAGGCTGGAAAGGAGGTGGAAAGATTGATTTCTAGGATAGTGAGATCAATCCTAGAGCTATGGACACCTGCACCAAATACAGCCTGGCTTCTAAAGCATCTGTACATATAACACCAGGAATCATTCCCTTCTTTGCTCCACAATCCCTCGGGCTATGCCTTCCCTCTCCATTGCTATCCCGGGTGTACAAAGAAGAAAAACAGCCCCCTAGATATGTCTATGAGGTTCCTTTTTACACTAGGTTCATCAGGAAGGTCCAAACTCCATTTCTGTTTCCCCGAGCCAGTTCAGAGACCACACAAGAGTGTACATACAACGATCACAGTTCTAGGTTCAAGAAAACATTATAGAGGCCAAGGAATGCCCACACACACAAAAAATACAAACTTTTGAGCATTACATGAGCCAGATTGATTAATCCAATCACATAATCCAAATCTTCTTGCCGGAAACATAGTTTCTGGGTATGCGCCTTCAGGAAAACAAATGACAGATAGGGAAATCATGAAGGAGGAAAAAAAACTGACAGGACAGGAAAAAAAAAGTGAAGGATGTAACTTCGAGAGGTTTTTTTGCGTGAGTCCGCGTGCTTGAATGAAAAAATATGAATGGATGAATCCATGATCCATCAACAAAACGTTTTTCCATTTTTCCCAAAATGTGAGGGAAGGTGAAAATGAACGCATGAGGGAATGAAATTGTTGGCCACTTTTCCCCACTTGCGCAACCCAGGTTCTACACAACCCACTGATCCAACAACTACCCGAGATACCGACCCAATAGAGCAAGCCCCATCGGCAACACCTATGAAGTAGGCACAGTCTGACCCAAGATATCTCATAGATGGGTAACTGTTGGAACCATGTTTTCGCGATTGTCAGGGAAGTATAGTCCCTTGGTTTGCAACCAAGGAGATCAATGAATGCCGCAGGGCGGTTGGACGGAGGAGTCGGTTCTACGTGACGAAACACAACTGTATGTCATCACGTGTGACCTGACTTTCCTTTCCACCTCGCAGTTGGCCTAACTCGTGTGGCGCAACTAATTCACATCAATCAACTCTATGACTTAAGTCAGGGTTCATAACAGGAATTATACAAAATGATTTACATTTATACAGTTTCAATTCAGCAAGGCATTCTGTTCATCCATTTACCAATTGCAAGAAAATAACAAAGACTGAACCACATTTAACATTATACAGAAAGCAACTAGTAATTAATCACATAAACATTCACCATATCAATCATTCATTTAGACACAAGAAGTAACGTGGAAACCCATATGGGAAAAACCACCAAGGTTCTCTTCATCTGGCATGAGAAAGGATATAGAACCTTGCAGTCTACAAGATTCAGACTGATCTTGAGATATGTCTTTAAGTTCAGACTCATAGTTCTCATGTTCTCTGGTTCGCTCTCCTACTCTAGTCCTACTCCTAGCGGTCTGCTCACGTTGCAGTCAGATCCACGGCTCAACAACCCCTCTAATGCTACCATACTCTTCCTAAGTCTACTCCTCTTCTGATCGCTATGACATTACAACATAATTGGCATCCCCTTCCACATATTACCAATGAATAGTAAACTACGACTGAAAACTGAACATGGATCAATGAAAATCTTACAGACCAACCCTCTCACCATTGCATCCCTCCTATTTATACTACTTTACATGGCCACATAGGGCCAACTACATCCCGATAGTCTGTTAGCCGTCACCATCAACCACCCCTCTGATTACAACTATGGTGATCATGACTTGAAATGAGGCACTATTGGCCTGACTTACAAACATCTTCTCATACATGCGTATTTGTAGGCTTACGCCACCTTATATGGCAGCGATCTGGATTCTGCATCTGTCGCTTTTCACTGTTTTCCCCTTGCGTGCTTATGCATTTTCCTTTCCTTTTCCGCGCACTTCTTTGTTCTAAATTCATGGGCCCTTTGTGTCCTTCGTGATTTTCCTTTGCTTCTATCGGGTGCGTGACGCATTTTCCTTGGTTGTGCACGTGAACTTCCTTCTTATGCCCCTTTCCCGGGCCAATAGGCATGCGTTTTTGGGTGTTTTTCTTGCCCATGCAATAAAAAACACAATTTTAAGAAATAACGCATTTCCCATTTCGAATTTCTGCCAAAATTTTTCCCATTCCCACCAAATGGCTCAAGGTTAAACACCCCCCCCTTATCCTTAGGAAAATCATGCCTCCATCTCTTTAACATTTGCGGTGCATAGTTGGCTGTAGGTTTTTAATTAATTTGTATTTTACATGATGTCTCAAGCATACCGTGCTTGGCTAGCACATAAACCATCGACGTTGATTCTAACCTCTAAACACAAACAAAAATCAATGGTAGGACCTCGGACTTGAGCTCCTTGCCATGATTTAATACAATATTCACATCATTTCAAATTTAATATCACAGGGTCAAAAACTAGGGTGTTACAGAGCACATAGTGCTTCTCTTCCTGAGCTTGCCTTTGCTTTGTAAGCTTTCCATTGTGAGATGGAGGATTGAAGCGGTGGAGGTCCAGGTGGAGGACTTGGTTTCTCGGGTTTGAAGAAGTACCGATAGAGGTTGTCACTATTGTATCTCTGTTTTATTAATAGAAATATCTATTTCCTTTCCAATACATGTACATAAATATGAATATGTTATCCATGGATGTA
Organism: Pseudotsuga menziesii; assembly: GCA_001517045.1. Lineage (NCBI taxonomy): Eukaryota > Viridiplantae > Streptophyta > Pinopsida > Pinales > Pinaceae > Pseudotsuga > Pseudotsuga menziesii. Next base: position 400,383 of record LPNX010267064.1, read on the forward strand.
TATTTTATTATACATGATTGTTTATATATGATAGAGTAGGTCTAACACCTTGATATATAGCATGCTTGTCTTGTTTGCTATTGTTGAGAGCAAATTGTGAATACAAGTGTGTAGGAAAACCTCAACAGGGATCTACATCAATCGTCCATAATAAGGTATGCTTCATATTCCTTAGTGTTAGATGTATTTATTGCTCTTGCATATTGGAATGGATTGATTTCTGGTGTCATTCAGTATTGGTACACCCAAAGCCATAGAAAATTTCTCTCCATAACAAGTAGTATCCTTGAAATGGATCTACAAAACAAAGCATTCAACATATGACCATATAGAAAAGCACAAGGAAATATTTGTAGGTCGCAGATTCTCTCAAAAGGAAGGAAATGACTATGAGGAGACCTTTGCACTAGTTGAAAGATACACCTCAATCAGATCTATCCTTTCCTTGGCATCCAAGATGAAGTGGAAGTTACATAAGATGGATGTAAATACATCCTTCCTAAATGGTGTGATAGAAGAAGAATTATATATTGATCAACCACAAGGAATTGAGACAAATAACCATAATTCTCATGTATACAGACTAAAGAAGGCGTTGTATGGCTTGAAGGAAGCACCCATAGCATGGTATGGAAGAATTGATGGCTTCCTGATGAGTTTGGGATTTATCAAGAGTAAATCAGATTCCAACCTTTACTATAAGGTTGAGGATGATAGGATTATGATATTAATACTATATGTGGATGATCTATTTTTGAGAAGTGGGGATAAGACCATCATCGAATGCAAGAAGAAACAAGTTGTAGAATTTGAGATGAAATAAAATGCACTATTTTTTACGTCTTGAAGTATGGAAGTATCCATACAAGATTTTCTTGAACCAAGGGAAATATTTAGTTGAGATCCTAAATAGATTTGGGATGATGGATTGTAAGGCCATGTCTACTCCGATGACAACAAACTTGAATATTTTGAATGACGATTATTTGGATATAGTATATGTTACATCCTACAAACAAATTATTGGTGCACTAATGTATTTGACCAATATGAGACTAATTATATGTTTTTCTATAAACACCTTGAATCAGTATATGGTGGAGCCTAGACATGTTCACATAGTGGCAACAAAACATGTGATGAGGTACCTGAAGGGTATGTTGAATTATGGTCTCAGATATGCATCAGATGGTGAGATCAGACTGGACAGATTTGAAGACTCAGATTGGGCAGGAAGTGTAGAAGACAAAAATAGCACTTTAGGATATTGTTTTAGTTTGGGATTAGGAATGATCTCATGGTTTAGTAGAAAGAAGTCCAGTGTTTCCCTTAGTCTGGAAAAAGGATGAATATAGTGTAGCATGTTCAACCTGTAGTGAAGTAGTATGGCTTCACAAGATGTTGGTTGGATTATTTGATGCAGAGATAGATGTGACTCATATCCATTGTGATAATTAGAGTTGTATTGCGATGATAGGTGTTTCATGATAAGTCGAAACATATCAAAATTAGATATCACTACATCCAGGATATGGTGCAGAAGGGAGATGTAAAGCTCAAGTATGTTCCTGCAGAGGAACAAGTTGTTGATGTATTGACTAAGCCTCTATCTCATGTAAAGTTTGAACAACTTCGAGACAAGCTTGGTGTAGTCCAAAAGGACCTCCCCTGAAAGAGAGAGTGATGATGATGATGATGTGGTAGGTTTCCTATTGCACTGGTGTGGCAGCTCAGTCTAGGTAGGGTATATATGGCTAGGCTTGTTTGTATTGAAAGGGTTAGTAAGCCAAATGAGGCTTATTTGATATTATGGGGATTAGTATGTCTAGCTAGGATTGTTTGGACCAAAAGGGTTAGTAATCCATACAAGTCTTGTTTGGTCCCTAGTTACATCCATTTGTCTGGCTTGGCTTGTTTGGACCAAAAGGGTTAGTAATTCAGACAAACACTTGGTGGATCTATTAGAGTACCCACTGTGATGGTGCTTCATATCTCCTAAGGGAATGATGATGTGGTACCATCACTCTGTGATGATGATGATGTGGCTCCAAAATATCTATGCTGTTGATGATGATTTTGTCTTAGCATTTTATTCCAATGATGATGATGTTGTTCCAACATATCTATTCCTATGATGCGAATGACGATCTAGCATTCATTTCTTGATGATGTTGTTTTAGCACTAATATGTTAATGATGTTGTTCTTGTTCCAGTATCTACATACTGATGATGTTACAAGCAAGGATGATTTCACAGTATTCACATACTGATGATGTTCTAGTATTCACATACTGATGATGTTTCTGTATTCAAATACTGATGATGTTCCAGATGATTATGATGTCCTAGTATTCACATACTGATGATGATGTTCCAGTATTCACATATTGATGACGATGTTCCAGTATTCACATACTGATGATGATGTTCCAGTATTCACATACTAATGATGATGTTCCAGTATTCACATACTGATGATGGTCCAGATGATGATGATGTCCCATTATTCACATACTTATGATGTTCGAGATGATGATGATTCCCCAGTACCCACATACTGATGATGGTGATGCTGATAATGATGTTCCACTAGTTCCATGTCGATGATGCTGATGTAATTCCAAATCGATTATGAATACATATGATGTTTTTCCAAAAATTTCCATGACATATAAATATTCACTAGTTAGTTGTATAGTTGTTGATGACGATGCCGATGTCTATAGAATACTTTTCTAGTTAAGAGGGAGTATTAAAATAATGTAACTTCAGAAGTTATTCTATTTGTGTTATTGTTATTTCTCCTTCAAGAGATGTCATTGATGTAATTGGTCATGTAAGAGTCATTGAAAGGATAAATGTAAACATCCGGATGTAAGTCGAGTCAATAGTAACCACGAGTCATCATAATAAATACTATTTTGGGATTTTACTAGACAAGTCAACCTTGACAGTTAGATAAGTCGACCGAGTTAGGTATTAGGTCAAGTCAAGTGTCAAATACAAATAGTGAGGCGCTTCCTTAATTTTCAACACACTTCATTCAAGAAAGTTCGCTAGAGAGAGAAGAAGTGCGTTGGAGAGATAGAGGAGGAGTTATATTGGGGTTTTACACTATCTTGGTTGAGTTCTATATTGAGGAAGTTTTGTGGGGTTTTCTCCCTTATGGTTTACCTGAGGAAAATATCTATGTTCATTGTGTTACTGTGTTTTTTTTTTCTTTCATTTATCCTACTATTGTGAATTTATTAAGAACATCATTTAAGCAATTAAGAGAAAAACTGCCAATATGAACCACCAATCCCTATCCAACACATCTAGGTAAAATATCCTTGATTGCAGTGTTTTGCGCAAACACAAGGATCCTTTTTTTTCACCCCTCATCTTTTTTTAGTTGACACATATCATCCCACTATTAAGATATTCCTTTACATTATTTTCATTGAAAATATCCCACCACTTGCACCTAAACATAACACATTGGAAATATGAAAAGTCCACTTGCATGATATCTTGTATCTTTATGATGTAATCTAGATTCCCTTATATTATGTTATGATCATGATGGTTAGCATGACTATATTGGTTGAACTCGACCTCCACTCGATAGTCAAATGTGATAACTCCATCATCAGTATCCTTAGTGAAAAAATGATGTCTGTATGCCCACATAGATGGGAACAAATACACCTAAAAAGATGCGAAGAATGGATGTTTTCATATGTTTAGTAAGCCGAGCATGAATAAAACATAATACATGTTGTAATTCAAATGTGTGTTATAAAATGAAAAGTGTACACAAAGATATTATTAATGAGTTATTGCACCCAATCCCTATGTTTACCGCATCCTCTTCACCATGTGGGTAATAACTAGACGTACCATATTTATCTCTGATTTGGTCATCCACCCAAATACTGGGACAGATCATTGGTACATTTTCCTTTAAATAATCAAGATAAGCCGACTTATACCATTCAACCATCTAAATTCTTTCTTGTCACCATCCCATTTTCTTCTCTTCTCTTCATATACTGTGATCTATGGTTTCTTTACCTCCGCATTGTAAAGAACAATTGATTGATGGAATTAATTTCTGCATTAGTTGATGTAATCATGAAACAAAAACGATTAGTATGAGATCAAATACATACTATCAATTTCAGTGTAAAAATTACTTTGTAGAAAATGGACAAAATATAAGTGACTTACTTTTTATCATGCAAATTTTTTTCGTCTGTTTGGAGTATCTCCCCTTCCATTTTGTCCTCATCCTGTTGGTCATCCCAAACCAATCCACTTGGCGTGTCATCTATTTACTTAAGTATTGACTAGCGTAATAGAACAAATCGTATACTATGTCACGTACCCCTTCGCCATAGACCCCTCAGGATTTTCCCTTTGTCAAACAAACCCTCTACACTTTTTCAGGTACCTGTCTAAGAATAACATCCAACGACATGAGACCACCCCATCCAATTCAATCTCATCAACTAGGTGAATAGGAAGATGGACCTATAAGTCCATGAAACTTGTGGGAAGTTCCTTCTCAAACATGAAAAAAATATCACTGATCTCATGATGCCCCCGTGGAATGCTATCCATGTGAATATCTTTTGATGTAATCCAACATAAAAATGAAACTAATTTATATATGGCTTGTTATAAGTCTTGGGGGAATTCAAGGTTCACACAAACACAAATGAGAAAAGGATAATGACTACAAAATAAAAACATACACAATTAATTGGAATAACTATGAATGCATAGCATATTATAACCTACATTATAGAAAAAAGAAGCATGTAATTTCCATACATACCCTTAGAAGGTTTATATGGTCATGTGAGTTTAACCATGATAATTATTCTTATATTGTGAAGTAGCATCGTAGAGGCGAACTATATAATGAATGTGTCTTCACACTTAATATTACATCCTTTTTTGAAGAAACACCATATTTCTTCAAAATCCATGGGACTTCACCTTTTTTAAATTACAGAGAAGTTTCAACTTCTCCTCTACTTTCCTTTCTTGGCCATTGTTTTCTTTTGATATTCAAAGAAATAAGATCTCTCCTAACAACCAATATGTTAGTTTTTTTTATGATATTTTCCTCCATAAAGAATATGAAACATTTTTGAATATATGCATGGGATATAGTAAGTGGAAGCTCATAAAACACATATTTCCTTTTCATCCCAATCGACATTTCATCAACATAGGTGTCAAAAAAATCAGGATCATCAAACATAGGTTCCCCATTTTAATCGAACAATTCTGCAATTTCTTTCTTTCTCTTTGTGTCATATGCCTAAGACAATGTGTTGGTGTCATTATTTCAAGTCTTCGGATTCTCTCTGGTTTACCATTGAAAGAATACGTTTCTCTTCTATAAGGATGGTATTATATGAGGAACAGAAATGAACAATCATACATCAACTTTCTTAGGTGGTCGAATCACCTAGACTTTATTGAAGGTCCAAAACATTTACATCCATGATACCCTTTTGTTACAAGATATACGATATTATTGTATATAGTAAGGTGGTTGCACCAAATTTAGTCTATTAATTAACATTACATATATAAGAAAATCAATCAACATGCTTACTAAATAAATCTCCTAGTTCTGGATAATCACGTGTGGTGTATGCACATATGCCAGACAATGTAAAAGACCTCTCCATTAAGATGGGTATTTATACATCATATACCTTTATCTATTCCCATAGTTTCTTGAATTTTTCGAACAATGGTTGGAGGTAGATATCCACATTCTTCACCTATCTTCAACCAGAAATGATAAGAGACAAGATAAGATGTTCACTCTTCACGAATAACCATGGAGGGTCATTGTTATTGATCACTAACAATGTACAAACAAAATAATTGGTGTTTTGTAGGGAATATGGGTTATCCCCATTCATGGATATACTCAATTTAAGGATTCATACTTCATTCTTGAATTTATTAGGCCATATATCCTTTATATGCTTCATGTCTTTTGAATATGCAGGAATCCACATAATTCCTTACTCACTTTTGTGCGAGGCATGGCACCTCTATAATATGGCTAATTATTTGCAAAGAAAAAGATTTTGAATACTTGGGATTATAGGCATGTTCCTTAATATAGTATAAGGAGGGTCATGTAATTTAGTTTTTTTAATAACTTATGCCTAAAGTCCCCACATTTAGGACAAATATCTTTTCCCTCATATTCACCTCTATATAAAGTACATTCATTCAAACAAGTGTGATATGATATGTACTCAACAACCAACATTTTCAGCAGTTGATTTTCCTTTTTGGAGTTGTCCAGGAGGATGTTATCACTTGGAAGTAATTTTCTTTGAGTGACTTGCAATCAGTGGAAAATATTAATGTACACTATAATTGAGTGTGCAAAAAAACTATTTTGATTGCTGATTTGATCGGGACTTGATGGTTTGTTACCTTAGTAGTGCCATAAAGCATGCAACCAACATACCATACATTATTTTCAGGTTGTGCAAAAATATTGTGTTGGGTATGATTGTCAATGATGCCAAAGAAGTTCATTAATAACAAAAGAAAAGGATAGCAAGTCAGTCATCACTATATTTAGTCGAAAGTGTCGAAGGTTGGTGTCAACCTATTGTATTATGGTCAAGTCTTTGTAAATCAATAGTATACTTCTTGTCGACCTATTTTTTACCATTGTTAGTTGAGTCGTAGTCGGAATCACAATATGAACTGTTAATCAGAACCAGAGTCATGAGTCGAAGTTGTAGACAAATCATAGTCGGAATCCGAAAGTCATAGTCGTAGTTTGAGATTCGAATTAGCAACTTGGAGTCAAAAAATTCTAGTTCGACATTGAATAATCAAGTCAAAACCATAGTTCGACATCAGAATCGATAAGTTAGAATCGACGAAGTTTAGTTCGACATCGAAATTGACAAAATCGAAAGGATGGAATAAAAAATGTTGGAATACATAATGTATTCGTACGGTTGATTCTCAACATCGGAATCGACCATTTAGATTCATAATTGGAAATATCGACATATTGTAAATCAAAGAACAAAATAAGTCTAAAGTTAACATGTCTCAGTCGAGATTATGAAGTTGAATATTTCATAATCATATTGTTAAACTAGTGGGATTAATAGAGAAGGTAATTCTAAATTAGTTTTATTTGTTAAGGTTAATGATGAAGAGTTGTGACTACTAGGTAAAGAGACACGATTGAGGGCATATAAAAAAATATCTATTCATTCAAATAAAGTGTCTTTGTACACAAAAATTTCAAATCATAAAGTGTATAGAAAACAAAGAACACATAATCATCTAAAGGTGGTTGGGTGGAGTAAGGGCAGGAGCATGTAGGAAGTTGTAGCTTCCTTCCAGTCGTTGCTAGTAAATAAGGTGTCGATGCATCCTTCAGTTGTATCTAAAAATATTGGGCGTTGCAACATCCAACAAGTTAGTGAGTGAAAACTTTCTTGTAAATATAATTTTGTAGTAACAGAAAGTGTTTCTGGTTTTCCCAGTTGGGTTTCCACGATAAAATTATGTGTTCTGTTTCTATTGTTGTTTTTCTTTTTAAATAAGGTGATAAAAAATAAAGAAATATCTAAATATTGATTCACTCCCTCTTAGTATTACTTGATTTACAACAATTGGTATAAGAGCAGGTTTCTTCACTAAAGTTTAACCACTTGAAAAGAGATCATTTATCACTATGGATCAACAAGGAAAATGTCCTCCAAGGTTCCACTATTCAATGGTGAGCATTATTTGTTTTGGAGTGTTAGGATGACAAGTAATTTAATGTCTATTGGACTTGAACTCTGGTTATCTGTAGAAACATGTATATATATATATATATATATATATATATATATCCAAAATCTCCTCGCATAGATATTCAAGGAATAAAATAGTTTGGGTACAATGAAAAATATGTTAATGCAATCTTGGATGGATTAAGCAAAACATTTTTTTGCCAAAGTAATGCATTGCAAAACAATGAAGGATATTTGTTACAAGTTGTATACCATATATACCAAAGTAAAATGGACAAACTCCATACATTTTAAGCTTAATTTGAAAGTCTAAAAATGAAGGAAGAAGAGAACATCAGAATACTTTGAGAGAATAGATGAAATTGTTAATGCAATTCAAGGGCTAGGAGCATAATTGGAAGAAATTGAAATAGTTTAAAAGTACTAAGATCACTTCCAATGATTTACATTCCTAATATTTCCACCCTAGGATCGTCATAGCTTATAAGATGAGAATTGGACAAGATAAATCTGAAAATAAGGAATCAAATTACAAGGAATCTAAAGTAGCCAAGAAATTCAAAACAAAGATTCAATCAGACGACTCTGATGATGAAGAAGCTCTTCTTTTTAAAAATATTAAGAAAGGTACATGTAAGTACAAAGGGAAATTACCCTTAAAATGCTGCAACTGTGTGGGAATTGGTCACTTTGCTTTCAAATGCCTTTATCCCAAACATGAAGACAATGATGAGTGCCTTGAAGACTTCAAGAAGAACATATGGGAATATAGAAAGAAAAATAAAAAGAATACCTTTTACTCCATGGATGATAGCTGCTTAGATGAGTCTAGTGAAGATGAAGAATTAAAAGTTGTATTCATGGGAATAGATAGTGAAAACCTTGAAAAATAATCAGAAGGAGTGGTATAACTCGAACCAAAAGTCATAAGTTCTCTTGAATATTTAAGGAAGTATAAAAGGATGTACAAACAATTAAAAATCAAAGTGGTAGAGGTTTAAAAGAAAAAAAATGACACATAAAGAATTATTGCTGACTTAAAAAAACAGCTTCAAGAAGCTAAAAAGGTTGAAAACAATCTAGAACAACAACTCAAGAAAATAGAGCAAGGATTATAGAAATCTAAAGCTGAATTAGTCTTACTTAGAAAGAAGAATGATGAATAATCCTTTCAATCAAAATTTGTGAGCAACTTAAAAACTATAGATGACATCCTAAGTTTCCAAAGATCATCTAGTAATAAAATTGGATTGGGTTAGGACAAAGGAATGAAGTTAGAACAATCCTCTCCAACAATACAATTGCAGTGGATATTTTTCCCCTACTATGTGCAAAATCGCCTACCCTAGATCAACCGAATCTAAGGGTAGAGTTCATGGTGCATGGGATTTCTCAACCTCATGTTACAATAAGAAATGACAACAATTTAATATTTTTAATCTAACTAATGCAATTAAATAAAAAAAATACCTTTAAAATGGGCCACTACATCCTTTTCAGGAATGGTCTGTAGGCTCGCACGATCTTAGTCTCCGTTTGTCACCAATAGGGGATTGTCACCGGGAAAGGGATTAAGGGTTACATAGAGATAAATCGACGTGCAACGAGGGATAGTGTGGCTAAAGGATATGATGGACAAAAAGTTTTGGAAAATGTAAGGAATGCCCAAAATTTTTGAATATGATGAAAAAAGTGTTTGTGGGGAGAAATTCACAATGTATTTATAGGATGATCCAAGGTTTTTTGACCCATGGTATTTTATTGTGCATAGTATTTTTCGATGGTTTTTTACTCATTCTCGTTTTTAGGGTTTTTTGGTCCTTTTTAGAGAGAATGGGGTTATGCTGCAATAAATGCTCAACTTCCCTGTATTTATGGGGGAATGAATAATAATGTTTTGTACCATTTTTGGTGGAATTTTAGTTGTGAAGGTCAAAATGTAGGAAATAATGGTGGAATTATGATGTATAATTATGGTTTGGACCATAGAGAGCTATATGGACAATTTTTAGTGTTAACATATTGCCCCTTGATGTGTGAGGGAAGGAGCTCATCGTATGACTAACATACATCATAGGATCAATGGAGAAGTGGTGACAATGGTGGAGAAACTAGAGGGAACCATGGAAGACTTAAAGTTTGCTCATTTGAATTGCAGTGGATTTGGATTTGTATTGCTTCTCAAAATGGATGAGGTACATATAATCTCAGACATATATATGGATGAGGCAGGCATACCCATACTCGTATCAATGTCTTAATATACAAATGGGGATCAAAGCTCAAATAACGGGATCCAATTATTACATACAACTGGAAGTACATAATAGGGGCCTCAATAGGGGGTTGAATATATATATTTTTTGAAGAACAAATACATAGGAATAATGGTATTCTCATGGAATGCAATATCACAACAACTAATGCTCTATTGAATTTGGAGTTGTACATAATGGGATGGAATAAATGACTGGGAGTCAGAATATCCGAGGTACAATAAACAACATCAAGTAATATAGATATATAGAAGCATGAAACTGAGGGGATTTCGAACACTATCACCAACACAGACGACCATAAATAACAAGGGACAGGAAATTGTATGGGTTCCAAAATAGACTCACCAATGTCCTACAGTCGGGTGACAACCAGGGTATTTGACTTAATAATGAAGGAACCAATACCGTGTACAAATCTCAATGGTGCGATGATGGAGTTGAAGTTGAGCATGTGAGACACAAACAAATCAAAAGGAATTAAGGACTCCTTTGAAGTGGTCTAAGGAATTCATTAATGATGTGGATGGAACCAAGATACAGGAACCTATGAGTCTATCCTATGGAATAGACATTTTGATGTCGATAGAGGGAGAGATACAACTACCAAGGCAACAAGGTTTCCTTGATAGAAGGGCGAGGGGGATGACTAGAGATATGGAACAATAATGGGAGCGGGAGAATGAACGGGAAACATGGGAAAGGGAGTACAAGGGACTCAAACTTCCTTTATTCAGACTATGATGACATGGATGACCTAGAAATAGATGGTACTGACTCACGGGGAGGTAATCATAGTCATGGAACCGAGGATATGACTGCAATGGGGAAATAATTGGGGAAGTAACTGGATAAGTGATAATCAGGGGATCCAAGGGAGAATCATTGCAGAGTACTTTAAGCAAAGGTCACCCAATTGGGAAAAGCTACCATAATGGGAGACTATACACAATATATGTGGGAATTGAAAGAAACCGTTTGGGCCTTATTCATAGTTTAATAAGCATGGAGAAGGGATAGAAGTATTCTCAATGTGATACTATCTCGTGGACTTTTGTCAAGCCCAAGACGGTAAATGCCCGATGGTGTTTTAATGTTTAGAGAGTCTGAAAACATGAAGAAGACTCCAATGAGGACTCTTTTTTATACAGTAGTCTCCTAAGTCCGAAAAAGGATAAAAGTGTACAAAGGAGAGATATCCTAGCCAAAAGGGGTAGAGAGACTTTTTTCTGTAGGTAGTCCAACCAGGTTGAAAAAGGTTAAACATATACTGATTGGATGGTCATTCAAATACTTGTGAGGTATATATCACAAATAAATTTACCCTTAATTGAAATATCGACCAAGGCAAGTAACCTTTGAGTTTCTACACTATTTGTGCGAGGTAATATAACATAAATTAAGGTCCTATGATATTTTCAGAAAAATAATAACTTAAATTTCTATTACTTCCAACAAAATCACAATCTACACTATTCTATCTAATCATCTGATCAATACGTGCAAAGGAAAGAGAGTATGTATATATAATCCACTCTACAGAAAGATGAAATCACCTACTATATGCCATCAAATATAAAAAGGAATATTTCAAACCAAGTCCAACTATTCTCTAATAAGACTACTCTATTTGTAACCCTAGAAAACAAGACCACTATTTAACTATGACAATCAAAACTCTGTAATGAACTAACATATCAAAGTAAGCTACCTAATCATCAAAGAGATTTGGTGTAAATCCAACTACCTTCTGTTTTTCAATCCACACAGAATGAAATTATCAAACTTCTATAAGTCGAGTAGAACAATTGTCAATAAAACTCTGTAAAGGATAAATGAACTAACTGCATGCAATCACTCTCAGGATCTTAAACTCGGAATTAAATTATTAACCAAGCCACACAAACTAGTACTAAATATTTATATCATCATACATTCTATTAACAATCTTCTTACTATCTAATTCAAGTCAAATCTTACTTAAATGAAATTTGTAACTTTGAATTCCTACACACACAACAAACCTTTCAATCTATCTAAGTTCCCAACTAAACCCAATTTGAGCACAAAAGAAAATCCTAATATTCAAATGCTGTAATTCAAACAATATTGAATTTACTTTCTGGCCAAAATATTCTAACCTGTGTAAACCATTTCAACAACATACCTTGGTTACTAAGAGAGCACTCTAAGCCATTTTCTTTATTCTATTCGTAGATCTAAAGCTTCAAGATGAACCAATTGATTTTATGAGGAAAATAGGTCTAAATTTATAGCATAAAACCTTATATTAATGGAAACATAGTGTAAGGAAAGAAGTTACATGAAACCCACATCATTTAACATCTAATTTGTTCAAACCATTCTTGTCCTATTCTTGTTTCTGGAAACCCTCAATAACAACAAGCAAATCATAAATAACCAGATGACACGTATAAAAATAAATTCTTACAGTAATTTACATAAATGAATATATTCACATGTAATATACCAACACCAGATGAAGGTGGTCCCCCCTCCAAATGCTGCTCAAGCGATGATTAAAAACTTAAAACAAAATTTGATTATCAATTTGAGAATGTATCACATAATAGTTTCATCTATGTGTCTCTGTTGAAACTGCTAACAAGTATTTATAGGGTACAATATGGGTCGACCACTGAAAGGATTGATCCTTCAAATAGTCATAAAAACTATAAAAATAACATGTGCAATAGAGGCCTTTCACCAAGTGAACATGCTCTAAATCGAGTGGATTCTCCCACATATTCGGCTACAATCTCCATACCGCTGATAGAAAGGTCATATCTCTTTGAGGGATCCAGATAACAACTATTTTAGCTGCCAATATTCATGGGTATTACATGACCAAGCCATAAATACACCTTAATTTGAACTTTCCTTGATTTTAAACATTTTTCACTTTATTGACTGGTGCTGGATGAGATAACGGATTGGGTACGGGATTGGTGGAAGGAATATGCAAGATAACCAAAGAGCTATATCCCAAGTAATTCATTCATTAGATATAATATTTTAAACTTATGCTTAAAAATGAATAAGTAAGATGGAATACTGAAAAAAATTATACCTTGTTATGAACTTCATGAAATAGCCTTTAAATCCATGCAAATTATGTCTAAATAAACGACACACAGGAAGAAATTTATTTACAAGACTTAAGTTACGGATTTGATGTATAGATAAAATATGGCAAAATACATGCCATCATATCCCCGCACCAAGGATCTTGCATGTCCCAATGCAAGGAAACAAAATTGATATTCAAAATTGATGACACAACCCACTGAGACCCCCGAGGAATTAACCAACACCTGCACTTGTGGAGAACAAGGATATGGTTTTGGCTGGGTGCTTTTGATTTCTTCTAACTGTCATTCCTTTTTCTTCAACTATCTTATCAAAATACTCTTGGATGTTTTCATATCATCAACTAAGTTTTGCAATGAGGTAACTTTAGCTTTGAGAATCCCATTTTCCTTCTTAAGATGTCGAGTGAGGAGGGAATACTCTTGAACTTCCCCATTTAACTGAATATTCCTCTTTTGAAAGTAATTATTTGTATACAAATCAAAAGGAATGGTGGAAGGATTCTAAACATTAGTTGTAGGAGTTGGTGTACTCAAAGGATCAAAAGTAGACTGTGCAGGTAACAAAGATTCATTGGCATGGTGTAACAGAGACAGAGGGGCTGAAGAGACTCATTGTGATGCAGCGTGTGAGAAATTCAAACTATCAAGTGAGTAATTCAAACAAAAGTATAATCTTGGAGTGTTAGTGAGGTTCACAAATCAAATTTGGGTGCAAGATTCAACAAAAACCATCAAATTACAGATAAATTACACACAATGATAGCTAGAAACAAGATAATTTTGGACTGAATAACCATGAAATTTTTATTAACAGGTTTATAAATACATCATAAGAGTTTCAAATGGCTTTGGAAGCCAATTGTGAGCAGAAATCCCCAAATTGCCAAATTGGCATCAAACCCCCCTAGGTGGGCCAATCTCATCCCAAATCTCTCCAAATGGCCACAGATTGCTGAAGTGGCATGGATGATGTGTTTTGGGTCAATTATTACACCTTGGACAATGTGGGTGTGGAAAAATATATGGTTTAGAGTCTCAATGCAACATTAATTGCACCAAATCAAGCCAAATTTGGGAAAAACCCCACTCTAGCGCTCCAAGTCAACTTGCTTGTCCACATTCAATGAATGGGAGCACATAAGCAATTATGGATGTGAATATGTAGCTTCTTGACTATGCTGGAGTACCCATGTTGTTCATAGAACCTCAAATTGACATGGCATATGTCCACCTAAGCACCCCTAGTCCACCTCATAGTGTATTAAAGAATAAAAGGCAATAAAATTGACTTATTAGTGTAACTAAGGTACTAATAATGGATTACTGTTCTAACACCCTCCCTTAATCCAACAAATAAGTATGCTCACAAAATGACGAAGGCCTTGACAACAAAGGCTTAAGTCACCTCAAGTACATAATCATAAATTACAATTTTTATTTGTCCATGTGAACCGAGGAAAGAAGGAAAACCTCATGGGAAAGAATTTCCCTCAAGAATGGACATGGGGCTGGACCTGAAATAATATAACAGCAAATTACCATCCTTCACTCACCCAAAGAAAATATCTTAATTAAGTGAAGGTATTCTCAGTGAAAGCCTTGGTAGAAATGTCAACAGTTTGCTCGGTGGATGGGCAATACTGCAGTGAGATCACCCTGTCATGCACTAAGCCCCGAATGTAATGCATGTGTATCTCTATGTGCTTTGTCCTCTGCCTTTGTACTATATTAGTAGATATCTTGATGGAACTCTGATTATCCACCCAAATGTTGGTTGGAGAATCAATTGTGACACCAAACTCCCGGAGAATTCCCTGCAACCAAACACACCGTGTTGTAGCATTGACTGCTGCTCTGTATTTGGCCTCTGCTGATGAAAGTGAGATGGTGTGCTATTTATTACTTGAACAGAAAATGGGACCTTCAAAAAAAATGAATACAAAACCTGATGTTGAATTTTTGTCATTTGGATCACCGACCCAATCTGAATCAGAAAATCTAGGTAGTTGAAGTGAGGAACTAGCTGTGTAGTGCACCCGAATTTCTTAGTTCCCTAGACATACTGAAGAATTATTTTTTCATCCCTCCAATGGATTCATGTGGCTGGTGCATGTGTATTTCTACATCACTCACAACATAAGACAAATCATGTCTTGTATGAGTGAGGTAGAGCAATCTTCCCACTAGTTGCTTGTAGAGTGTGATATCCACCATTGGGGAATTGCCAAATTCATGCATTTTAACACCAAAAAGAAAGGGAGACTTGGA
Source organism: Pseudotsuga menziesii (assembly GCA_001517045.1). NCBI lineage: Eukaryota > Viridiplantae > Streptophyta > Pinopsida > Pinales > Pinaceae > Pseudotsuga > Pseudotsuga menziesii. The sequence goes on from LPNX010267064.1 coordinate 415,834, forward strand.
TTCCTTACACTCAGCCATATTAAACTTCTTTATCAGGTCTGAAGCATACTGTGGCTGACTCAGCATGATTCCCTTACCATTTTTCTCAATTTCTAAGCCCAAAAATTGCCTTAGCAACTCTAGGTCTATCATAGCAAATTCATTGTGCAAAGAGTTCTTAATTTGGCCAATTGAATTGGTGCAGAAACTTGTAATAAGAATATCATCAAAATAAAGAATAATGACCTGCAAATCAACATCAATTTTCTACAAATACACATTAGGGTCTGATTTGCATCTTGTGAATCCAATTGAAAGCAAGAAAGCATCCATTTTTGCATACCAAGCCCTGGGGGCTTGCTTGAGTCCATACAGTGATTTTTTCAGCCTACATACCAATGAAGGATCCTCTTGGAAACCTTCAGGCTGCTGCATATATTTCTCCTCCTGTATCTGACCATGCAAGAAAGCACTCTTTACATCCATGTGGTGAACTTCCCAACGTTTACTAGCAACTAGTGCAAGAACTAGTCTAATTGAGTCCATCTTTGCAACCGGTGCAAAGGTATTTGCGTAATCAAATCTATGGACCTGAGAATAGCCCTTAGCCACTAATCTATCCTTATGTTTTATATCAGAACCATCAGCAGCAATTTTGGTCTGGAAGACCCATTTACATTGAACAACTTTCCTCTTGGGAGGAAGGGGAACCAATTCCCATGTATTGTTCTCTTGGAGGGACTGAAGCTCATCTTCCATTGCTACTTGCATCTTGGGTTTGTACAAGATTGCTGATATGTCTGAGGTTCAGAACTGATCAGCATGTAACAATTCTCAGCAAGAGCACTATCACTTGCAAAAGAAGCCTCACTAGTTTGTGATCTAGTTTTCCTAGGCTCTTAGGGATTGCCTGCTAATTCCCCAGCTGCTTGCACAATGTTTTCAGCCCATTGGGGCCTAGATGGTGAGTCATCTACAAAAATATCATCTTCATCAACATTCATATCAGAATTATCAGAAAAAATAGAGCATGTGTCATCACTTACATCTTTGAATAATTGAGGAGAGGAGCAATCCCCAGGTGCAAGTTCGAAATCAGGAATTGGCTCTTCTTCAAATTTGACACTTCTTTCAACAAAGGTTTTACCAGTGGACGTGTTAAAGAGATTGTAACCCTTTGGTGTCCTCACCATATCCAACCATGAGACACTCCTTGCTTTGTGGTTGCAAGGATTTCCTTTTCTTTGAAGGGATTCTTGCCCATGCTTTTGTCCCGAATATCCTAAAATTTGAGACATCTGGTTTTTCACCAAACCATGCCTCATAGGGTGTCATACCTTTCAATGATTTGTGGAAGGATCTGTTTTGAATGTGAGCAGCACAGCTGGTGGCTTCAGCCCATATCTTGGGACTAAGTTCCCTCACTTCTATCATGCAAGTTGCCATCTCTTTGGGAGATCTATTCTTCCTCTCTGCCACACCATTTTGTTGTGGTGTGTAGCAATGTCACAAGGTTCGGGTTCGGCAACCTTTAAGTTCGATTCGGGTTCAAATTTTTTGATGAGGTTCGACATTAGGTTTATATATATATATATATATATCATATAATATTTTAAAATAAAATATTTTTACTATACTATTCTTTTCTTGTAGCTATACATGCTATTAATATATTATGAATTAAAATAAAAATATTAAAAAATAAACATCAAAATGACATGATCAATACATATATTAATATGACTCATGAGTAACATATATATAATAATATATATTAATATACATACTAATAACATAAAATATTTAATACAAATAAACATAAAAAATGAACAATACATAAATTAATCTCATTCATGCGTAACTTAATTTAAATAAAACACAAACATCAATCATCATAAAATCATGGGTTGTGACAGTCTAGAAGCGTCGTGGCTCTACGTCCTCTGCCTCGAGCCTCCTCTTGGTAGAAACTAGCCGTAGGCTCGTAACTCTCACTCAGATCTTCACATAGTGGGTGCATGACCCTCAGTCAATCTATATATTTACAATTACCAATTTGATCAACACCTGTGCTACGAGACATAGAGGGTATTTGCCTTTCGTTGCCTTCAACTCTCGCAAACACCCTGAAGAATAAATTCAAAAAAATGTGAATGAGGTGCCTTCACTCATAGTGGCTACATTCTATACCTCATTCCATCACAAATTACCTGGTGGATATGCTGTCGCTGAATCACAGGTTAGAAAACTGTCATAAACAACACGTTGGTAGTGCGCCAAACCCTAGTCGAAAAGTACAAAAAATACATCGAAAGTGAGACCAAACCGGTTAAAAACGAATGTGAACTGGTTGTTGCTTCAGTCCAATTTGAGATTGGGAATTAGGTTCGCTGAACCTGAATGGATTTTTTATAAATTTTTTAGGTTCACCGAACTTCGATCCTGGAGGTTTAGGTTCAGTGAACCCCGTGACATAGGTGTGTAGGGAGTTGAGTTTTGCATTTGGATGCCACACTCCTCACAAAGTTGCTGTAGATTCTTATTTACATATTCCTTCCCATTATCAGTCCTAAGGAATTTTATCTTCTTCCCACTCTGATTTTCTACTAGTGCTTTCCAAACCTTGAGTTGCTCAAACACCTCATATTTCAATTTCAGAAAATACACCCAGCAAAATCGAGAGTTGTCATCATTGAATGTAAGCACATACCTAGATCCACTGTATGAGGGAGTGGGTAGTGGACCAATCAAATCAGAATGCACCAACCCAAGTGTTTTTTTTTCTCTCCTTGCCTTCCCCTTCTCGTAGCTCTTCTCAAGATGCTTCCCAATCACACATTCGATACATGCTCTAGTAGATGGATGAATTTGTTGAAGACCTTCCATCATTCCTTCTTTGTGCAATGTTTGGAGATATTTGTAATTCATGTGACCAAACCTCTCATGCCATAGTTTGGAAACCTATTTGGCATGTGAGTGAAGTGCTTGATCACTGGAAGTAGGGAGGAAATTAGAGAATTTGTACATTCTCTCATGATGATCAACATACCCAATTGCAACAACTTGGCCTGTTGAGATTTCAGAAATCTCTACAGAGTCAGGAGTAAATATTAATCTCTTTGGCTCTCCTATGTGGGTCATCTGGTATACTAACAACAAATTTGCTGCAAGGTCTGGTACATACAATACATCACTGAAGAACCCATGGTCTAAATAAATTATCCCAATCCCTCTGGTCTGGAGTTCAGAATGATATCCCATTCGAACTGCTGGGCCAACATTCGAACTCATAGATGAGAAGAATTCTATCTTGGATACCATATTCCTAGAAGTACATGAATCAATAATAAAGGATGAGGAATTAGAAGTACCTGCCACCAATGCATGACATTTCTCCTTGCCTTCACTTGAACTGGAGTTGCCATCTTTCTTCCTTGCACTGGCAGGGATTGGAATGTTGTTCTTTTCCAACAGCTGCACCATGGTGTCTATGGTTTTCTTCATGCATGAGATTTTTGGATGCCATCCCTTGTGGAAATAAGTGCATTTGGCCTTCTCTGGTCCTTTATTCTCCTTTGCTTTGGGTGGATTCATAGCTCCTTCACTGGATTTGGTTTTTTCTAATTTCTTTTTGTCCGACAACTTTGAATTCTTGGACTTGGGCTTTCCCTTTGCTGAATTTGAAACCCCCACTGCTAGTGCTTGATCTTTGGTCTTGATGGAACCCATTTGGACCAATTTGTCCTGCTCTTGAGTGAGTGAATCCATGAAATTTTCCAGACTTGGCATTTTCCAGTTTCGAAGGGTGAGTTTTCCTGAGTGAAATGTGCTCACAAAGACTGAGAACTCTAGCCCCAACTTCGAAAGTATAGACAAGATCAGTTTATCTTCCTTATTCTCAATCCCACATTGTTTTAATTGCAATACAAGTGATTTAAACTTGGTGAAGAAGTCCTGGATTGTATCATAGTGCATTGGGCTCAAGCTTATCAGCTCATTCTCAAGCAGGTGACCATGTAGCTCATCAATTTTGCCAAATAGAGACTCAAGCTTCTCCCAAACCTCCTTTGGTGATGTCAAACTATCAATGTGGAACAACAACTCTCTTGATATGCTCAGACATAGCAAACCATATGCTCCATCCAATTTGTTAGAATACTTGGCTTTCTCTACAACAGAATTTGGTTCCATTTCAGTGCCCATGGTAACTCTGAAAAGCCCCTTGGCTCTCAATTGAATCACCATCTCTGCCTTCCATTCAAATAAGTTTAAAGGTGTTAGCATGATGTGGGTAGCCTCCATTAATTCCTGTGCTGATGGTGGTGAAATTTCTAACTGGTTTACACACAACAATTCGATTTTATCTGGAATTCACTAACAAAGCAGCTCAAATCCTCTAAGAATTTGGTATGCAACTCAAAAATATCCAACCAGCTCTGATACCATATGATAAATTTGAACCATAAAGTGATTAATTCAAACCAAAAGAGAATCTAGGAGCATTGGTGAGGTTCACAAATCAAATTTGGCTGCAAGATTCAGCAAAAACCATCAAATTACAGATAAATTACACACAATGATAGCTGGAAACAAGATAATTTTGTGCTGTATAACCATGAAATTGTTATTAACATGTTTATAAATACATCATAATAGTTTCTAATGGATTTGGAATCCAATTGTGAGCAAAAATCCCAAAATTGCCAAATTGGCATCAAACCCCCCTAGGTGGGCCAATCTCGTCCCAAATATCTCCAAATGGCCACAAATTTCTGAAGTGGCATGGATGATGTGTTTTGGGTAAATTATTACACCTTGGACAATGTGGGTGTGGAAAATGGATGGTTTAGAGTCTCAATGCAACATTAATTGCACCAAATCAAGCCAAATTTTGGCAAAATCCCACTCTAGCGCTCCAAGTCAACTTTCCTGTCCACATTCAATGAATGGGAGCATATAATAAATGATGTTTGTGCATATGTGGCTGGTTAAATATGCTAGAGTACCCATGTGGGTCATATAACCTCAAATTGACATGGCATATGTCCACCTAAGCACCCCTAGTCCACCTCATAGTGTATTAAAGCCTAAAAAGCAATAAAATTGACTAATTAGTGTAACTAAGGTACTAATTATGGATTAGTGTTCTAACAAAGTGGATGGATTAATTTCCTTTCAGGATGGAGGATCAGATGACGAAATATGAATAGGAGTGGAATCGAAGGAGGTTCCTACAAAATTCCCTCGGGTCATTATTTTGGAAGCCATGATGCAAGTAAATCGATGGGTAGGCTGACTATCAGATCCTTTTGACACTTTTACCCCATTTTGATTTGGCTTGGTAGAGGAGGGAAGACTACTGATTGTACATCAATTTTATGTTTCTTCTTAAGATTAACTTTCTTTTCCTGTAATTGGGCCTTAGATTTCCCTTTACGGCTATGGCTGTTAGCATAAGAATCTGGAGTTTTATCTAAGTTATCATTTAAATGTACATATGGTGACTGAATTGGTTGAATAGAGGCAGAAGGAGTTTCAATTGGAAAAATGACATGCAGATTTGAAGGATATGGAGAAACTGCTCCCAACTCTGACTTTTCTTCTTCAACTCATATAAAATCAACATTATTATAAGTCCATGATGGTAGAGACTATGGTTAGGGTTTTCTGCATTCTTCCTAACTTGGGAGGCCATCTTACTTAGGATTTTCCATAAATAGAGAGGGAAGTTAAAATGTTTCCCAAATTCAAATGAGTCAGCAATAAAAAATGACAGGTTTTAAAGATATAGAATCTACCTTTGCAGGTAATAAGTTTGCTGATAACTAGCAACGTACTGACAAACTCATCTCGTATCCAATTATTTGCAAACCCCTTTTCTCCTTTGAATGTAAAAAACTCAGGCTTGAAGATGAAGTCATAACTCTGTGAAGAGAGATTATAATTCTTAAACCAATGCTCACTAGTCGGGGCCAACCCTATAGATTGAGAAATAGGTTCTGCTATAACAGAGAAGGCTAGCCGCCCTATCCATGTTCAGTTTCCATGAAACCTTAGAGAAAATTGTAACGAAACTTGATCATCATTCCCAGAGGGAGCATATAGAAAATGATTCCATCCTACTATGATGAAAAGCTCACGACACTCCTAGAATTAAGGCGAGGATAAAAGATCAGAGAAAGACGTGGGCTCATGGCAGTGTGTCATGGATGGAATGCAGAGAATCAACACAGAGTGATTGAAAATGTTTAAAGGATGGAAGCACACACAAATGAAAACAACTCCCATTCTTCTACCTTCCTATCGGGGTTGATACATTATTACCTGAAATGTCATCCAGAAAGCGCGATATAAATGAAGTGGGAGAGCTTAAAAATGATGATATAAACAATGATTCCATCGTTTCTTTAAATCTTCCACAATCGATAATCACCGGACACTTCAAGACATGTGTTGAGATGTACAAGATGGTTTTCCAATGATCGATTCATGATTAGACAAATGGAAAGTAATTTAAAGTTCAATAATATCAAAATTAGGATAACGTTTGGATAAAATTTTATATACCTTCATCCCTTATAAGCTAACTATAACATATGAAAAATAAAATGCGGATGTGGATTTTTTTTTATACCCCAAACTTTTAAAAATGTGAGATGTTATAGTTAAGAGATTTTTGACACAAAAATTTGAGTTGCCTGAAGATATGAAATATTTCATCATCCAATTTGAATTGGAAATTGATCCATTAACTAAGTGCCAAAATGAAGTTAACAACTGAATAGTTTGTATGTTTACTTTAGGCACTTAAATACTTGTTGTAGATAACCAAATTTAATACCTTCTCCTCATAACAATTTGGAAACTAATCATAAATCATTGTCCAAATCAAATATTTGGACATTGAACATTTCAAAATAAGAGTAAGTTTAGTCTTCCTTCTTACTTGGTACAAATGTAGATATGGTGTCAGGAATAGTTATTAGAAACCCATAGAATTATCAATCCACACATAATTAATAAATGAAGATGAATGTAGTTGTGGACTAATGATCTTTGTGAAACATATTTTCAATTTCATCAGATTCGAATATCAACAATTATTAACTGATCCAAGGTTGATTTTACCTATGCAATCTCCAAATTATCAGTACTCAATCCAACACCTTATCCAATACTTCATCTGGTACTCCATCCGATACCTCTGCTGCTAAGATGCTGAAATATCCCTAGATTTTCAGAAGATTACTGCTATTTCCATAAGTAAGATGCTGAGGATAAAGTACATATATCCAACTTGTCTTTATGTCATGGTCACAAACAGAAAGTTAGTTGAACAACATACTATAATAAAAATAACCCAGATTTTAAAAGAAAACCTAATACTTATCGATCTCATTCTACAATTCAGATGCATATTTACTTCCGTTCTTTATACAAAAAATTCATCATGGATTAATATGTTTTTCTTGAACAAGAGTTCCACTAAATGAATTCTATAAAACACTAGTCAAACTAGTTCATCTCTACACAAGAATGTGTAAGTGATAAGGATAAGGTTCACCATTAAGTTCATTGAATCATTAAACATCAATACACTCTAGAGGTGTAATACTCCTATATAGTAAGGATTCAAAAGTAGAGAATTAAATCAGCTTAAGAATATTATCCAATGGTTATTAAATAACTTTCATTTAATTTTAACCTGACACATTTTTTAGTTCTTACAGGAGTACCTCGTTCATACAAGCAAGTATGGATACAACATCATAATGGATACTAAAGTCAGAACCCATTGCCAATGATCTTGTTCAAAACTTGGATGGTCTAACTATAATATCCAAGAAATTTATTCCCCAAGTAGTATGCCCCATTTCCTATAGGCTTGTTCAGTACCCTGATGGGTTTCCTGGCCATACCACAGACCAGTACCCGTTGCTAGTAGACCTGTTCAACATCCCGGTGGGTTAACCTCTTACGTCCTTTTTTTCCTTCAGAGGGTCTTGTCCCAAATGTACCTTAAAGATAATATTTATAAGCTGCTTACACAAAGGTGGATGGGGGAGCTGCTCTGAAAACCTTCTAGGAGCAGAATGGTATTGGGTTGGAAGATTTTTTTCTTATAACAATGCTTGTAAAAGTTCGGTTGAATGAATGATTAACTCTTGCAATTATGCTAATTCAATGGAGAGGCTATAGTCATTTGTATTAAGGACAATGTATAATAACCAAAAGATTCTTTAATCTCAACGACCATCTTCCTATGAGCTTATTGTGGTGTCTCTCAGAAAAATAATTCAATGCCCTTACCAGTTACTACTTGTAAAAGTACTTTCTCAATAAAGTGTAAGACTAAGTCAAAGTACACTAGTGTAGTTATGGTTTCATAAGTTAAACAACTTGAAACAAAACTGGATTGTAGAAAATATGTATAAATAAAGGAATAAAATTCTGAAAACAACATGTCTCTAGATATATTATAAAAGCTATTTCTTTATAGCAGAAAATAAACAACCTAGTACAACTAATAAGTATATTTGCAAAAATTTCAACCTTTTCATAAAGTATAAAAAAGAAATAGCATAACTTCCCTTTTTTCAAATGTTCTAGGTTGTTCCTGAAAATAGAAGATACCTGCAAAAATTTAAGAGAACTCAAGAAAAATAAAATGAATAAAAAAAACACACTTGTACATATTTACAAGGAAAATTTCAATAAAACATCATTCAAGAGGAAGGAGGTGAAGGAGTTGCTTCTTCACCTACCAATTCCAAATCATATTGGTGAGTCAAACCATGAATGAATTCCTGCTTGGTCATAGGTTTACGATATACTTTTAACTGGTTCCTATTTACAACAAAAGTTACCTGGTCATCATCAATTGTTATTATTTTTACAGAACAATTATAAAAAATAGTTATGATTTCATACGGTCTTGTCCATCTGGTTATGAGTTTACCTTTAAAATTTTTAAACCTTGAATCAAACAGCAAAGCCTAGTCACATTCTTGAAAAACCTTCCGCTTTAAGAACTTGCAATGCCACTTGACTCTTTGATTCTAAATTAAAATAGTCCTTTGAACAAAATCTTGTTTGATAGTCCTTTGAACAATTCATTTAACTGTTTCAGCCTTTGTTTCTGGGCCTCATCCAAATTCAGTCCTAATTGTGCAGTAGTTCAGAAAGTATTTACCTAGAATTCTATAAGAAGCAACACTTTCTTTCCATAAACAAGTTCATATGGGGTATGTTCTGTAGTATTCCTCCATGTAGTCCTGTATGTCCATGAAGCTTCCAGAAGCCTATATGCCGAGTCCTTATGATGCATTTGTATGGTATTGATAAGTATGGCTTCCAACATTTTATTTGTTGATTCTACCCAACCATTAGCTTGGGGAGGGTATGGACATGATTTACAATGCTTAATACCATATTTCTCTATCAATTCTTTCATAGATTTAGAAAAAAATTGTGCTCCATTATCAATCACAATCTCACGAGGAACACCAAAATGAGTAAAAATGTCTTCATAAATAAATTCTATGACCAATTTTTCAGTAGCCCTCAATAAATCTTTCACTTCTACCTATTTAGTCACATAATCGATACACAATAGTATATGTTTATTTTTTCATGACATGCGTGAGATTGGACCAACAAAATCTAACCCCCACTTTTCAAATGGTTCAATCATTACCTTTTTTTGCAAAGGCATTTCATCAGTGGCCATAGGTCTTCCCATCTGTTTACAACTGCCACAACTCTTTATGTATTTTGCAACATATTTATAGAGTGTGGACCAATAGTATCCTTGATGTAACGCTTTGTAGGCTGTGTGTTTATCTGAAAAAATGACCTCCACAAGGCCCATCATGGCAGGCTTGAAGGATGTCATACATATCATCCTCTCTTATGCATCTTCAAATGATTAGATCTGGACTTGTTCGGAACATATCATTACCTGCCCATGAGTAGTTGGCATTTTGTTGAATAATTCTTCGATTTTCATGTGATGTAAAATGAACTCATACCTTACCTGTGGATAGATAGTTGGCTATGTATGCAAACCAAGGAATTGTAGCGATGTTTTCGCCCCTGCTACATGCAAAAGCACCTCCCTTCTGTCAATGAGACAATAGGGTATAGTTCATGGAAGAGAACTACATCAGACAATAATATTAGTAAACAAAACCAATAAGCAAATGCAACTAAATGAAATAAAAGCAAAAAACATGAAAATTATACCCTCTTTTTTTGAAAATGGGCCACCGTGCTCGATATTGGAAATGGACCTCCTCTCAACAGGTTGGTTGGTACGGAGGATGCCTCAACATACTAGATGGGAGATGGTGGGGCTATGGAATGATTGGAAAAATGGTGTGAATACTTTGAAAATAATGGTTTCCCACTGTACTCACGGAATAGAGTAATGAAAAATGGATAAGAATCTTGTTGATGGATACCTTCACACTATTTTTATAATAAGTTTTGAGGTTTTTTGTCCTTTTCTCTCTTTTAGGGTTTTAAGCCTTATTTTGGGGTTTTTAAGCCCCTTTTTGGGTTTTTATCCCCTTTTTGAGCTTTTTTGGCCTTTTTGTGGGTGTTTTGGCCTTTTTGAGAGAGAATGAAGGTAAACCCTAGTTGTGAAGGTCAAAGGTAAGGGGAAAATGGTAGGAAAATGATGTATGTATGTGGTTTAGACCATGTAGAGCTAGGTGAGCAATATTTTGCATTAACAGATTGCCCCCTAATGTGTGACGACAGGAGCTCATCGTATGACTAACAAACATCATAGGATCATGGGGATAGTGGAGAGATTAGAGAGACTTGTGAAGAAGCGACGCTTCCTCATTCGAACCATAGTGGATTTTGGTTTTTGTATTAATATTTTTTCCCAACAATGGGTGAGATACAAATAATGTGTGACATGTATATGGATGAGGTGGGCATACCCATGCTCGTAACAATGTCAAAAGAATAAATAATGGGATCAAGGCTAAAAAATATGGGAGCCGATTAATACATATACAAATGATGTTACATAATGGTGGCCTCAATGAGAGGCTGAATATCTTGCTGATATGAAGAACTCATACATAGGAACATTGGAATTCTCTTGGAATGCAATATATTCATAACTGATGCCCTGTTGAACCTGCAAGTGTACATAGTTGGAGGGATTCCATGACAGGTAGTCAAAATCTCTGTGGTACAATATGCCACATCAATACTGGAGCTACATAGAAGCACTGATTTTGGGATTCTAAATAGTGTTTCCAACGCAACTTGAAAATCACAAGGAACATTAGCTTGTTTGGTTCCCATAATAGACTCACCAATGTGTTAAAGTCAGGTGACAACAAGGGTCTTCAATCAAATATTGCATGGACCAATTTCCTGTATGAATATCAACGGTGAAATGATGTTGCTGAAGTCGAGCACGTGAGACACAACCATCTCGAGTGGAACTAATGAATCCTCTTAAGTGGTACAAGGAACTCATCAATAAGGTGAATGAAACTAGGATATAGGGACCTCTGGAATAGACGTGTTAACGTCGATAAAGGAAGACCCGCAACTAATCAAGGCAATGATGTTTCCTTAATAAGAAGCACGAGGGGATAACCAAGGATGTGGGACAATCTAGGGATTGACACATTGAATGGGGGAACAGGAACAGGAGAGTATGGGGGACTCAAACTTCCTTTCTTCAGAGTATGATGATAGGGATGACCTGGTAGCAAATGAAATTGACTCATGGGAAAGGGATCATAGATGGAATACCTAAAATGTAACTACAGATGGGAAATACTGAGGGAGGTAATTGGACTAGTGATATCCAGGGGGCTCGAGGAAGATTCATCGCAGAATAATCTAAACAAAGGTGACCCAAATGGGGAAAGATTCCAAACTGTGATATATGGGGTGGTGTTGAAAGACACCATTATGACATGATCTCATGGATTTTTAGCAAGCCCAAGAAAGTCAATGCTTGATGATGTTTTCATTTTTAGAGAGTGTAAAAATAGGAAGAAGACTCCAGTATGGTATCTTTTTTGTATGTAGTCTCCTAAGCTCAAAAAAGGATAAAAGTGCACATAGGAGAGCTATCCCAAACTTTGGGGAAGGAAGACTTCTTTACCATTGGCAGTCCAATCAGGCCGAAAAAGGTTAAACCCATACTAACTAGACCGTCATTCAAATAATTTTATGAGCATCAACAAAACCAAGTTTGCTCGATAATATTTTCTTGATGAGAAGGCTAGAAAAGAGCTTAAAGACAACCCATGATGAGATTTTTTGTAAAGTTTGGTACCAATGCTGAATAAAGCATAAAAGGATGCAAAGGGAAACATTTCTGGCCTGAATGTGCCAAGGTGGTATTTTTCTGATGATAGTCTACATAGTCTAAAAGAGGATAAATAAGGCTACATAGATGCCCTTTCAAATAATTTAATGAGCGTGAAAGGAAGCAAGCATGCTCGGTGATCTTTTCATTCTTTTAAGATTCAGAAAAGATCTTAACCAAAACTCCATAGTGGTCAATCAAGCAAGGGGGGAGTGTTCGATATATTAAAAGAGGTTATGTTGTGGACATGGATGATGGGCATAAATGAAGAACACTGGTGGGGCCCCCTTGCGGGACGATGGATAGTGGAAAAACATGGCCAACTGTGCAATATGGATGGAGCGAATGGCTCGTGAACATGCCAATACATACCAGGGGAGATTCACGTGATGGCACACAAATTGAGGTGACTTCCGTTAAATGGCCCAAAAAATCATAGTGAGAGCATGAGATAAGGGTCTTGTAAAAAGACAGAGGATAGAAAACCAAACACTAGTGTGAACGATGTCTCAAACAAAATCCGGATGAATCTGACTAGCAGCTAGTGATATTGCCCCTAGTGTAGTGGTGCACGGGGAAAAACTAGTCCAAATGAAGGCCTATGGGTATGGAGCTAGCTCAACAAACGAGGTGAGATTCACATGGTGGCATGAAAATCAACGTGACTCTGGGAAATGGCCCAAAGAATCAGTAGGGAGGGAGGCAGTCTAGAAGGTCGTTTCTTGATTTGTGAGCTTTTTTCATAATGGTGGCAGCTTCCTATCCTTAAAGAGGATGATCCATACATGGCAATGGAATACCAGGAAGATATAGAGAGGCCTCGACCTCTAGGGCAGGTGTTGGGACCTAACAGTATGCTATCATAGTGGTATCTAGATCATACATGAAACATACTATGTGTATGTGCAGATGTGGGACCACACCCTCTAGTGGGCTACTAATGACGTAGGGACACGGATTATATCTACCTGCTCATGTGCAAATGACGTGATAAGGTTCTATAATGGAATCAATTCGACTAGATGTGGAGAAACTACTAGAGGGGGTCACCGTCTCATGGTAAAAATGATGTTAAACAAAAAATAAAAACCATGCCCCAAGTACTGCATGGTGAGCAACTCAGTCATAGGATCTCCAACGAAGGAAATTGGCCTTGCCTTAGAGACTCTACAGTTGGCACAAAGTACGTAGGGGAGGAATATGGAATTCAATGGGAAGAACCAACTCCATGCCATGGGCTAAGTGAAATGGGGTAATACCAGTGGTGGTTTTGACGATCTCTCCATCGTTGTGAAAGTAGTGTCGGGATAGATCATGTGGATCTTCCATGGTCGAGGACGGGGAAGTACTATTAGAAGTAGAGGTCATGTAAATGATGGTGGTTTTATCTGAGGAGGAATCTGGAGGGTGAATATCCTTGATGATGGTTATTTCAGACTCACGAGAGTGTTTTTGAATACTGTGAAGAAAAGACCGATACTCGAACAAGTCTAGGAAATGGTGCGAATAGTGGTTGTACAAACCACAAATCACACACAAATGGTTGGTCCTCAAAGAATTTTTATTGACCGTTGGTAGAGTTGAGACAATGACTAATGGAGTGTCGTCAGCTATATCCATAGCATCTACGTGTGTGTGCAGGATAGTGTAGAAGGAGCAAGTCGACATAAGTTGAATTGAACGAAGACCGAATTAGTCAGCCAACTAAGTCGATGGGCCGACTTAGTTGATCATCCAACTAAGTCAGTCAACCGACTAACTAGAAAGATTAGTCGGCTAACTAACAGTCGTGTCGGTTCATCGAACTGACAGGTAGCTATTTTGTAACTGTTTTGTAACTTGTATATATTAGGCTGTTGAGCCAAGCAAGAACTCAGTTCAGTTCTGTGCCTTGTATGAACTCACTACATTAATATAATCTGTTTCCTATCTGTTCTTGTCTCTTGTATCTGATTTATAGTTATGTTTTAGTATGTATTATTGGTAACCTTATGTGATCTATGCGATTACAACATTGGTTCCGTTATCGAAGAAATTACACACAGAATGGATGGGACCTTATGTGGTCGAAGAAATACATCCCAACGGTTCAGTCCGACTGAAGACATTACAGGGCCTAGTATTTTGGAAGCTCGTTAATGGAGCCCGACTCAAACGTTACAAAAACTGGAAAAAAAAATCAAATAACGACCTTAATCGTCAACCAAAACCTATAAAAAGATAGAAAAATTCCAAAAAAAAATAATACATCCAACACAACCATCCATGACAGCAACTCACTACTGGGACAACCGACATCATCACCATCGACCATCTTCACCGACCGGTCAGGCCGACCATTTTCACCAACGACATCGACCATCGACTTTGAAAGTCCCATCACACATTGATGGCCTCTAGCACCGAAACAGATCCTCCATTAATTCGCACTCAAGTATTGTAGTTGGACTGTCAAGTCTGCCATTAATACACCCATTTCGACACTCAACCCCACCCACGCCTATAAATAATGGACAGTCGAAGGTTCATTCACCACACCACTTACCCTCAGAGAACCTGAAATCTCAGTCGACGAAGGCACAAGAACCCTGTCCAAACCTTGACCAGTCCGACACAATGGCACCCAAACTAACCAGAGCTGCGGCCAAGGAAAAGGAGCTGCAAGCAGAGGACACCCCCTTGCTCAACCGCTTAAAGAACATCAAAAATGCAAAAGTACAGGAGGGCCCATTCCAGAAACTCTGGCAAGAAATCCAAGAGTGGGCTTATGTCGACAATAGAATGACCCAGGTCGCTGAGAAAATTCGGAAGAGCAACATCTTCAACTACCCTAATGCACCACTAATGGCAAGCTTCGTTGGGACGAAGGAAGCAGCTGTTAAATTCATTATCAGTCGCTACCATAATGGTCGATTCTACTTCGACCAGCCGATTGATATCATCGGGGATGTTATCTCCAAGCTTACGGGTCTGTTCAACCAAGGAAACCTTGTACCTATTGGGATCAAAGACGGGTTAGTCCAAGAACTTACGGGCTCACCGTCGGGAAAGAATTCCAAAGGTTTGATGATCGAACAGATTGCAACAAGGACACCACAGATCATGGCTAAAATCATAGCAATCACCCTTACATTAGCAAGTTGGGGCAGCGACCTTAAACTGGAGATGTTGGAAGCGGTCGACACCATCGCGACCGACGGTTAGATCTACCGATGGGGAGATTATGTTGCCGACATGATTAAAACCATCTGTGAACGCTTCCAGGAGACAGGGGGTATGATCAAGTTCCCGTCTCTCATTCTCTGGATTGTCATGTACCATATTTGTCCAGAAGGTAGTCCAGTCTTCCGAGATCCGACCAAGTTCCAAATGCACCGCTTTAAACCCTTTTCATAGAAAGGCACCATGCATGAGCTGGAACAGGGGAAAGTCTTCTTGGAAAACTGGTTCCAGCAATTGAAGGTTCATACAACGAGGTGGAGGGTGCCCCAGAACATCTGACGAAACCTCCCTGCTGAGTCTCATATCCAGTTAGAACTTGACCATACATCAATATGGTACATGCGAGGTCAGGACCCCAAAGAATAGGACCTCGACTATTATCCAACGGTCGAGTAGATTTTCCGAGAGTTGACCAGACAAGCGCAGACAAAGATACCAATTCCAGAGGCTACGAAATAGGTCGACTTCTCCATCATAGAGCCACTCACCGACCAGGAAAAAGAAGAGGACTATGAGCTAAAATTATACATCAGCACATTTGTGTCGAAGGATACCCCGACTGTGCCCACTAGTCGGGTACACATCACTGTTAAACCTCCGAATGCAAAGGTAGTCGACCCCCAGCCGACAGAACAAAAACAACCAACAGTACAACCCCAGCCACAGACAACTCCTCCGGCTCCAGCAGCCGTCAACCCCACTCAAGTACAGAGAGGTGAAGTCAAAGGCAATGACCTGAAATATTCTTTATCTAAAAGCATCATCAAGAAGCTAGCTAAGGAGATAGCTGTCGCAAGGAAAAAAATCAAAGCCCAAAAACTACAACAAGGTAGGGGTAAGCGCAAGCTTATTCTCGCTGACTCATCCGACGATGAGGAGGAACTAGCAGCCATGGCTGTCAACATTGTCGAGGATGCCCATGCAAATAAAGTGTCAGTTGAAGTTTAGTTTCAACGGTACCTGGACGCAGGAGCTCCAGAGGTCGGCCAAAGAAAGCAAAAACGACACAGACACCTGAAAATGTGGTTGACCTTGTGCGGACCCCTCCCCCCCATCCTCGACAACCATAGTCGAGGAACAAGCAGAAGTACAGTAGGCAGATAGTCCCCCTGAGGAATATCAATGCGCAATCCCTGAGGCACTCAGAGCCAGGGTCGACCAGGATGCTGAGCTTAAAGCTTTCTTCGCGACACTTCCTGCACTGTTTAAGTCGTTCCATAAAATACAAACAAAATCTCCTCTCTATGCAAGAAAAAATCCATATGCAACTGTTACGATGACATTCACCCGCGACCAACAGGGTGATGTAATAGGATCATCAAAGTATGTCACTGAGCCAATCGACACCGACGCTCAGCACGACCTACCCACTACACCTTCGGAAGCAGGTATCTCTTCCGACCAAAGTTCACAACACACTCCAACCAACCCTTCGACCCCTGTCCATACCCCCACTTCATCACCAACACCACCATCATCACAACCTCCTTCACCACCACCACCACCATCAAAATCCCCACCACCAGACTTACAACCAAACCCATCACAGCTACCGTTATCTTCACAACTGGACGTGGTCATACCACCTCCTCAAATAGAAAAACCCCCGATCTCCATACCACCTCTTCAAAAAGAAACACAGTAGACTTCTATACCACCTAACCAACCAGAAAAACCCTCAGCCTCCATTCCATCAACCACAGACCCAACCTTAACTACTGCAGATACCCAAGAGAAACGGCCAGACAAACATAAGAAAAAGAAATAGCAGCATCGAACATCTGGTCTCCGAATTAGCCTAAGGGATGCAAGTTCCTTGGACGACACAGAGGTTGGCCAACTCCTTAAAACTGTGGCCAAAGAGTCAAAGAAAAGGACAGATTGAAAAAATAAAGAGCTTGTAGCCAAAAATGCAGAAGAAGTCGAGTTTCTCGGCAGATGCAGAGCTCTAGTCCAGACCGTCATACCAGGCCCTATCGACGTCAACACAGATTGACCACTTGAAAGAGCATATCAGCTCTTCGAGACTATGGTATCGACCATTCAGACCCAGATGCAAGAGACTAAGGAAGGACAAAGGGAAGAGACTGTTCGACTGCTCCTGGCCCAACACACTGCATTCTCGGAGGCGTATAAAGTCCTCCAGGATCATATGGAAGAATCATTTGTCACTGAGGAAGTACTATGAGACTGGCCTAATCACTATGGGAAGGTCTATCAGCAGACAAGGCAGGCGCGGCAGGTCATTCAGGCTTTGGAAGGCCGGAAGTCGACAGAGGCAGAACTGAGTTAGACCATTGAAGAACAAATTGTGATGGAGACTAACAAACTACAGAAGCTAGAATGAGAGGCACATCAGTGGGTTCAACAGGCTCTTCCTAATTTAGAAAAAGTCGACATCATCTGCCCACAGATGAAATGACTAATCAATGCTGCAGACGAGCAAAACCAATTGTTGGGTCCCAACATGGAAAATATCGCAGAAGTGCCCATGTCCAAAAAGATGTCGATCCTTTCAAGTCTCACTACCTTAACGATCGATATCCAGAGGGCATTGCAGAGCTGGACCAACTTTCAGCATCATCTTTCCATCACAGCTCCAGCTATCGTCGAAGTCTACGTCCAGAGAAGACCAACCATCCGTCTGCACAGTCCATAGCAAGAGCAAGTCTGAATGGTTCGACAAAATTTTGTTTTTGTCCCTCCCTGTTTCTTCGGGACGAAGAAACGTTTTGTTTGTGGGGAATATGTAGAAGGAGCAAGTCGACATAAGTTGACTTGAACGAAGACCGACTTAGTCAGCCGACTAAGTTGATGGGCTGACTTAGTTGATCAGCTGACTAAGTCAGTCGACTGACTAACTAGAAAGATTAGTCGGCTAACTAACAGTTGTGTCGGTTCACCGAACCGACAGGTAGTTATTTTGTAACTATTTTGTAACTTGTATATATTAGGCTATTGAGCCAAGCAAGAACTCAGTTCAGTTCTGTGCCTTGTATGAACTCACTACATTAATATAATTTGTTTCCTATCTGTTCTTGTCTCTTGTATCTGATTTATAGTTATGTTTTAGTATTTATTATTGGTAACCTTATGTGATCTGTGAGATTACAATAGATAGGTATCTCTGGGCAGTTTTGAGTTGCATGACCATGGACATTGTACAAAGTGCAAGGTGGAGTCGGATGAGACTCGACTATTGCTTTGGTGGCCTTGCCCCCAACCTTATTTGAGAGAGGAGGGGTAGGTTTGGGGATGGAACGCATGTTCAATGTGACCATAGGAGGGTGTGACTATAACTTGATTGGTTGGACTGGAGTCAACACAACCCCAGGCATCAAAGGTGGGGTAGTTGGTTCAAGGTACCACAGAGGAATCCCCAACATAAAATTAGGTAAATTTAGAGTAGCCATGACATGCTTACTCACAATGCCAGATGATGGGAATAGGAAGGGAATCGTAAGGATTGGGTATGAACCCCAATAATTCTCAAGTGACAATGGTTGGGGTTGTGAATTATTTTGTGGTGTGGTCGGGATGGTATTGGATTAAATATTACATAACTCAGTTGTGTCAGTCGGCACGGGTATAGGTGGTAGAGATAGGAAGGTGTCCACCATAGACGCTTCGGTAAGCAATCTCGGGCCTACAACATATAAGGAAATATGGATACACTGTCGATGTTAGTATCAATGGTAGGGATGACATGTTTTAGTGTGGCCAGTCCCTGTCGATCATAGTAAGTTAATTGATCGATCATCACGATCTTTCCATCACGAGGGAACATGAAGAGTCATAAGACAGTGGATGCCATCACTCTCATGGCATACATGTAGCTACATACAAGGAGGAGGTTATAATCAAGTTGGGCATTAATCATCAAAGGTGTTAATAACCTCGATGTTAATCAAAATCGTTTTACCGGCTAATGAAATAGGGACATTTGGAAGAATGCCCTGGGACTTTGTAGAGTGACCATCATAGGCGTGGAGGGCTATAGTGGGCGGTTGGAGGGTAGGGGACTCGCGTTTTTGCTAAAAAAAAGTCAACATAACATAGGTGGATGCCCCTTCATCAATGATACATTGATGCATGACCAGATTCTGAATTGAGAACAGAATTTGGAAGGCGATGGTGGATGGAATTCTGGGTTCTCCTTGATCCAGATCAAACGTGATCAACCTAGAATTAGTGGCATATGCGACACCTAGTGCAGATAACAATGCTTTCCATCGTGTCAGGAAAGTTTTGAGCACTTTTAGAGTGAACATGGTTTTCAGTGATTAGGCCAAGTCATTAACGATGCTATAATTTAGGGTAGCTCGAGCAGTCGCATTGTTGGCGATACGTCGTATAGGAAACTATGGAACTCTAGCCGCCCCATCACTGGGGGGTGTAGGTAAGTGGAGGGGCATGCTGGCAGTGTTAGAAGTATATGTCACTGATGAGTCAATGGTTTCCGTGGTGAAGCTATACTGGTTGCATCTAGTCTGGAGGTTCACTTCTTCAATTGAGAGTGTCATCAGGTGATGGACACCAGTCTCCGTAAGTGGAGCCACGATGGGAGCTGCGGGAGCAGGTGGGGCCAAGGGTGTAGTTGCAACCAATCCTTGGAGTGGTAATGTGTTTTGGAGCACCATAGGTGGAGGACTTGGTGGTGCTAGGTTGGGATGCACCTGGGCCGCGACACAGGAATCCTATTGAGCTTTATTCTAGAGAAATTGTTTGACACGAGCCCTATGAGGGAATAGATGCGTATAGTGACCGTAGGTGTTACATAGGGCACACATATGATTGGTATGCAACTATGGGTTCTTTATTGGTCGGTTAGGATGTTAGGGGTTCAATGCTGAGGGATTGACACCATTTTTGTTGGGAGGGTTAGGCTATTGGACACCTCCTTGTGGATTATTATTACCTCAATTTATTCCTCTATTTTTCTTACGCTTCCCTTGTTGGTTGTTAGGGGAAGGTTGGTTGGAAAGGTTCTGTTGAGTGAAAACCTGTCTTGTAGAAATCGGAGGGGACGGGGCTAGAGTTGGATTGTGCTGCACTGGTGGCACATAATAGACTGGAGGAGGTGGGGGAGTTGCAAATCTAACCATTGGGACAATATGACTGTGCTGACCAAGTTGGCCTGTGGGTGTGCTAACTTGGTGCCGGATGTGCATAGGAGGAGGTGGATCAGGACTACGCCATCATCTATGAGTAATCAGGGATTTGGTTTGGTTGTGCAACACTATGGGTGTTTCCTAGGTGCGGTGGAATCATAGGGGGTTTCGCATAGTATTGAGGATGTTGTGTGATAGAGCCGATGCCACTATCCACAACGTGGGATTCCCCTAGCGTATCGCTGTGGGAGGTGTTGACATGGGGAGAATCTGGTATGATGGTATATAAATACCCAGAATGGGTGTAGATTAGGTCAAACTGTTGAGCCTTTAAGGTGGCCTCCTCCTCATATTGGGGTCACTCAGAGGCAACATCCTTGGCTATGGGTGGGAGTAAGGTATTTTAAAACCAGTCAAGGAATGTCCTGTCATCCATTTGGATCTTGCACAGGCTACGTCGCCGCCGCCACTCATGGATGTGGTCGGTGATGTGGGTAGCTATATTTTGATTGTAGGATAGAAGGATATCCACTCCCTCATCATATCAGACGGGTAGTTTAAAGTACCGGAGGAACATGGATGTCAGTGAAACAAAATTTGGATAGGAGGCATGTGGCAGTTTGATGTACCATTTTGCAACAACACCCGTAAGTGTGTGTTGTAATAGCCCCAATATGACGAAGTCTTCCACAATGCCATTTGAGGAACACCATAAATAGAAGGACATGATATGGTTTTGGGGGTCCTCTCCCGCCTTTCCATCAAACTTTGGGATGTTTGAAGGAATTTTGGTCGGCATGGGAGGCCAATGAGGTTGATTACTGATGGGGTCATTCCTTAACCTAGACAAATATGGTAGGTTAAGATGAGCCATAAATGGTAGTTTAGACCTGAGGTTGGCTCAGGATGGATCGACAATGGCGCTGGATTTTGCAAGAGTATGATGTCCCTACATGGCTGGGGGTATATGAGGTTGATTTCCCAGAACTAAGATATTTAGAATGGTCATGGAAGGGCCAATGCCCCTAGGTATATAAGGTGGTACAGTAGGAATTGTGGTAGATGGTGTGGGGCCACTACTAATGGGTAGCGTACCTACAACAACATGTGTAGTGGTGGTGGTAACACTGGCAGGGATTCTCGTGATAATGGGTGGCAAGGACATAGGTCCACCACCACTCCCCCCTCCGAAGAAGGGATCGAGATTAGTGTCAGCCATGGGGCTAGACGGTGCAGTGAATAGATTCAGTTTAGAGTGATAGGATTCCTAATCAGAATAAGAGGTCGTGTGTCCTTTTGAAGGTGAGGAGGGTTGTCGAAGAGGGTTCCAACTGTGATGGCCTAAGGAACCAAACTGAGTGGAGTACCCCCTTAGTCACTGGGAATACCGTGGTGAAGCAATGATGGCTGTGGTAGTAACATGTAATGAATTTGGACCCCAATTTAAATCGGCTTCCTATTGGCTCAAAAGGAGTCACTCGACCACCAAGAATGTCGGAAGACAATGATTTGGTATTCCTCACAAGTGGGTATCTAGTCAATCTGGTGGGGGTCGTTTCCTATTTCTCTTGGCAGGTCTTCTCAATGGCCAACTACTTTGGGGTTCTTGTGGTACTCCTCACAATGAGTCTTAGGGAAAATCCCAAGTACTTCCCATATTTGTTGCGGATATGTCTCAAACCGAATGTTATTAAGTAAATTTAGTTACTTTTAAGGTTTCACATGGGGTCATGAACTGAGTTTGTTTCATTATTGGTGTGATTGTGTGTGCACATGTGTATGAAACTTTTACTTTTACTTTCAAATATGAAATAGATAAATAAAAATGGATTTCCTGTAAGAAACAAGCAAAGGGCTATACCAAAGAAGGTCTGAAAGGTAAAATCATATCAGAACCAAGTGTAAGAAAGACAAGGGTTTGAAACTAGGTGACTGACTATTATGTTTGCAAACTAGTAGTGCGACTACCCCAAATTCATATCCTTCAAATAAAATACGGATTTCTGGGATCTCAACAAAGTGGAAACAAGTCCACCCATAGATCCATAGGTCAAACCCCAAGTGCCCTGTGCTCAACAAGGATGATGCTAATGCCATGAGACCCCCAATGGTATACCACTCCCCGTAGCCTATAAAGTCACTTGTTTTTAGTTTAAGAGAACAATAGTGAATAAGTTGCCTATTACTAAACTTACTCAACCCCCGTCGTATCTCAAAAGACCCCGGAGGGCAATGACCGAGTAGAGGAGGAAGGGCCAAATAAGTGGGTTAATTTCCAACTTTTCAAATGTAGTATAGAATGTAAATTATAGAAATCAACTCAGAAATAGACAGGTCACATTTAACAGGTTTATAGCCATGACTGAGTCGCTCAAACCTGAAAAATAAAGGTGACTAGGTTCAGAAACAGATATGTCGCATTTAACCGGTGGATAGTCGTGACTGGGTCGCTCAAACAAGACAAAAAGAGGTGACTAGGTCGCTCATACTGCAAAAACATGCATGACGTTTTTCTAGGAGGAAAGTCTCACTTTAAAGGGCTAAGGCCATGACCTGGGTCGTGCCTAACAGGAAAAAAAGTGTGACTTGGTTGTGGGTTTTGGCCTGGAAGGTGCGACTTGGGACGAAACTGGAAAAAATAAAAAAGGCAAGCCGACAGGGGATGAGGGGGGAAGGAACTGGTGTTGTACAGGTTCAGATCGACTGTGTGAGGGTCCGATCAGTGACGGATGTGAGTAAAAACAAAATAAACACCTACAAAACAAGGGATCCAAGAGGATCGACCCAGTATGGTCGCCAAAACTGTAGCGGGTTTTTTATCCCTGCTACGTGCAAAATCACCTCCGTTCTATCAATGATACAATAAGGTAGAGTTCGTGGAAGAGATATACAACAAACAATAATATTAGTAAACAAAACCAATAAGAAAATACAACTAAACTAAATAAAAGCAAAAAACATGAAAATTATACCCTCTTTTTTCTGAAAATGGACCACCGTGCCTGATCTTGGAAATGGATCACCTATCCACAGGCTGGCTCGTATGGAGGATGCCTCAGCGTACTGGATGGGAGATGGTGGGGCTATGGAATTATTGGAAAAAAGGTGTGAATGCTTTGAGAATGTTGGTTTCTCACCATACTCATGGAATAGAATAATGAAAAAGGGATAAGAATCTTATTGATGGATACCTTCACACTATTTTATAATAAGTTTTTAGGTTTTTTGTCCTTTTCTCTCTTTTAGGTTTTTGGAACCCTAGTTAGGGTTTTAAGCCCTATTTAGGGTTTTAATCCCCTTTTTTGGGTTTTTAATCCCTTTTTTGGGGTTTTATCCCTTTTGTGAGATTTTTTTTCCTTTTTGTGGGTTTTTTGGCCCTTTTGAGAGAGAATGAAGGTAAACCATAGTTGTGAAGGTCAAAGGTAAAGGAAAAATGGTAGGAAAATTATGTATGTATGTGGTTTAGACCATGTATAGCTAGGTGAGAATTTTTTTGCATTAACAATCATTTTAATAGAAACAAAAACAAATGTTTATCAGGAAAGTCATCATCTACATGAATATTTTCACTATCACGAGTGAGTCAAGAAATAAAATTTGCAACTAGGTTTTCTTTCCATGGCTTATCAATAGTTGTGATGTTGAACTCTTGTAACAATAAAATCCATCTTGTAACCCTACCACTAGTTATATATTTATTCATTAAGAACTTAATAGCAGAATGATGAGTATGAACAAAAGCAGCATAACCATTAATGTAATGTCTAAACTTATTAATAACATGAACTACTGTTAAGAATTGTTTTTTAGTCACATGTAGTTTAATTCAGCTGGTGCTAAGTTTTTTCTAATAAAATAAATGGTGTAGTAATCCTGAATATCCTTTTGTCCAAGAACCCCCCCAAAGGTAGTGTGAGATGCATCAATATATATATGAAAAGGTAAGGACTAGTTTGGTCCTCTTAGAACTGGTGTTGAAGATAATTTTTCCTCAAGAGTTTCAAAAACAAGCTAATAGTACCAATCCCAACAAATATCAACATCCTTAACCAACAATTTAAATAATGGGGCTGATATCTTAGTAAAGTTTGAAATGAATCTACGGTATTAACCCACATGTCCCATAAAACTACTAACTTCCCTCTGTGTATTAGGGGGAGGAAGACTGGTAATGATCTCAATTTTAGCAGGGTCGACTTTAATACCCTTAGAGGAAATATGATGTCCCAAAACTATGTCTTGAGTTGATAACATCCTACATTTTTCATAACTTAAGGCAATATTTGTTTCTCGACACCTAATTAATACTTTTTCCAAATTGTGAAGGGCTTCTTCAAAATTGTTTCCGTAAACTGTAAATTCATCCATGTAGACTTCTACGTAATCATGAATAAGGTCAGTCAAAATTCCTAAAACTGCCCTTTGAAAAGTAGTAGGGGCATTACAAAGTCCAAAGGGTAATACCTTGTAGGAATATGTCCCCCATGGACAGGTAAAGGTAGTTTTCTCCTGGTCTTCAGGGGCTATCCTTATCTTATTATATCCACTGTATCCATTAAGAAATGAAAAATATTGTTTTCCAAACAAAGTGTCTAAAACCTGATCTATGAAGGGAAGGGGAAAATAATATCTCAAGGTTTATTTGTTAAGATCTCAAAAATATACACATATTATCCATTTTCCTCCATTTTTGGGGACAAATACAAGAGGGGAAACCCAATTACTATAAAAAATGGAATAAATGAAATCTGCATCAAGTAATTTTTGGATTTCATCCTTCACAATGTATTTAAGAGCAAGATTCATTCTCCTATGTGGTTGTCTCATTGGATGAATATTATCCCAAGCATAAATATGATGAATACATGTGTTTAATCTATTCCCCTCATATCCTTATAGGTACAGGAAAATGCTGTTGACTTTGCTTTCAATACATGGACTAACTGGTCCTGTTGGTCTTGACTTAATCTAGCATTAATTATTAAAGATTTCCCAGCACTAATTTCAATTGTAGCTGTGAAAGATTCCATTTTCTCATACAAAAAGAGAACTACCAATGTAGATATATTTAATGGATCAAAATTTTCTTGAAATTCCTCTGTGAGGAAATAATCAAATTCAGAAAAGGATTGAGGAAAGTCAATAATAGTAGTGGAGGAAATTTTATCCTCGATTTGATATTCTAACCCTCTAAATTGACTAATAGACAATAATTGCTATTAAATTTATTCATCCCCATACTGGCTTTCCAACCACAAAATTTATTCTACTGGTTGAGACGGCGGATACATGGTAAGATTTTATAGAGAAGGACCATTTGATATTGTTAATATCCCTTCTCTACAACCTATAAAATCATTAGTCATCGCCAACCAATTTCTTCCTAAGATAACTAGATGTTCCTTGGTAGGAACATTGGTTTGAAGAACCAAGAAGTCCATTGGGTATTCCCAGGATGCCATAGTAATAATAATGTCATCAAGCACCCCTACATGTTTTACAGTGCTCTTATCTGCTAGTTCCAAAATTGTTGTAGGAGGTCTGAGCATGTTATTTAATTGTAATGCCTACAAAGTATACATGGACATAATTTTAATTGCTTCCCCCAAATCAATCAATGCATTTCCTATGGCAATATTATTACTAGATACAGTTAAAATAGAATCTCGAGCATTTACAAATTTTGGTAGTAAAGGCTGATCTGATATATAATCAGACAGTTGTCCTAACACATGTATGGACAATGGATATTTCTATTTTCTCCCAGTTTTCTTCAAACAGAGATCCCTTATCATGTTTGAGTAAATGGGAACATCCCTAATAGCTAGGGATTCGAATACAAACACTCCTCATGTCATTTTCAAAATCAAACTAAGGTCGTACCACTAGTTTTTCTATGGAACACCTCTTCAGATATGGAGGAATACCTAATATATGTGGCTAAGATATTTGCTGCATTTGAAGCGTGTGAGAATTATTAGTATTTCCTTCCTCTACTTGGTTCTCCTAATTTTGTTCCTCAAAGTCCTCCCGGATAATAACAATAGGGGTTGTTTTTTTAAAAGTTCTCCCAGCTCTAAGTTGTATATCATGTATTGGAATTACATTTATAGAAAATGTTTGGGAATGTGGTACCTCAACATTGTTAAGAGGCTGAGGAAATATGTTGTTTTGGTTTGGAATAGGTTGGGAGGGGGGTAAGGTTGGCCGAGGAGGATTTGTATTATGATATTGTTGGGGAATTTGAGGAATCTGTGGGGTTGGCAATGATGGTGGGGTAAAACTAGGTAACAACTGTTGTATATTGGATAGATATGGGGAGTAAGGAGGAACATGTGATGGTACTTGTGGCTGTATGCCTACATAACCTTGTCCCCTCTAGCCTTGTTTCCAATGCTGGTTTTGTACAGGTTGAGGTTGCCAATTTTTCTAGGCCTGTGGATTCCAATTGGGTTGCATTGGGTAACAGTTGTTGGATTTTGATATCCGATCCGATGCATATTTTGAGGTCGGGGAGGCCATGTCCTTCTAGGTACATAAGACTGATTGCATGGTTCATTACCTATATTATAAAGTTCCTGTATCTATGGCAATAAAGGACAACTTTCTGTGGGACGTTTTTCAGTGCATATAACACAAATAGAAACAATGTTAAGAGGACATTCCTTAAGAGGATGTCTCTTCCTACAATTAGGAAAAAATATATGTAATGCTGCATGATCTTATTCTTCTTGCCTCTTCTTAGTCTTCAAGGCATCGTAATGAGAGGTTAGGGTGCCTAGGATATCTATTTTAAAATTTTCCAAAAGGTTCCCTATCTCCATTATGGTGACTCCACTAGTATTTAATGACCTAGAGGATCAAGGAAGACCATCCCTCATAGTCTTTCTGATTTTTTCCCTGCTACAGGAGTATTTTCTACACAATTCATAGATTATATCAAATGACTTGTGATAGATATCACCTAAATCCATCAGGTTAATAATTTCTATGTACTCTTCCAAAATTCCCTTTAGGAATAGTGTTTTAACAACATATTCTTGGAGGGTATTGTATTTAGATTTCTGTAGAATGTAATTAAACCGCTCTAGAAAGTATTCCATACTTTCTTCTTCATGTTGCTGCATTTTGAAAATGTCAAGGTGGGAATCTTTGGACATACAGTAATCCTGATACTTCTTCAAGAAAGCATTTTTCATTTCATTCCATGTCCTTATACTAAATTATCCTAACCGTATAACCTAGGGAAGTGCGATGTCTTTGAGAGTAGCAGGAAATAACTCCAGTTTATGGGACTCATGGAGATAGTTCTAACTCCGACATAATATGTCGAGTTTGAATAAAAAAGTATCTGGATATTTAGTACTCTTGCCATAAAAGACATGTAATGAGGATAAGGGTATATTCTTCATATTGACATTTTGTATGAGGTCTAGAATTGGGAATCCAAAGGTTGTCTCAGTTTTCCCTTCTTGCTCTACTTCCTCTTCACGATATACCATTGTTAGTGGGTTATCGAACAAAGTATATCTTATCTTTTGTTCCCTTAAGGATGATGTGAGATCCCATCATTCTACTCTAGGCTTATTTTGGGAAAATATATTTCCCTTAGTTGGTTTTGGTGGGCTTAGGGTGGACTTTATCTGAGAAAATACAAGGTCTGATATGTTCCCAAATAGTGTGCTAATTTTCTCTACATCCACTATGTTTTCTAGGCTAGTATCCTCTCTTTTTGGTGAATTTTCAGTACTTTCATACGCCTCAGGTGCTGCTAACAAATCTTTCTGAGGCGATTTTTTCCTACAGAATTTGATTTGACCGTGTCTTTCAATCATTTCCCTACAATTTTCTGTGTATTAATTTATTCTCTTTGATTACTCATGTATATGTCTCCAGGATTTCTTGATGATGATGGAGTTCTATCTCCAAAATTAGGGGAATTTTGAGAACTAATTTTGCTGTATCTACCTCTACTATCCCTAGGTCTCATAAAAAAACTTCTATTGTGAATGAAAAAATTATGATTAATAACTACTCTATCTAACAAATCAAATAAAAATACTTAAAATGAAAATGGATTTGAAAGTACTTGTTATAACAGATGCGCAGGTTCTTACCTTTCGTCTTATCGTCCCTTCTCCTCCTCCTATAGAAACTAATCACACTGAATGAAAAAAAACTACCAGATTAGTAAAAAAAATACATTCAAATACTATCTTACCTTCGAACAACTCCCCGACAACGAGGCCAAAAATTTTAGGTAAAATATATCACAATTAAATTTACCTTTAATTGAATTATAGACCAAGGCAAGTAAACTTTGAGTTTCTACACTATTTGTGCGAGGTAAGATAACCTAAATTAAGGTCCTATGATACTTTCAAAAAAATGATAACTTAAATTCCTATTACTTCCAACAAAATCACAATCTACACTATGCTATCTAATAATTTGATCAATAAGTGCAAAGGAAAGAGAGTATATATATATATAATAGACTCTACACAAAGATGCAATCACCTACTATATGCCATCAAATATTAAAAGGAATAACATAAAGATGCAATCACCTACTATATGCCATCAAATATTAAAAGGAATATTTCACAACCAAGTCGAACTATTCTCTAATAAGACTACTTTGTTAACCCTAGAAAACATGACAACTATTTAACTGAAATAATCATAACTCTGTAATGAACTAACATATCAAAGTAAGCTACGTAATCCTTGAAGAGATTTGGTTTAAATCCAACTACCTTCTATTTTCCAATCCACACAGAAATAAATTATCAAACTTCTTTAAGTCTAGTAGAACAATTGTTAATAGAACTTTGTAAGGATAAGTGAACTAATTACATGCAACCACTCTTAGGGTCTTAAAAATTGCATTAACTTATTAACCAAGCCACACAAAATAGTACTGAATCATTCTATCATCCCACATTCTATTATCAATCTTCTTACTGTCTAATTCAAGTCAAATGGAAATATTTTGATCAAGGAACATTACTTAAATGAATCTGTAACTTTGAATTCCTACACATACAACAAAACTTTCAATCTATCTAAGTTACCAACTAAACACAAGTTGAGCACAAAACAAATTCCTAATATTCAAATGTTGTAATTCAAACAATATTGAATTTACTTTTTGGACAGAATCTTCTAACTTGTACAAACCATTTCTACAACATGCCTTGGTTACTAAGAGAGCACTCTAAGCTGTTTTCTTTATCCTATTCGTGGATCTAAAGCTTCAAGATGAACCAAGTGATTTAATGAGGAAAAGAGGTCTAAATTTATAGCATAAAACCTTATATTAATGCAAACATAGTGTAAGGAAACAATTTCCATGAAACCCACAACATCTAACATCTAATCTGTTCAAACCGTTCTTGTCCTATTCTTGTTTTTGGAAACCCTCAATAACAACAAGCAAATCAGAAATAACCAGATGACACATATAAAAAGAATTTCTTACAGTAATCTACGTAAATGAAGATATTCATGGGTAATATACCAACATTGGATGAAGGTGTTCCCCCCTCCAAACGTTGCTCATGTGAAGATTAAAAACTTAAAACATAATTTGATTATCTATTTGAGAATGTATCACAATAGTTTCATCTCCATGTCTCTGTTGAAACTGCTAACAAGTATTTATAGGCTACAATATGGTTCAACCACTGAAAGGGTTGACCCTTCAAATAGTCATAACAACTATAAAAATAACAGGCGCAAAAAAGGCCTTTCACCAAGCGAGCATGCTCTAAATCAAGTGGATTCTACCACATCTTCAGATACAATATCCATACCGCTGATAGCAAGGTCACAAATCTTCAAGGGATATGGATAACAACTATTTTGGCTACCAATATTCACAGGTATTACATGACCAAGCCATAAATACACCCTAATTTGAGCTTTCCTTGATGTTAAACATTTGTCACTTTATTGATTGCTGCTGGATGAGGTACCGGGTTGGGTGCAATACTGGGTACTGGATTGGGTACTAGATCAGGTACCAGATTGATGGAAGAAATCTACAAGATAACCAAAGAGATATACCCCAAGTAATTAATTCATTAGATATAATATTTTAAACTTTGCTTAAAAATGAATAAATAAGATGGAATAATGATAAAATTATACCTTGTTATGAACTTCATGAAATAGCCTTTAAATCTTTGCAAATGATGTCTAAATAAACGACACACATGAGCAAATTCATGTAAAAGACTTAAGTTCCATATTTGATGTATAGATAAAATATGGTAAAATAGGGGGCCATCAATACTTTTACGAGCATGAACAAAACCGATTTTGATCGATGATCTTTTATTTATGAGCGGGCTGAAAAAGAGCTTAAAGACAACTCATAAGTGATATTTTTTGTAAATTACGGTCTCAATGTCCAAAAAACATAAAAGGATACAAGGGGAACCGTTCATAACTGGAAGGTGCTAGGGTGGTAATTTTCTTTCCTTAATCTCTGTTGAGCTCCTTTTTCAGATACTAGGATCAAAAGGTCCTTACAATATTTCAGGAAGCGAATTATTAATGGTTGAGAGTGCACTAAGGGGAACCTACTATGGGATGGCCCAAATGTTCTTGACAATGGTTCGGTGTGGGATGAACTAAGCTATCTTGGTGGATGGGCATTTATGTTTCCCATCCTTTCTGTGTTCATTATTCTTTGAGCGATTACCGACATTGCGACCACATATGGATGTGCATGACAAGGGACCTCACGAGGCTTGCATGAGGCGATTGTGTGAAATGATGATTAGGGAGGGAGGTGGCTTGGTGGGTCATTTCTTCAACTGGGAGATTTTTTCGCAGTGATGGAAGCTTCCAATCCTCATAGAGGACTATCCATACGTTGGGATGGACTACCAAAGAGATGCGAAGATGTATTGACCTCATGGATAGGTCTGGGTAGCTGACGGTACATATACATGACGCTTTGTGGTTTTAGTCATATATAGTTTACTAACATAGTGGTATCTATATCATACTTATGATAGATACTGATGACATACTGTGTGCATGTGAATACGTAGGACCACACCCTCTAGTGGGGTACTAGTGATGCATGGGTAGGGTGGAGGGGTTAGATCCACCCACTCACAGGAAGAGGAGGTGAAAGAGTGCTACATTGGACTCACTGCGGCTAGACATGGAGGGGGTCATCGATGATGGGTGGAGGTACCTAGACGATGATTTGTTCGTCGCATTATATAGATCTCCTCTAGAGTGGATATCTCTGATGAGGAGGATCACGATTATTGCTGAGTATGTTAGAGCGATGACACAAGGGGACATGTTGATGGAGGAGGAGAGATTAGATGAGGATGAGGAAACTAAGGAGGAAAAATATTCAGAGGAGGATGATTCAGACTAGCATTGTTTGATGCCACCCCCAAGGAATTTGAGCATGGGGATTTTTGTATGATATGTATGATGATAAATCCTGTAGTACTTCTCTTTTGTACTGGCTATGAGAGACCAAACATGATTATGATATTTATGCACGTGGATGTACCTTTTTATATTTTTATGGGTTTTTATGAGTCTCTTGTTTATGATGATGACTATACCTATAGGATGTATATGACATATGTATGCATGACGATATGATGATGCATGATGCAGTTTATTTCCTATATGCGATGATTGATGTGCCACTCTAGAACGTCATTAGCCATTTGGTATGCTACAATTTTTAGAATTTTGGGAACATGCATGAATACAATGGATTCAAAATGTCTAACCAAGTGTCTAGTATGTGTGAAATTTCTAAAGAGACAGGGATCGCGTTCCTGGTAGCAGTTATTCAATTGGATGAAAAGTAGTTGGGAGTCTAGGAAGACATCAAGGAAACAAATACCCATGTGAAGGGCGACGTTAAGGAGACCAATGACACTATCGTACTCAGCCTGGTTGTTGGTAGAAATACCAACACACATTCCATCGATATGGATCAACTCATGTGATGAGGAATAAATGACCCATGAACCCGAGGCAAGATTAGGATATCATCTACTTGCGACGTTAACAAAACCAACATAGCAGGGAAAGGTAGGATCCATTTGGAGAAACTAAGGAAATAAACTTTGAGACTCGTGGTAAAAAAAATGCAAAACAAGAAAGAAAAACTATGATACAAGGGTATGGAGGTTGGTATACTTAGGCATAAAATATCTTGAGGTAGAGCCTGTTGTGGGGATTCTTCAAGAGGAAACCATCAGAGTCAACGAAGAGATATGACCCCTTGACGAGACATCTATGGATGACGTAAGGTCCATACCACATGGATTCGAGCTTCCATTTTCCCATGTTATGATGGACTTGGTCATAGAAGAGAACAACATCCCCCTCACTAAAGGTGCGTGGGTGGATGTGGGAGTGATAATGGGACTTCGACTGGGTCTTAGCCGCTTTAATAATTTGGAGAGAAGTGAAATGATCCTCATTAGTTTGTTAAAGCATAAGTAGGCATTTTTCCAATGGTGAAGTATCAGGTAGAAGCACGAAGGAAAGACAGACAGATGGAATATGACATTTAATGGGAAGAACTGACTCCACACCATTGGCTAAGTTTTTCTTTTAGAATGGGGTAACATCGATAGAGGTTTTAGTCAATGTCCGGTAGTCCTAGAGGGTGAAAATGAGAAAGTGGTGCCAACTGGTCTTATGTTTTTCCACTATTCGTTGGAGCATGGTTTTGAAGATATTTTTCATAGCCTCAAATTGGCCATTTCCCTGACGGTAATAAGCATAGGAATACTGGCGTTCAAATTTAAACATGGTGGAGAGCTCTGTCCAAACAAAATTCTTGAAGTGATAAATGTCATCCGAGACTAACGAGAGGGGGACACCGAAACAAGCAATAACGTGGTTGAAAAAGAAGAGAGCTGCAGTTTCATCCTTGCAATTGAAGGTTAGTATCGTTTCAACCCACTTAGTGAAGTAATCAACGACTACAATGATGTATTTATGTCCGCTGAACAAAGGAGGGTTACAGGTCATTAAGTAAATTGTTACGCCAAAATATCGTCACCATCTTGTTATGAGATAGGTATTCCCTTTTCTTCTCCAATCCATCAAAGTTTTCCCTAGAGAAGTGATAGAAGAAAATTATCCCCTTGCAATTTTTCATTGTTTTAAGCTAGTAACACTCTTTCCCCATTGAAAAAAAGTGTTACCTAAGTCAGCAATGCTCCTGATACATGAGAAAAGAGTGGTTCCACTACCTCTATCCTTACTGCAAGGAGAGTTACCCCCTTAACACCACCTGTTTGCTTCATTAAAGGAGTGGTGCTCGAGTTTTCAAGGAAAAAGGATAAGCTTTGAGAGGATTCTCAAAGATTTACTTTGTGGAGCCTCATCCCTATGGTTTAGGAATAGTTGGAGCTCGAGATCCTTCATTCTTGGATATTATCTCCACCTCACCCATGAGATCCTCAACCATTCCTATCCTCCTATGCCTTTAAATATTGGCTCATCTCCTATGGGAGAGAGGAGGAAGAATCATGTTGCATACCCATACTCTGCCAAAATAATTCTTGAGTATTTAGAGGCAAGGTGAAGCTAAAGGAAAAAGGGCTATTGGATGGGACTCTCAACACCAAGGAATTAAGGTTGTAGTATTTCCAATTATTCTTAATAAAGAATGTTTTCTCTTTCCCATATATGCTATATCATGTGTATGTATTGATTGACTCCATGGTCACAGGCATAGATCTAGTTTTTATATCTTGTATGCTATCACTTTCTATTGGTGTCTTCTATTTTTGTAGGTAAATAGAGGAAAAAGATTCGAGGATAAAGAAGAAATCCGTTAATAGAAGAAACATGGAATCCCATTCAAGTGTTTAAACAGATCTACTGAGAGTTTGACATAAACCTCCACCTTCATTTTCAATTTGTAGATCTAATTTTTCAATCGATAGATTTGTAGATATGCTTTGAATTTGATTGATTTGCCTCTACCATCCTTTGGATCTTCATATTTTGGTTCATTGGGTTTTCTGGTGATTGTTTGGGTTCATTTTACAGTTTGTAACTTACTCTTTTGTCGCATTTTTTATTTTTCAAATCGCCATCTCGACCACTGCTCTTGGTTTGTATATTAAGTGTGGTTCTGGAGCTTCCATAGCTCTTTTTCTATGTGAAAGAAGTAGTGCCACCGCTCTTTCTCTATGTGCAAGAAGCGATGTTGGAACTGGTAACACTTTGGTGTGAACCTGCAATAGGTGGCACTACCACTCTGTTCCTATGGACAAGAAGCGGTAGAAGCGGTGCTTAGGCTGGTAACGCTCTGTTCAACACCTGCAACATGCGGTGCCAGGTAATCTTGTTGTCCTATTTGGTGTTTGATTCTTAAATGCTTATTATTAGTATTTGGGATCCATGATTCAGATTGTTACAGTTATGGTTTGAACTTTTCATTTATTTTTGAATAGCAAACTCATTCAAAAATAAAAATATTAAAAAAAGGAGCCAATGCACGTGTAAGAATTCATAGGTATTTTCAAGAATTGTGATTGATGTTAGTCTTTAAAGCTTCATAGTTGGCTTTGACTAGAACTTGGTTTTGTTAGA
Source organism: Pseudotsuga menziesii (assembly GCA_001517045.1). NCBI lineage: Eukaryota > Viridiplantae > Streptophyta > Pinopsida > Pinales > Pinaceae > Pseudotsuga > Pseudotsuga menziesii. The sequence goes on from LPNX010267064.1 coordinate 451,105, forward strand.
TCTCTGATTTCTATTTTCTTTCACAGAACAAGAAAATATTCATTTCAATTTTTCTTCTTTTGTTCTACATAATTTTTGTATGGTTTTTTTACTTTTTTCAAAAAATTGTGAAAAATCCATATAAAAGTTATTGTAGAATTTTTGCGATTAGTTCATTCTCATTTTAGTTGAAAAAGCTGAACACTTTTGTATAAAAGTAGTAACAATATTTTCTTGCTTTTCATTAGAGATCTCACTTATTTTTCCATCCAAAAGAGAAGATTTTGTTTGTTTCAATTAGGAACGGATCATATGAGCAAGTTTGTTTCATTTGTGCATGGGATTCATTATGCGTTTCAAAGGAATTGAATCTCTCTCTCCCTTCCTTAAGTAGGTCATACCTTAAAAGTTCAAGTGAAATTTTGCACAATCATATTGCATGGTTTTACTTTTTATGTCGTCACCTCATGCATCCACCTAACCGTTCAAGATAAAATCAAGCATTAGACTTAAGTTTAAAATATTTAGCAATTTGTGTGATAGGTTAGAGACATGTTCCTGCGTCTTTAAGAGTAGGAGCTGTCATTTATTGTCTACACTACATCCCGGGGATTGTTTGTGTAACACCCCAGTTTTGACCCCATGGTATTAAATTTCTTATGATGTAAATATTGTATTAAATCATGGTGTGGAGCTCAAGGAAAAGGCCCCACCATGGATTTAGTGTCTTATGTATCGGCGATTAAAATCGATGCCGATGGTTTATGTGCCAGCCAGACACAATGTGTTTGAGACACCATGTAAATGCTGCATTAATAAAATACCACAACTAGCTATGCGTTGCAACGTTAAAGAGATGGGGGCATGGTTTCACAAGGAATACAGAGGGGGAATTATTCAAACCTTTGATCCTATGGGAAAAAGGACAAATGTCAAAGGGAAAACCCATCAAGTTGTTAACCACCCTTTTTATCTTTTATGCCTAGTCATCTAAAATTGGTGAAGGAAGTTATTTCCTTGGGATGGGAAAGGTATGGAGGTCAAATTCGAATTTGGGGAGTTACCCATTTTTGGAAAACATTTTCTTGGCTTCTTGGGCAAGTAAATGTTGTGAAATTCCTTCCCAAGCCATTATTCACCCATGCGTTTGCTTCCTCACACAATTGGAGATAGTTGAGGCATTCTCCCTCAAATTTTTGTTGTTTCCTTCATTTTTTCCGATGGCTAGGAATTTGATTTGGGCAATGCTCAATGGCTGGGATCCTCACTGGGCATTTTTGCTGAGGTTTTCCTTATTGCTGTAGTTGGGAAATTCTGTTTTTGTTCTATTCAATGAATGTGAAATAGTGACTCATGTTTTGGGGGTTTCAAGAGGTCATTTTTGGGCTTCCTTAGGCAGCTGAGCTTGTTGGGCATTTTCCCCATGATTTCCTAATGTTTTCCCCACTGTTCCATGCCCATAAATTCATTTTTTTTGTTTCTTAGTGGTTAGGGAACCAAGATCTCCCGATTTGGGTGTGAATGATGGCCATTTTCGTCCGGCAATGCTCAGGGAAGTTTTATAAGTTTGGATTTTGACTTGGGGGTTTGTGGTGGTCGAATGGCCTCCCCATCAAGCAAGAAAATTTTCTGAAAACACATTTTCCCTTGCAGGGTTGTTTCCCCTTAGCCATTCTATTTTGGTTTCCCATGTACATTTTGATAATACCCATCTGTTAAATGGTTGTCTGTGCTTGATTAGTAGGTTGGATTGGTTGGGTAAGTCCAAGGATCTATCTGTTAATGGATAGAATGTGTGTTGAGGTAAAATTTGCTTGGCTGAGTAAGTCCAAGGGACCCATGCATCATTGGTTAGTTTCCCTACCAGCCTGAAAAACCCAATTACTTATTGGCTTGGCTGGACAGTCTGTGAAACCCAACAGTGAGTTGGATTGACTATGGATGTATGGTTTTGGCTATGAGTGAGCCTGTTGTTCCCTAGTGCCTTGTGGAATCAGGCCCAGCTTGGGGGTGGCAGTGATACTGAGAGAATGATGAGCACACTGTCCTATGAATGGGTGGAATGTTGTAGCGACGTAGCTAGTTGCGGGACAAGCTTATTTCAAGATAAGTATTGTTGTGTATTTTATATTTGCATTTGTAATTTATTATGAATTATTATGAACAGGTTGAATGCTTGAATGGATGTTATTGCATCCGCTATATATTGCATGTTTTATACTTAGTGCGTGTTAATGATTTATGCATCTGTTATGTTTTTAATCCAACACATGTTTATGTTTTTTATGTTCATGGGGCTATTTTTCCTGTTTGACACTAGCAGTTTGTTGGTCGCGTCCTCTCCATCATTGGGATGAGGGGTGGGGATGTGACGGTGTGGTTCTTCCATGTACTACTGGTATATCGAATGGCCTTTCACATACCCTTGAGGTATATAGAAATGTACTTCATTTACTCAGTTGTATATCAGAAGGTCCCTTTCGAACAACTATTCATTAGACAACACTACTATGGAGTGGATCTCTTACGTACCTTGCTTATATCGGGAGACACCTTTAGGAATCCTGTGACCATCCAAGTACAACCCTTTGGCTGTATTATCATCATAATACACCGAGAACAACACTCGAGGAGATTACTACGCACGTACCATCTAGGTAGTCGGGTATTCAGGCAAGGCACGGTCCCAATCCTCCTTGTCGTGCTCTACTATTGGACCCTGTGGTATATAGCGAGTTGTGGTGATTTAACAATCCCGTGAGGTTCCATACCTTTAATCCAATCCTCTCACATATCTTGCTTGTTGCATTAGTTTGAGTAGTGCTTGTTTTCTATACAGTTAGGATTTTTTAGAAGAGAGAGATAGTTTTTTTACATAGTTATGGCTTCACCTTCTCGGACTACTGACCAAGAGACTCCTTTACCAAGCACATCTTTTGTTTTCCCTCCATATGGGATTTTGGTCCTCCTCTCATGGCTACGTTAAGCCTTCCTGGATTGACTATCCGATTACCTGTTTGGTTATTCTCCATTCTAGTTATCCCAAGTACACCAACTACTTCAGATTCCAACCCTTCATCACGAGAGCATCAACATCATGTTGATCCCTCTCCTTCTTCGCCTAATGTGTCTTCTCCTTTTTCTCCCTCTTCGCTTGTTGAAAGTTGTAGTACTAGTAGTCAGGTGGATAAGAAGAATAAGAAAAACAAACAAACAACCAAGTCTCAACCAATTAGTCCTCCTAGTGCAGAGACTGTTGATCTACACACCCAAAGATTGCGTAAGCACAAAATCCCTTACAGGCTTTGCAAGGGTGATCACCTTCTAAAACGTTTTCATGGTATGGCCCTAGTTTTAGAAGAGTGGTCTAATGTTTCCTGACAACCAATGTCATCAGCCTTTGGTAATCATACTGATGATCCCCCCTCAACCAGTGACTCTATGGTTAAGAGTCGGAAGGGTAAAGTTAGAAATCCTTATTTGATATCTAAGGACATGCACTTTACTTAGCTTTAACCTCACATGGATGAAGCTTCTAACTTGTTGGAAGATATTACTATTCCTCACCAAAAAATTCCAACTGGTTATTGTAAGTTGTCTCTTGAACCCCCACTGGTTGACCAAGTGGTCGATTTGGTTTCATCAATTGTCGATCCCACTCTTCCTTCCAAGAGTGAATTCCAAGTGGTCAATTCATATTCATCTGTGGTTGATCCCAGTCTTCCTTTAAAGAGTGAAGTTAAAGTGGTTGAGTTGAAATCATATCCACCTGATCCCACTCTTTTATCAGAGAGTGTTAAGACTGAAGTAGCTTCTCTGACCAAATGTCCATCTTGTTCTTCTCTTCCGGTAGAGAATGAACTAAAACCTGTTGAAGTTATTATGATTCGTTTTGATTGTTCTGGGCAAGAGGAAATTTTGTCACTTTCGACAGAACCCTCTCCAAGTAGTGAGGTTGTTTCCTTTGACTGGAGTAACCTAACATAGTCTCATATTCATTTGAGTGTTCCTTTCTAGATAGTTGTGCAAGTTACTGCTAGGTGGATCCTTCGCACTATTGTTGACGAAGGGGATTCTATTAGTATTCTATCCTCAACTGCTTTGCAAGATTTAGGGTCTACTCAGCTTGCGCCATCCACTGATTAGATACTGGATTTTAATTGAAGACCTGCTGCACCTTTAGGGATCCTTCGTCATTTACCTATTGCATTAGGAGCGAAAACTCTTTGTATTGATGTTATGGTGGTCCAAGGTCCTTTAGATTTCAATATGCTCCTTGTACGTGATTATGTTTACGCCATGAAGGCTATAGTGTCCACTTTATTTAGAGTGATGGATTTTCCCCATGATGGGAATATTGCGACCATTGATCAAATTTCCTTTGTTACACCTGACCATCGCACTACTCCTAGTCATCAGACTACCTTGAATGTGTCGTATGTTCTTGTGGTTCCTTCCCCTTTTTCTAGTTAGCTTCTTCTGATCATAGGTAAAATGGGGGGCATGGCTCCAGCCTCTGGACATCATACTAGAGTTAAGTCACTCATTTATTATGTAAGGGGGAATCCTACCAACCTCTGGATATCATGTTGGGTAGAAACAAATGTTTGAGAGCATAGTTCATTTTCTGTGTCAAGCTCGTTAAAAAATGAAATAGACATCATGAGAAAATTTCCCATTATGTGTCAATCTCGTTAAAAAATGAAATGGATGTCCCCAAGCATAGTTATTTTCTATTTCAAGCTTATGTAAAAATGAGCAGGTCATTCCGAGCATAGTTCTTATTCTATGTCAAGCTCCTTAAAAAATGAAATAGGTTGTTTTAAGCATAGTTTAACTTTTTGTTTCAAGCTTGCATAAAAATGCAACCATGTTTCAAGCATAGTTCTTTTCTGTTTCAAGCTTGTTTAAAAATGAAACAGGTCATTTAGAGCAGAGTTCTTTCTCTATTCCAAGCTCATTAAAAAATGAAGCAGATAACCTGAGCATTTTTTCAACTGATCTTCGAGCTTGTTAAAACAGTAAGATGGTGTCGAGCTTACTTTTCATTTTTCATGCTCTGGTTAAAACATGAAAAATGGTTTGAGATTAGTTTATTTCTTTTTCATGCTCTGGATGCAAACATGAAAAAGGTTCTGAGTGCCTTTTATACCTTCGTCGTGCTCGTTAAAAAGTCAGTGAAGAGGTATCGAGTATAATTTTACTATTTTTCAAACTCATTTAAATTATATTATGAAACAAAGAACCCTAATAGATTCCTCTTTAATCTCTTTTCAGACTCTTAAAATGTGAAAAGATCATCGAGTGAGCATGTCTTCTTCACGCTCGTAAAAGGACTTGAAGAGTCGTCTTCTTGGTGATACTTTACCCATTTTTTAGACCAGGGGGAACTACTTACGAAAAAGGTATACACCAGCCAATCATGACTGGAAGAATTCTCCTCAGTATTATTTTATACTTTCTTAGGCCTCGGGAAGTAAATTTATGAAAAAGTCTATTATGGAGTCTTCTTAGTCATTTCAGACTCTCTAAACATGAAACGACGAATGTGTTTTCTTTTGTCGGACTCATAAAATCAAATGATGAAGGACCCTATTTTGGGATCGAACCCGTCCTTTCTCAAGTTCATGAAATATATGAGAATGGACTTATCTTATGATAAGATAGAATGAGTGTTTTTTACCCTCTTTGAACTTGTAAAAACAAAAAGAGGCACTCATCAATCGTGATAGGGAAATTAAGGGAAAGGGAAATACATTTCATCTTGCAATAATAGCAGCTGTTAGTCACCTTTGAACTTGGCACTTGTATGCATTTCATTCATTCAATTGGGTATTTAGCTTTTCTCTGAGTCGATCTACCTTCATGAGTAATGTCACTCCTGTGAGTCTTTCAAAGAATGTATTTTCCATTGTCACATTGTGTTACTCCTCGTCATTTCAATGCTGCCAATTCTTCGGTCATGCCACCTTATGTTCAAAAGGGAAATTTCCTTGAGAGTTTATGTGGAAATTGAACCCAAGAGATAGAACAATTACACTCACAAAATTGCTAATCAAACATGCAAAATTTACACCAAAGGAGACTGAAATTGGAGCATTACACTAATATGTATTGAGTAAGTGTACAATATCCAACCTTATGAAGTAACATTATACTGCAATATATAGTTACATGAGAGATTCGAATGCATAGGGATGCCTTTCAAAAAGGTCAAAAAGTAGGCTTACTAAATCTAGTCATATCCCCCATAGGTGCATAAAGTAGTTTCCAAATCCACCAAGATGCTCACGAATTGGCTAAGTCAAGTAGGAAAGATAAAGAGGGATGGAAAGATAACCCATACATGCTTTTATTAGGAGAAAAGGAGGGAGGATGATGTGGGAAAAAAACAAGTCAACTACACCTAGTCTAGATTTTCCTTTTGCCTTAAATCTCAATAAAACAAGCAGCTTTTTAGAAAAAGTAGATATGCACTTTGGAGGATCTGGAATAAAGAAGACATGCTAAAATGGGTTTCTAGGATGTTTACCAAGTGCTCCATGACTCAGGTTTAGAATGTGTTGACTTCTAGGACATGTAGAAGGCAACTAGCATAGAGTGGAATCTAGAAAACTAGGTAATAAGACAAAAATGATTTAACTAATGTCCAAGGTAGGTAACTATGGGTTGATTATTCTAACATCCCCCCTTAATCCTGGATTTATGAGTAAATATCAGAAAACTATAGGGACTAGCAACAAGGCTTAGTCACCCTTTACATACTGCTTGTCCATACAACCAAGGAAAGAGGCAAAAACCCAGTGGGAAAATCCTCCCTTAAACATGGAAATAAAAACAAAATTTGGAAATCTTGTCATCAATCATGTTTCACACCATGATCAGAAATCCCTAGTAGTGATTTTAGATTGCTGAATGTCTTCTCACAAAAAACTTTGGTGAAGAATTCTGCTACTTGTTCTGAAGATGCACAGAAGAGTAGATGAATGGTACCATCATGCACAAGCTATCTAATGTAGTGCGTATGGATCTCAATTTGCTTGGTTCACTGTCTTTGAACTGGGTCATTGCAGATTCAAATGGTGCTCTAATTATCACAGTAGATAATAGTTGAAAAATCTGATTCGAAGCCACATTCTCCAAGTATTCCTTACAACAACAAACATTGAGTTTCTGCATTTACAACTCCTCTATACTCTGCTTCTATAGATGAGAGTGCTATGGCACTCTACTTCTTGCTTAACCAGATGATTGGTCCTTCTTCAAGCATGAACATATATCTTGATGTTGAATTTCGATCTGTGCTGTCACCTGCCCAATCACTGTTAGTAAACCCAATCAAATCAAGATCAGATTTTTCTTTGTATAAGATCCCATGTGTTCTTGTTCCTTGAACAAAGTTTAGGATCGTTTTGGATTCTCTCCAGTGGATCTCATGAGGCTGATCCATGTATCTTGAATCCACACTAACTGCACAAGATAGATCAGGTCAAATGTGTGTAAGATAAAGTAAACACGCAATCAACTGCCTATACAGTGTATTATTTACCATAGGAGAAGAACCTGTTTCTTCAAGCTCAACTCCTGAAAGGAAGCGTGTCTTGCTTGGATTGCAGTATTTCATGTTGAACTTGTTCAACAAATATAAGGCATACTTGGACTGATGTACTTTGATTCCATGTTGGGATTGAGCAATTTTGAGACCCAAGAATTGGCTCAACAATCCCAAATCTATCATAGAAAATGCATGGTTCATTGCATCCTTCAAGGAGGCAATCTCTTTCTTTGAACTTCCTGTAATTAGAAGGTCATCCACATACAATACAATAATCATCAAATAACCATGAATCAGCTTCAAATATAAATTAGGATCATACTTGCATCGAAAAAAAATCAATGACAACAGAAAGTCATCAATCTTGGCATACCAAGCCCTGGGGGCTTGCTTGAGCCCATAGAATGATTTATTTAACATGCACACTAAATATGGATTAGAAACAAGTCCTTCAGGCTTCTGCATGTAAATCTCTTCAATGATATATCCATTTAGGAAATCACATTTCACATCCATGTGATGTACCTCCCACTGCTTCGAAGTTGCAATGGCTAAAGCTAGCCTTATGGAGTAAATCTTTTCCACTGGTGCAAAGGTTTCATTGTGGTCAATACCATGTACTTGTGAGTATCCCTTGGCTACAAATATTTCCTTATATTTTAAAGGTGAACCATCAGCAGAAAACTTGGTCTTGAAAACCCACTTACATTGAACTAGCTTCCTCCCAGGGGGAAGATCAACCAGTTCGCAAGTGTTGTTCTTCTGGAGCGAGCTGAATTCTTCGTTCATGGATGTTTTCCATATTGGATAATATTTTGCATATTCATATTTTTTTGGATTTTATTCAACCATAATATAGCACTTCTCAACAAATAGAGGATCTTTCACACAAATGGCACTCTCAAATTGAGATCTAGTCCTCCTAGTGTCACTAGGATTTCCAGCTAGTTCCCCAGCTGCATGAATGGTATTTGCTGCCAATTTTGGTCTTGTAGGACTATTAGGATCCAAAATCAAATAATATTTATCAGACATATCATAATTATAAAACTCATTAGTCTCTCCACTTACAATCAATGGATCTGGTGGTGAAGAAGACTCTCCAACTTCAACTGCTACTAAAGGCTCTTCTTGGACTTGAACACTTCTTTCAATGAAGGATTTGTTAGTGCTCAAGTTGATAAGATTTTAGCCTTTTGAATCTTTATAATACCCAACAAATAGGAACTCTTGGCTTTGGGGCTGCAAATCCTTCCTCTTTTCAGTTGGAATTCTAGCCCAAGCCTTTTAGCCAAAATTCCTGAAATGGGTCACATCTGGCTTGTGCCCACTCCAAGATTTGAAAGGAGTCATACCATCAATATGCTTATGTGGAACCCTATTATGGATGTAGGATGCACAATTTATAGCCTTGACGCAAAAATTTGGCGGCAAAGTCTTAGTCTCCATCATGAAGGTTGCCATCTCCTTCAGTGACCTGTTCTTTCTCTCAACAACACCATTTTGCTGTGGTGTGTAAGGGATCGAATGATGCATATGAAAACCTACATCTTTACAATACTGAATGAAATCAGACTTGACATACTCACCACCATTTTCAGATCTGAGGATCTTAAGTTTCCTCCCAGACTAGTTTTCAACCAAGGCTTTAAAGACTTTGAAGAGGTCAAAAACTTCAGACTTATGCTTTAGGAAGTGAACCCAACAATACTTGGAAAATGGCATCTATGAAATTTAGTGCATATTTGGCTTGACTCATGGACATATGAGGGAATGGACCAGCAATGTCACTGTGGATCAACTCAATAGGTGCAGAGGTTCTCTCATGACTAGCTCTCTCATACTTGTGCTCTGGGTGTTTTCCTAGGATACAACCTTGATAGACTCCCTTAGAAAACTTGATCTTTGGTAACCCTATGACCATATCTTTTTCACTCAAATCATAAAGATAATTGTATTTAATATGGCCAAATATTTCATGCCAAAGATTGCTTTCCTCATTAGCATGAATCAGAAGAGTAGAGGGGTTTGAGTAGGGTAGAAAATGGGAAAACATGTATACCTTCGAAGTGTGATCAACAACAACAACACCTTTTTCTATGACTTTACCATTCGAAATCTCAGTGATTTCAACATCATTAGGGGAGAATATGACCTTCTTTGGAGACCTAGTGTGAGTCATATGATACACTGACAAGATATTAGAGGCAAGACCTGGAACATACAACACATTATTGAACTTACCATAGACAAGATCAATCCTTCCCTTCCCTAAACTGTCAGTGAGAGAGTCATATCCCAAAAATATTGGTGGACCTTTCGACATGTCAAGAGAGGAGAATTCCTCTTTTGTGAAAACCATATGTCTAGAATATCTAGAGTCTATGGTGAAGCTAGGTGAGCTTGATGTGCCAACAACCAAGGAATGTACTCTCTCTCTATCCTCTAAATTTGATCCTCCTTCCCTCTTCTTTGAGCAATCAGGAAGGGAGATGTTATTCTTCTACAGGAGTTGGGTCAACATGTTAATTTTATTTTGCATACAGGAGCTCTCAAGATGATATCCCTTACTGCACTATGCACACTTGCTCATTTCTCCTTTGTTCTTCTTAGAACCTTGGGGCTCCTCTTGAGACTTGTTCTTGTCTCTCTTTTGCCTAGGTGGATTTTTAGCTTTTTTCTTTCTTTTTGAATCCACCCTTGAATATCCAACAACCAAATCTTGGTCTTTGGAAGGTTTGATGGTGCCCATCATCACCAAATTATATTGTTCTTGTGTGAGGGATTCCATGAACTCTGCAAGCTTAGGCATGGAAGGTAAAAAAACACTGAATAGTCAGGGTCAAGCTTAGATATTATGGACAAAAGTATTTGTTCTTCCTTCTTTTCGATCCCACACTATTTTAGTTGCAAAACAAGGGCTTTAAACTTGGAAAAATAGAATTGCAAGGATTTGAAGCTACTGGGACTCAAGGAGATCAGCTCATTCTCGATTTGATGTCCTCTCATCTCATCTGTCTTTCCAAAAATCTCTACAATCTTATCCCACACTCCATTAGGTGATGCCAATCCATCAAGATGGAAGAGGAGGTATCTTGAAATGCTCAGACACAAAAGACCATAGGCCTCATCCCTCCTGTTGTGCCATTTGATTTTCTTTGTAGCTGCATTGGGATATGTCTTAGTTGCCATATTCACCCTGTAGAGACCTTTATCTCTCAACAATATCTCCATCTCAGCTTTCCACTCAAAGAAATTGAATGGAGTCAAGATGATCTTCTGAGATTGGTCCATAGCTCAGAAACTGTGCCCTTCAGTCAGCAGAATATGCTCCCAGTCAAGATGTCAAACTTGAAATAGAAATATGGAAGGAGATAAATTGATCTACAAAGGCTCTGATACCATGTGGAAATTAAATCCAAGATATAGAACAATTACACTCACAAAATTGCTAATCAAACATGCAAAATTTACACCAAAGGAGACTGAAATTGGAGCATAACACTAATATGTATTGAGTAAGTGTACAATATCCAACCTTATGAAGTAATAGGCTGCTACAATATATAATTACATGAGAGATTATAATGCATAGGTATTCCATTCGAAAAGGTAAAAAAGCATGCTTACTAAATCTAGTCAAATCCCCCATAGGTGCATAAAGTAGTTTCCAAATCCATGAAGATGATCACGAATTGGCTAAGTCAAGTGGGTAAGCTAAAGAGGGATGGAAAGAAAACTCACACATGCTTTTATTAGGAGAAAATGAGGGAGGATAATGTGGGCAAAAAACAAGTCAACTACACCTAGTCTAGCTTTTCCTATTGCCTTAAATCTCAATAAAACATGTAGCTTTTCAGGAAAAGCAGATATGCACTTTGGAGGATCTAGAATAAAGTAGACATGCTAAAATGGGTTTTGAGGACATTTCCAAAGTGCTCTATGACTTAGTATTAACATGTTTTTACTTCTAGGACATGTAGAAGGCAACTAGCATAGAGTGGAATCTAGGAAACTAGGTAATAATACAAAAATGATTTAATTCATGTCTAAGGTAGGTAACTATGGGTTGATTATTCTAACAGTTTAAACCTATAGTCAAAACAACGTTTTGCGTCAGTTAATTTTTAGTCAGTCCTATGGTTACATCATATTCAAAATTCCATAACTTTGTTCCAAGTTTCGTGTCGTCGATGTGGGATTCATCATGTCTCTCCTTCAATGATACTATTCCTGTCGACTTCAGAGCATCATCCAGGAATTAGTCTTAGAAACAAAAAGATAGTACCTTGAGATCTGTATGCCTTAATGACAGATTCTCTTGCTGTTGGCATAGGTTCACATCATTGACCTTTGATCGAAATATTCAACTGAGTGTTCAACATAAGATAATCTATTCACATTCAGCAGATTGTACTAGGGTACCTTGGGAATCATTGACATTAATGGTGATTTCACTCACTCTTATTAACGGTTCTCATCATTGACCGGTAATCAAGTGGTTTCTACCATGTTCGACATCAAGACATTGTAATCACATGGATAGAATCATACTTTGTGGAAGACGAGATGAAGGCCCTAGGTATTTGTTAAGCGCTCATTGCTTTCCCCAGGTTGCAATGGAGTATTTGTATGAGTCCTAGCATGGATCCACATTTGTATGTCTGTGGCTGTGCTCAGATTTGCGTCAGTATGACATAGATCTACATTGTATGTCTGATAGCTATTTTCAAATTTGAGTCTTCTTTGCATGGATCTACGCCGTATTTCAGTATCCATGACATTTTTTATCTCACATGGATCTGTGTTGTATTGGTCAGCAACCATGTTGTGAGTCATTTGGGACATGTATCAAAATGCAAAAGGTGATGCAAAAAGTTTGTGATTATTGAGAAGTTCCTACCTTTAGACCTTTTCCTTGATACTATACCGTGTTCTTTCAAAGTAGTATGCCTATCGTTCCCCTCTAGCCATCATACTTTGGGGAGCATTCTATTACACTGAAATATCATCACCATCATGTTATGAGATAGGTATTCCTTTGTTTTCTCCAATCCCTTAAAGTTTTCCGTAGAGAAATGATAGAAGAAAATTATCCCCTTGCAATATTTCCTTGTTTTAAGCTGGTAACGCTCTTTCCCCATTGACAAAAAGAGTTACCTAAGTCAGCAATTCTAATGATACATGAGAAAAGAGTGGGGCCACCACCTCTATCCTTACTGCAAGGAGAATTACCCCCTTAACGCCGTCTGTTTCCTTCATTAAAGGAGAAATTCTCAAGTTTTCAAGGAAAAAATAGAAGCTTCGAGAGGCTTCTCTAAGATTGCCTTCATGGAGCCTCATCCCTATGGTTTAGGACCAGCTGGAGCTCGAGATCCTTCATTCTTGGATCTTATATTCACCTCACCCATGATATCCTCAACCATTCCTATCCTCCCATGCCTTTAAATGCTATCTCATCTACTATGGGAGAGAGGAGGAAGAATCATGTTGCATACCCAAACTCTGCCAAAATAATTCTTGAGTCTTTAGAGGAAAGGTGAAGCTAGAGGCAAAAGGGCTATTGGATGGGACTCTCAACACCAAGGAATCAAGGTTGTAGTCTTTCCAATTATTGTTAATAAATAATGTTTTCTCTTTCCCATATATGATGTATCATGTGTATGTATTGCTTGACTCCTTTGTCACAAGCATAGATCCAGTTTTTATATCTTGTATGCTATCACTTTCTATTGTAGTCTTCTATTTTTGCAGGTAAACAAAGGAAAAATATTCAAGGATAGATAAGATATCCATGAATATAATAAGAATGGCATCCGTGAGGAAACAACACAATATGGTGTCTACACCGCGTTGGTACAAGACATCATCGATAAGGAGAAATTGAGTATCTTGGTGTTGGATGAGACAACAATCTTCATGGGCTAAATGGGGCTTGAATTTATGTGTACGTAAGAAAAGGAGGATGCCCCCATACCACAGGTATTCTGTATAGATTATGCATAATAATTCATCAGGAATATTGATTACGATAGGGGGTGAGGTAGATGATGAGGGGAAGTCTACCATCAAGGAAGCTAATGCTAAAGATTTAGTGCTTTTAGGTGTGCCAAATTCCAATTCGTACTCTCAAAGAACAACAATACAATTGGAATAATGAACTTGGATAAGGAGACAACTCAAGAGATAACACATGGGGTTGGAATCGACCACGACACAAGTTCAGTTCATAAGGATGTAATGACATATATTTTGCACCAAAAATATGATGTCTAGGGCCATTTTCTCTTTGTGGGAATAATGTAATGGTGGTCCAAAATTTTTATGAATTACATAATAGATCACATTCTATTGATGAGCATCGTCTTCCTGAACTAAAACTCCAGTGATGGCATTTTCAGATGCTGACACGTAGAGGATAAACTCCTTGGTGAAGTCAAGAGGATACAACAATGGAGTAGAGTTCATATATTTTTTCAATGCATCGAAGGAAGCTTGCACCTTCTCATCCCATACAAAAGGAATGTTGGTACGAAGAAAGTGTAAGAATCCATGTAATTTAGTTGCATAGTCTGGAATAAACCAGTGAAGGAAATTGGCCTTACCTTGAAGGCTCTACAACTGGCATAGAGTACGTGGAGGGGGAAGATTAAGGATGACTTGAACCTTCAAAGGATCCACGGTAATTCCTTTGTGAGACATGATGAATCCTAATAAGAAACTAACTGGGACATAGAAAACACACTTGAGGGGGTTCAAGAAAACGTTATATTTGCGACATTGCAAGAATATTTTCCGTAAGTCATCAAAATTTTGAGAACGCTTCCGAGATCGAGCCGTTAGGTTGTCTAAATAGAACAGGATAATGTGAATGTGGTCAAGGAAGAAAAAGGTCATGGACCACTTGTTATAGAGAGAAAATTCCTATGGCTTGGGGGCACCACAATAGGTAGTATGAGATCGGAAATCAATCTTTCCCAATACACAAGAGCAGTGAGAAAATATAACACTAAGAGATATAGAATTGTACCTTGTTCCAGATGGTTGAAGTAGATCCCCGTTGAGCTTTTCCAATGAAATTGCAATTATAATTTTCTCTCAACAACAAAAAACAAAGAAAGCATGATATATATAAATGTGTTAGCACTACTCTAGAATATATAATAAATCATGTATATAAGCAATTAAATACATCCATGGATTAAATATTCATATTCAAAATGTACATGAATTGGATAGGAAAATATATTTCTATTAATAAATCAGAGATACAATAGTGACAAACTCTGTTGGCACTTATTTGAACCAGAGAAACTGAGTCCTCCACCTGGGCCTCCACCACTTCAATCCTCCATCTCTCGATAGAAAGATCACAAAGCAAAGGAAAGCTTGGGAAGAACACTATGTGCTCCAAGGGACAAAGGGATGCAAACTCTAGTATAAGCAAAGATGAGGCAACAATGGACTATAGTTTCTTTACTCTTCAATGTATACAAGGGGTTCCTTATATAGCACCCAAAAGAGGTAATGGAGGGTCGAATCCGAGTGTTCTCAAGGAATTTGGAAGTCCAAGAGTCAAGTTATTCGAACTCAAATGAGGAAAACTCCAAAAATATTTTTCATTTTGCACACATCCCGATGTACGCGGGTTTGAGGTCAAAAGCTGCGTATACACGCGAGTATTGCTTTAAAAGTCATGTATAGGTATAAACAGGCAATTTTTGGGGATGATATTGGAACATCAAAGCATAATATAAGTTCATGGGGTCCAAAGAGTCTGTAGAGGGACATGGAAGGCCATAAATATGTGATATACCTGGTGTGGTAAAATAAGCTATAACAGATGCCCTCTAATGTGTGAGGTCATAGGGGTAACATGATGGTAGAAATACATTATAAAATCCATCCCAAAAGTGGAGTAATGAAGACCCAGGTGGAAAAACCAACCACTCATCAGTATAATAGAATAATCATTCGATGCATGTGACTGCAAATACATGTAGCAGTCCTAGATACATCAGAGTACAATGGCAATGAATAGGAATGATATACAAAGTGTCATGTGTGGTAATCACCACGTACAATATACAATGGATCAATATCTCCATAATTGATGAAGATATCTAATATACATTGGAAACACTGGAATCATGATCATGAGAGCTAAAATCTCATGAATACTGGCATGATCAAGGAGGTAGCATATATGGAATTCCACAAAGATGGAAGGTCTTATACACAAGCAACTATGATTACATGTCCTAATATGTGAATAAATGTGTCGAGGTCGAACACAGTAGTCCATCATCTGATTATCAGTCATTGATGTATACCATTAAAAGATGCAAGATAACTCATCGATAATAAAAATGGGAATAAAGGTATAAAGTGCAATTTAACAAGTTTGAATAGATGTGTTGAGGTCTAACACTTAAAAGAATCCATCGATCAGGGGACATTGATGTATTCCCAAAAATTTTGATGGCGAGAGAACCTACCACTAATGACTATAAGTCTCAAGGCACTCAAGTGACTCTAGAATCCTATTCCAGAATAAATGATCTGATGTTGATGGAATGGAATCCGCTAGAAGGAGGGAATTAAGGAATCTCCCATTAACCAGCACGAGGTACTCAACAAAGCTGTATAATTTGGAAGAACTCAACGAACAAGATGTGCATGAACAATTAATAGTACCGGGAATGGTTGACATGGAAAGTCAAGATAACTAAGGAATTTCTGACTCAAACTTCAATTTCCTTCGAGCAAGAGCATAAGGCAAGTGGTGACTGAAGGTAGGCAGCATGGACTTGATATGCAAACTGGGATATCCTTGTGACATAGGAGGCATCAACATAGGCTCCATGGGTACTGGAAGCGTAACCAGTCAATGGAGATAAACTCAGAGTAACGAGATCAACTCCTAGAGTCAAACTAATAACCCAACCAAGAGATGCGATATACAGTGCTCTGTTCGAAGGAGACACGACTTGATTGCTGCCTATTTTTTGATTTTTTTGGAATTTTCAAATATTTTGAAAATCTTGAAAAAGAATAAAAGTGCTTTATAGTACATAGCTAGGAGGAGATGAGTGTCAGGGATAGGCAAGCTAGTTCCAAGCAGTGGAACATACCTATTCTCAATGCAAGGAAACATGTGTAGGATAACGACATTCAGGGGAAGGTCTCCTCCCGATAAAGGGGTGATCAAGCTGCAAAGGATATGTAAAAGGCTCTGCTTGGATAGACATGAGACATTCTTGAGCTATATGGCTTATAAATCTAAAGCAGGGAGCTGACATAAAGCTCAATAAGGCAAGGAAAACTCATGAAATGCAATTACAACTTGACATATACAAGGGAGTCCCTATGGGGAAAAGCCAACATAAAGTTCAAGAGGAGTATGCAACTCTTGCTCAAGGACATGGTGGGACTAAAAGGGGACCCCCACAACCTAAAGGAGGCATCTCAACATGGGTACCAAATGAAAAAATGATCTAACTAGGGCACCCATGTATAGGAAAGCTCTACCATTCGCACAATACCACTTCTAACAACAGCATGAAGGTTCCATGATATCACGAAATGGGTTCATACCTAAGGTTAAAATGAAACGGTCATAAGGTCATACAAAATGCAGGCGGATGTGAAATCCTAACCTATATGCCAGTTTAGACATTATACCTGTAACATACATGAAAAAATCAAAGACTCAGAGAGAGTGTACAAAAAATGGACCCTACATGACAATAATATTAGTCCAAAATAGCTGGAAATAGTCAGTAAAGAGTCCATACTATAGGATATAGGGAGGATTGATCACGACAACTGCATTCAAAAGAAAGAAAGTGGTGGACGATGGGACATAAGAAGGAATGTAAGGTGTATACCCAAAGTTCACGTATCCACAACCACTCATGTGAGGGTGAACACTAGTGTTAAGATTGGGTTAAGGGAGTGAAAATACTCCATAAATGGAGTAGAGGATGGAATATGGCCACTCCCGAGTCTATGAGCAAGGTAAGGGGATGTGGTGCCCCCTAGTCCAACACCAGGGTTTGCACTAGGACCTAGAGAGGGTGATAGGATACCAGTGGTGATATCAAGCATGTTGAATATAAAAGGAACCAAATTCAAGAGAACATAAATATACTCAAATAACAAAGATCCCAAAAGAAAAATAGTGCACAAAGAGCACACTCCTAAGAAAATCTACAGCCAAAATGAAAGCAAGCCAAGGGGAGGATAAGTGAGCTCCTGAATGCAGCAGGTATGTCTCGCGTAGGGGAGGCTCAAAACTCCCATACAATACAAGTGAAAGTATGTAACCAATTATAGTGTCCCTCATATTCAATGCATAAAGAAACTGTGATGTCCGACCCCTACCTGTCCAGGACACTCACAGAATAACCTCCACAAGTACCCTCTACGATACCTAGGTAAGGAAACTAAGGTCACCCCAATATAATCAATGATCAGGCGGATAGTCGCACAAAGGATCAATCATATGGGTAGGGTAGCAAATATCAAATCTTGAAATCACCAACCAGTACCTCAAAATTCCCCAGATACGAATACGATCTTGGAAATATTCCAACGCTCATAGAAAGTGACCAAGGGCTATCCCAATCACAATTGTGTGTGCTGCCTCGTGCTTGAATCCTATGTAAGGGGAGCTTCCTAAGAAACACTAATTATACCAAGTATTTCACTCTCTCACCTGGACAAGCACCTAATTTTTGTGTTTAGTAGTCTTGGAGAATTGACTCACAATAAACTGTTCCAAGACTCTAAATCCTAATCTTGTTGGTGAACCCTATAATAGAAAAATGTGTAGTTCATTTTAATTAAGCGTTGATTTTAATAGTTTTGATTAATCAAAGGGAAATGGCCATGGAACTAATGATATTGTGACTCAGTAGTGAAATAAATGTGGACACCTAACAAACAATGCCAAGTGCAATTTTGTCGAATAAAAAACAGGGTATGCCACTACATGAGATGCATAAATATTCATTCCCTTTTGAATGCCAATGCAATCCTTCCTATATGAAAGCCTAAACAAAACTCTCATCCAAGCCATCCAATGGAATTACCTCCTTAAATCCATATGTGAGATGAAAGTATGAATGCAACTATATAATTGTTTTGAAAATGCAATAAAAGTCATTAAAACTCCTAGTCTCTCTATAGCAAGCATCAAACACAATCCAAGCAAGACACCGAGACAAAAAACACTAATGCACTAATGGAAAAACAAAAAGGAGATAAATGACTAGAACTACTTTCAAAGAAAAATCAATGAAAACCAGTCTCTGGTCATGAAAGAAGTAGTCAATAGACAACATCAGAACCCAGGAAGACCGAACCAAACTCACAACCCACCCAACAACTTCCCACAACATCAAAATCAACCAAAAGGGAGGATGTACGTGATTGTTCGAAGAACAAAAGCATATGTACACAAATTTTAGCAAAAAACCTGCATGTATACGTGAATT
Source organism: Pseudotsuga menziesii (assembly GCA_001517045.1). Taxonomy (NCBI): domain Eukaryota; kingdom Viridiplantae; phylum Streptophyta; class Pinopsida; order Pinales; family Pinaceae; genus Pseudotsuga; species Pseudotsuga menziesii. The sequence goes on from LPNX010267064.1 coordinate 470,140, forward strand.
TTATCCAAAACCCTGCGTGTATATGCGACTTTTGGCCAAAAACCTGTGTATGTATGTGAATTTTAGCCAAAAACCTGCGTATATAGATAATAAATTAGTAAAAAGCATGCCAATGGAAAAACCAATCTAGGGGAGTATCAATGGATGAACATACCACTACTAAATGTGACATAGAAATGGGGAGAGATAGAGAGCAAGTCAAGCACATTGTGCCCCCAACCCTAAATAAAAAACAAGGAACCTCCCTAGTGGAGTCACCAATTCTTTTTTAGAGAGAAAATTCCTATGGCTTGGGGGTACTACAACAGACAATATGACACCATAAATCAATATTTACCAATAAAAAAGAGCAGTAAAACTAAGGGATATAGACTCATACCTTGTTCCGGACGGTTGAAGTAGATCCCCATTGAGCTTTTCTAATGCAATTGCAATTATAATTTGCTCTCAACAACAACAAACAAATAAAGCATGATATATATAAATGTGTTAGCACTACTCTAGCATATATAATCAATCATGTATAAGCAATTAAATAAATCCATGGATTCAATATTCATATTCAAAATGCACATGAATTAGATAGAAAAATATATTTCTATTAATAAATCAGAGATACAATAGTGACATGCTCTGTCGACACTTCTGCGAACCAGAGAAACCAAGTTCTCCACCTAGGCCTCCACCACTTCAATCCTCCATCTCTCGATGGAAAGATCACAAAGCAAAGGAAATATTGGGAAGAACATGATGTGCTCCAAGGGACAAAGGGATGCAGACTCTAGTATAAGCAAAGCTAAGGAAACAATGGACTATAGTTTCTTACTCTTCAATTTCTCCCTTTTCAATGTATCCAAGGGGTTCCTTCTATAGCACTCCAAAGAGGTAATGTAGGGTTGAATCCGAGCATTCTCAAGGAATTTGGAAGGTCAAGAGTCAAGTTATTCAGACACAAATGATGAAAAATACAAAAAATATTTGTTAGTTTGCACACATCCCGATATACGCGGGTTTGAGGTCAAAAGCTGCGTATACACGTGAGTATTGCTTTAAAAGTCGCGTATAGGTATCAAAAAGCAATTTTTGGGGATGATCTTGGAACATCAAAGCATAATATAAGTCCATGGGGTATAAAGAGTCTGTAAAGGGATAGGGAAGGATATAAATATGTGATCTACCTGGTGTGTTAAAATCAGCTATAACACCATTGAAAAGTGGATCTATCATTTTTGAGGCCAAACGACATGAATCGATACTCAAAAGTGCCCCATGGGGTAGTGAAAGCGGTTTTTACTGATCTTCTTTGCAGATATGGATTTGGATATATAACCAAAAAGCCCATCCATAAAGGAAAATAATTCATGACTGACACAAGCATCAATGATTTGGTCAATAAATGGAGTAGGGAAGTTGTCTTTGGGACAAGCCAAATTTAAGTTACAGAAGTCAGTATAGACACAAATGGTACCCTGTTTTTTATTGATGAGAACAAAATTGGAAACCCAAGTGGTATACACAAGGGGGTATATGAATCCTTGCTGGAAAGGGGGTGGAGATAAGTGAGTTGCACATCATCTAGGATGTTGTGCATACTCACATGGCACCACGCAAGGCAAAGATAGTGCAATAGGAAAAAAATAGTCCACTTTTTGTACTTATTGACCATTTCTTTGAAATATTGGTCCTTAGTGGTTAAGTTAGTTAGAAGTTTGTTAGGAGTTAGTTATAAGCGGACCTTGAATGTAAAGGAGCAAGCCTATAAATAGAAGAATTATGCATGTAAGAGAGACGTTTTTGAGAGAAGAAATACATGGTGAACAATTTCTAGATGAAATAATGGATCAATGTCTCTTTTGATTTGCGATTTGTTCTATAGATTTAATATAATGTGATGTGGGTTGATCTGAGCTTCTGTTGTCTCTTTTATTTTCCTATTTTACTTTGCTGCGATTCTTATGTTGAATGATGAATAGATCTACATATGAATGGATAATGCTATTCTTTCTGCTTATGGATGATGTCATATTTGAGATTTATTTTTCCTAGTGGTAAATCTGTAGTAATGATGAATGACTAAATACAACATTATGAATGATTCAGTAAGTAAAGTAGATCTGGAAATTAAGCTGATGAACAGTCGATGCCTCAACCCTCCTCTATACTTTAGAAACTTGGTTCCAACATCTCTCCCTTGAACATCTCGAGTGAGACCTCATCCGCTCTGTGGGTGTTGCTAGATAGGGTCAAACCTGTTTGGGCCGATGCCCAGGGAGATCACGGTGTGGTGATTGTCGATAGAGTGGAACCCCTGTCCACTGGGTTTTGTTGGTCGAGATTCCGCCAACAAATGGTTCAATTGTCGTGACCTCATTGTGACTAACAAGAGGGCATGTGGCACTCAACAAATGGTTACCCAACAATGGATGTGGCATCCGACGTGACCAAAACTTTAATATTGGTTTGATCAAAATCTGATAGAATTTATCGAGGTAGAAAATTAGAACCCTGGGTTGAAAACAAACAAGTGGTTAACAAGATACATCCACGACGGTCCACACGAATACTTCTTTGGAGGGTTTCCGATCATATTGTATGAGTGGCTAGCGCGATTCACATATAAGAAGACAAAATTTCAAGGAGGAGAACTGACGACCTGGACCCCTGAACTAATCTAGGAGATGCAGGAAACTGATAACAGAGCGTCATGCGCTGTCGAGATCTGGTTGGATAGTATCCTAGAGGAATATATCACCGAGTTCGCTCTCGACACTAATGAATATTACAGTGAAGCAGAGCAGGAATTATTCAAAGGACACAGAGGTAGGTTCTTATTATCGGTTCAATTGTCGATTAAAATGCTGGTCTATGAAAAGGGTATACTCAAGATGCACCTAGAGTAGTAGCACCCCAGTGTGCAGAGGCTGTGGATACCGTGACCAAGGGGGGAGACAGATGAGATGGTAAGGGGTAGATGGGTGCAATTTTCGACAATATTTTGAGGGAAGCTGAGGAAGGAAGTGGTTGTATAAGGGGAGGAGAAAGGTTCTGACTAAAGAAGAGGCAAAGGACAGGAGAAGGTCCTGCTATGATCGTGACGCAAGACAGTGAAAGAAAACCACACGGGACAAAGTGACCCTACAGTGACAATGAGGATGACCATGGCCAGGTTATGCCCAAAATGAAGATAATATCAAACCTTGATAACAACGTACCCACGCCTCCTCGCACTACTCCAAACTCAGGAAAAAATCCAAGTCCCATGTCGACTTGTCTGACGTGCTAGAAATAGTCTAGTAATAGATCAACATCTGTAGGAAGGCGGCTTAGGATGGTAGGTGATGACATGAAGCTACCCTTGTTCCATGGAAATGGAACTGATGATACCGAGCCGTACTAGTTTTTATGTGACGTAGTATGGAATGTTAGATAGGCCACTGATGATGATGTAGAGAAAGGACAGTTAGGAACTACTCTAAGGGGTCGTGCACTCGATTGGTTTATGAAGTTTATCCAAGTTCCTTAGGGGAATCCAACGAAGACATTGGATGAGATTTGGATGGGATTAATTGAGGAATTCAGAAAACCGAAGTCAAAAGCAAAATACATTACAGAGCTGAAGGAAATTAAGCAATTCCCTAATGAGACAGTATGGGACTTCGATCAGAGGTTCAAAACACTGATGGCCAGAGTCAATTTTTCTATGAGTGATTTCCAACATAAAGAATGGTTTATGGCAACATTGGTTTCTCATATCCGATAACCATTGATGTAGAAAAAGATAGCGATGCAGAGCGAATCCTTGGAGATTGCGATGAAGCACAAAGCTTCACCTATTGGGGAGAGTGAAGTCAGGATGAATCAAATTCAAGTGTAGCTAGTGAACCTCACACTCCAGCTACATGATATCAAGAAAGGTAAGGAGGAATGCATAGATCTTTGGTGTACTCAATGTCACGCAGATTTCCACACCAAAGATACTTTCTCGGACTTTAGAAACTACCTGTTATCTGGAGCTTCGAACCCGTTGAGTAGTAGTAGTATACCTTGGTGTTGCATCTACCAAGGCTATGGAAATAGACATGAGGAATGTAGCTATATGCAAAAGATGGTGTCAAATCCTGCCAATTTATATTGTTCATTCTGTCGCTCAGTCGGGCATGAGGATAAAGACTATCGGGCATATGATCTGCTTCAGGACATAACTTACAATTCACATTTCCTGAAGGGTGAAGGCCACCATGTTGTCTAGCAACTGCAGTCGCAGCCTCATATGGTTAGTTCTCAATCACAACCGTAGTACACACTATCGTTGCTGATGCTGTTTTTTCCACCACAGCCGCAACTATAGTTCTCGCCACAACCATAGTTCACACCGCAACAGCCATATAATCAAATGACAATGGCCCAAGCACAACCAAAATATGTTCAAGCAACACATTTTGTTCAGCAACAAATGAATCCCCCACCACAACAAGTAGTTCAGCCACAGTACCCACAGTAAAGGGGATTCGGAGGTAAAGGAGGAGGTTTTGGATGAGGAGGGGGACGAGGTCATGCATCTGTCCAATGTTATAATTATGGAGTATTTTGGAATTATCAGAGAGACTGTCCACACTTGCAGTGCTCATGGAAGTACTCTGCAGCAATTGATCATAATGTAGAGAACTGCCCGCAGTTAATCTCAAAATGACAGACTGGAAAACATTCCGCAGTTACAAAATCAAGCCCAGTTGCAGACTCAGAATCAACTACCAGCCCAAAACTAGTTACAGAGCCAGGCCTAGAATCAAGTTCAACTTGAGAACCAGACCATGAATCAGCCATTAAACCCACTAGTGCACCAGAATCCACCACTAGCTCAGACTCCACCAATGAACCAGACTCAAGTTCCAACAATTGCGACGATTTTAGCAGAGCCCAGAATGCAAGATGTTGACGTCACCATTGTCACTCACGGAGGTGCGACGACAGGAGATGATGGATCCCAGCCGCAAGTTCGATTAGCTTCAAAGAAGAAAACGACGTTTGATATTGAAACTGAAAAATAGAAGTTTTTTGAAACTCGGGATGTGATCAGACGAAATCCTGGTAAGTTTCCCGTCTATGAAATGGCGTTGGCTTTTGATTTATCCTTAGAAGCAGGACCATCACAGAAACATGGTACCGTGCAACAGTTCTTTGAGAAATTCTTAGCACTGGCACAAGATCCTGAGGCTCTTATTGAGTTGGAGAGGTTGTTGTACTATTAAGACAAGGAGCTGAACGACTATGCAATGAACTCCTTGTAGAAAAAAAAGACAAGAAAAGAGATGCATATGAATATCCATATTGGTGACTCTGAGGTGGATTTAGTCATCTTGGACCTAGAATCGGATGTGAACATCCTGACTAAGAAGATCTGGTGGAAAATGGGGAGCCCAGTGTTGGGTTGGTCCCCTATGCAGCTGTGATTGGCAAACCAAGCTAAGGTGCAACCCATTGGATGAGTAATGAACTTGATTGTAGACGTTGAAGGTATGAGAACATGCACTGAATTTGATGTGATTGAAGTCATTAATGGGGAAGGATCCTACCCTGTGCTATTGGGGATTGGATGGGATAGTGACAGTATGGCTATGATTAATTTTAAGAAGCACATGATGACATTCGATAACCAGGAGATTCAAGTCATCGCACCCACGGATCCAAGCGAGGGCCACAGATACATTGAACCTATGAAGGATGAAGTTTTCAAGGGGTGGGATCATGCATAGAACATCTCTGAAGACTATATCCACCTTACTGCAGAGGGGGAACTTGGTTAGCGCAGCACTAGCTATGTGTCCTTTGATTCTGATGATGTGCTAAAAAATTGGCAACATTACATGCATGAGGTATCATTTAGAAAGCGTGGTCTAATTACATAGTGTCTGCGCCATGATGCAACTGAAATTGTTGAAGTGCCAGTATATGAAGGGTTACCTGAGCTATTTGCATTTTTAGAAATCTTTGAGGAAAGAGTCTTGGAGCCACAATGACTATTAGCATTGGAGGAAGCAATGAAATCTACTCTTGCCTGTTGGTGGGAAGCTCATAAGAAAATGATTACCGGATGGATGCAGTGTCGCAGGATGATGACAATCCATTTTGGTACCATAGAGGTGTACCACATTGGGAGGTATGATGGGTAGAATGACCCTAACAACCATTTGGTGGAGTTTCAAATAGTATGGGTAGCGTGACCAAAGGATGAATGGGTCCATGCCTTTATTCATACTCTGGATGAAATATCGAGGTCCGGGTACATATACGTCAAGTTGTGCAGAGAAATAACTACCTGGTAGGAGTTGACGTTTTGTTTCTTTGATACTTTTAGTTTTGTAGACACCAATTTAGATGTCCACAATACACTTCAGATCCTTCGGGATGTAGTGTTGAAAGTCATGTCAGTCGCATATCCTATGGATCCACATGCGCATTGCCACATGGAATCAATGATGGAATGTTATAACTTGTTCGGCGAGCCAAAGGATGATGATGAGTTGTGGAATATTAATATTTTGGAAACTGAAGGGATTCATGGTGTCGCAACACCAGACGTGTCGACCGATCCCATGAATCAACCGCTGAAGATTAAGAAAGTTAACATTGGGATGGATGAGAATCCAAAGTTTGAAAATGTTGGGGACTACTGGGATGAGGAGACCATGGCCAAGATCATGGATCTCCTACATGAGTTTCAAGATCTATTTTCGACAAAATTCTCAGAAATGAAGGGGATATTGGGTGACCTAGGGGAAATGAAAATTCTGCTGAAGCCAAATTCCAAACCTGTGAGACAGAGACCATATCGTCTGAACCTGCGACACAAAGAAAGAGTCAAAGATGAGATTGATCGTATGTTGGACATTGGAATTATTGAACCTGTCGAAGAGTTAGAATGGATCAGTCCTATGGTGGTTCAAGACAAGAAAACTGGTGAAGTTCATATCTGTGTCAAACTTAGGAAACTAAATGATGCATGTATGCATGACCCGTTTCCAACACCTTTCATTGATGAGGTACTTGAAGGAGTAGGCGATCAAGAAATGTACTCCTTTACAGATGGGTTTTTGGGTTATCACCAGATCAGAATCACCAAGGAGGACCGACATAAAACAACATTTGTCACTAAATGGGGATGCTTTCAATATACAATGATGCCTTTTGGGTTGAATAATGCCATTGCGGTATTCTCTTGGGTCATCGTTGCTTCTTTTAAGGATTTCATTCAAAAGTTATTACAGGTGTACATGGATGATTGGACAGTGTACAGTCTAATCAAGAATCATTTGGTCAACCTTCGACTGATGCTGGAAAGATGTCGCCAACACCAGATCGCACTGAACTCCAAAAAGTGAATTTTTTGCACCCCATTTGGCATCATGTTAGGTCATATTGTGTGCAAGAAAGGGTTACTGGTAGACCTTGTAAAGATAGCTCCCATATTGAGTTTTCCCCCACAGATGAATGTAAAGATGCTTCGGGAAATGTTGGGGCACACGTGATATTATTGCAAAATTATTAGAGGCTACGCTACGATCACTACCCCTATGGAGAAATTATTGAAGAAAGATGCAATATTTAAGTGGAGTTTAGACTCTAGAGTGTTAGAGTAGCTTTGACATGTTGAAGGCCAAGATGGATTCGACACCGATATTTGTATTCCCATATTGGAACAAGGAGTTCCACGTTCATGTTTATGCATCTTCCATTGCGCTAGGAGTAGTGCTTGCGCAGCTAGGATAAGGTGACTTGGATCACCCTATTCCTTTTGTGAGTCAAAAGCTATCATTCGCAGAAAATAATTATACAACCACAGAGCGTGAAGGGCTAGCGATGGTTTATGCATTGCAGAAATTCATGCATTATCTTCTAGGAGGTCACTTCAAGATGTTTACTGACCATTCAGCTTTGACATATTTGTTCAATAAGCCTATGTTGGGGTGGAATATATGTAGATGGCAACTCCTATTTTAGGAATTTGACTTTGAGATCACCGTGAAGAGGGGTTGCTTGAATGCTGGTCCTGATCATATGTCCAGAATTGAGACGGGCGAGGAACCTACTAACATTGAAGATGGACTACCAGATGCGCACTTGTTTTGAGTTGACATGGTAGATGACCATTATGCACCAATCATCCAGTTCTTAGCAACGGGAGTCACTGTTGATGTATATGTAACTTCAGAATGCATTCTTCTATGTATCTTATGTATTGTAACCCGATGTTTATTCCGGGATGTTCCTATTATGTATTTGAGTCATGTGATCATACCCCGATGTTCCGATCGGGAAGATTAATAATGTAAACAAGTCATATCAAGTCATTAGGTAAGTCCCCACAGTTTCGGGGCACTTGAGTTATTATACACTAATTAAGGTGTGGGCTCGAGTAGTAATTGTTAGGTTGAGCCTACGTGTGAAAATGCAATTCAAGTGAACAGATGAATATAAATAGAGAGTGAGAGTCTCTCTATTTATCACTTGTGAAATACATCACTTGCTCTCTCAAGTGTGGCGCACTAGTGGAGAAGGAAATATACTGGGACAAGAAGACTACTACTGTTGGAGTGCATCTTTCTGTTTTGGGGTCTTACATCTTGTGGTGATACTATCTTAGAGGAAGTTGCGGGGTTTTCTCCATTTATGGTTTCCCCGATCAAAAACTCTTTGTGTCTCTTGTCTCTTGTGATGTGCTTATGTTATTGCTATGCTTGTTATTCTCTCAGTGAAAAGATCCTAACATAATGCTAGCTTAAATGTTGAAAAACTAACAGTCACACTGGAAGAAATTTCCACGAGTCAAAAGAAGCAGTTGGTGGTTAAAGCTTCTGATTTTCAGTTGATTGCTGGATACTTGTATAAGATGGGACCTAATGAAATTTTGCGATGATGTGTCCTCCCACATGAACAAGAGCTTATTCTGGAAGAAGCACATGCTGGCATCGCCAGGGGACACTTTGCGTGGAAGGTGCTTCGTGTAGGGATTTGGTGGTTCACTCTCATAATGATGTAGCAGGTTATGCGTAGAGCTGCGATGTCTGTCAACACATTGGAAAACCATCGCGGAGGGATGAGATGTCGCTCGTACCCAAGGTAACTCTACAACCTTTTGATAAATAGGCGGTAGATTTTGTGGGTCCGATCAATCCACCTGGAAAAAGAACTAGTGCATGCTACATAATCACCGCGATGGACTATCTGACGAGATGGGCCGAGGTTGTGCCAGTTGTGGACTGTACTACTGTGATGATAGCCAGATTTATATTCGAGAATATTGTGATGTGGTTTGGGTGCCCAAGAATATTGACGAGTGATCAGGGTAGTCATTTTATTAATCGCATAGTAAGAGTGGTGATAGAAGAGTTGTAGGTTTAGCACAAGAAAAACACACCATACCATCCTTAGGAAAATGGAACGGTGGAGGCCTTTAACAAAATATTGGAGCACACACTTACCAAGGCATGTAACACTAACTGAGATGACTGGGACCTGAAGAATCCTACAGTACTATGGGCCTATCGCACCACATGCAAGAGATTGACGGGGAAAACACCATTCAAAATGGTATATGGGAAAGAGGCAGTTATGCCTATGGAATACATCGTTCGTAGTTTGTGTATTGGTGCTGCGACCAAAATAGATGATGATGTTGTTCTAGAGGAGCGTGTAACACAATTGATATAGCTCGAAAAAGACCGGTTCATTGCAGGTTTCCACAAGCATGTTAAGAAAGACCGACTAAAGGTGTGGCATTATCACCACATAAAGAAAAAACAATTTCAGCAGGGGGATTTGGTGCTACTATATGAAATCAAGTTCTTGAAGCATCCATGTAAGCTACAAATGGACTGGCTTGGTCCATATCTGGTCAATTCTATTACCTCTGCAAGTGCAGTTCAATTACAATATTTAGATGGCGTTGTATTTCCAAATCTTGTGAATGGTAGTTGCATGAAGCCCTATCGGTCGAGGAAAGGACCATGCACGACCTGAAGTACTGTGCTCTAAAACAAAAAATAGTAGATAGAGGAGAAAAGGGCACACTAGAAGGGGTTGCACACGTGTAGGAGTCATTTTCATAGAAAGAAGGGTTTGTCGCAATCGCTGTAGGGTTGGGATAGAGGAAAAATCAGCACTAGTTAAAGCATAGTCAATATAAGTGACCCGACAAAATTGTGCACTGCTTGAGCTACTGTGCAAAGCATAGAAAGGATAGATACAGAGAGGTTGTGATTGCACCAAGAGAAAGGATATGTGCCCAAGAATGGAAACAGTTGTGCGACAGGGGCTTGCCACGCAAGAGTAAATGGCTCACATGGTATGGCAGAAACTGTGAAGGTGACCAAACATCACATCAATACTCAATAACAACTATCAAAGCAGTTGACTGACGACACTTTGTGATGTAAAGTCTAATGATCACATATACAAGAGGTGGGGTGGATGAATTGACGGTGTATTTGGCACATAGATAAATGATTTAATCATAATGATGTAACCGAGAGAGTCATGATGCCATTTGAAATTAAGATGGTGTTATAAGTAGAGGGCCGACAGCCGAGCGAACATGATTAGGAGGATCTGCATTGTGTAAAGTTGTAAAAGGGCTAGGTTGGGTAGTAAAAGAAACCCCGCTGCATAAGGCAGTAGCCACTTAGGGGGAAATGTAGGCTAGACTTGATACAGGGCAGACTGTGAGTGAGAATGCTTTCTCAGTGGCAGTTGAAGAAGAAGTTGCAAGTATGCGGGCTAGCTCATCCAAGATGGAAGTTTCTGGCATGGTCGTCCTTGACTATATTTCTCCTAGTTGGGTTGAGGGGATGACTAATATACCCATGAGGAATATGGATGGGGCTAGAGTTCTTTCCCCACTTGACTAAGTCTACAGGAATAGGGAACCGGTTTGACCTTAGGCAGTTCGGGTTGATCCTGAATGCAAGGAAGGACAAGGGGGAGGAAGTGGGACTGGCTCCAGAATTTGCAGTAGTAGACAATTGTCAGGCAGTAGGACGCTTCTCGAAGAGTGACAACAAATATGAAGATGTTAAAAAACCAGGTTTTATGGATGAAAGAGCATGATGACACCATAGGAAACAATGTTGCAGAAGTATGCTAAGGCCTATCACATTTGACCTTGGAGGAGGTAGTTGCAGCTCACTGCACAATTTGACAAGTTCAGAAAAGTAGTACACTGTTGATTTTCTGCCTTCTTGTTGCTGTACGCGCCATGTCCATTTGATGTGGCTCAAGGATGAGCCATAATATTGTATTGGGGGCCTATTGGCAAGGGGGTGGAGAAAGTGAGTTGTGCTGCATCTAGGATGCTGCACATACTCACATGGCACCGCGTAAGGCAAAGATAGCGCAATAGGAAAAACATAGTCCACTTTTTGTACTTTTGGATTCTGTTTATAATGATATTTTATAGAGATCACCAGAGAGTACCAATGTGTAGGAATTCCCATTGATTAGCACTGAGCCACAGGCTAGGAGCATCCAGGTTCCCCCTACTATAATCAATGCCCGAAATGTAGATGTGACTTCCTCACTGCACCAACTGCAAACTATCACCTTGGATATCAACAAGCTATCGATCTAGACCTTAGTATAGATGCAATGGGTCGACAACCAGGAGTTGGATGATAGGAAAAAGGATCTCATTGACCAGTACCTGTAGTCGTAGGAAGAAGATGAGAATCTCAAGAAGGAAGTAGAGGGGCTAAAATAGAGAAAGGAGCTGCTCATAGAAGAAAGAGCGCAGGAGATCGTAGCCTTGAAGACGATGCATGACGAACTGACGAGGAAAGCTGCTGTAGAGATTACTGAATTGAGACAGGAAATTGACTTCCTTCTTGTTGAAAAGGTACAACTGGTTGCTAGTAGGGGCAAGGTCAAAGAGGCCATTGATGTGGCCTGTCAACACATACATGAAAGTACAACAGAACGGGATGCCGCTGCTAAGGCCAAGCGACTTGTGGAAGTTATTGTGCAATTATAGGAAGAAAACAGCCTGCTAAATGCTCTGGTATACCCGGACACACCACCAGAGTAGGTTGCAGAGTGGAAGACCGCCATTGAAGAGAGTGAATCGTAGTTTGATGAACTGGAGCAAGACGCTAACAAGATCACTGAGGTAACGACCCAGTTTTGGGGTAATATTGTTAATGATGAGCAGCTAGAAAAACTTACAACACAATTGCAAGAAGATGAGAACCAGTTGGCTACACTAAAGAAATTGCTGTAGACCATACTACCCATTGTGTCAATCACACGATCCACTGAGTTAAAGGAGATCTAGTAGTAGGTGGTAAAAGCTCATGAACGAAAGTGGAAACACAACAACCAGCTCGATGAGTTCCAAGAGATTGGAGCCCAACTATCGACAAACGTTGTTGCTGTGCTGCAAGTTGTGTAGGATGGTAAGAAGGAAATCAATTCAAATATAGTGGAGCAACCGTTGACACGGGATTACCTTATGTGTCAGGATGTTGTTCAGAAAGTCAGAGCGCAAGTCACCAAAATTTATCCGCAATACGACGAATTCAATATGAATACCAACAAGTACACCATGTCCATCTAACATGGCTCAAGGATGAGCCAAAAGACTATGTTGGTGGCCTGTTGGCAAGGGGGTGGAGATAAGTGAGTTGCACAGCATTTAGGATGTTGTGCATGCTCACATGAACACTATAAGTGGAAGGACATGGTGTGTTTTTAGGGTCTTCTCCTACATTTCCCTCAAACTTAGGGATGTCCAAGGGGAGTTTGGTAGGAATGGGAGGCCACAATGGGTCATGATGGATGGGGTCATCCATAAAAATTTCCAAGTCAGGAAGGTTGAGGCTAGATAGTAATAGTATACTAGGAACTGTACTAGATCTAGGAGGGCCAGCAATGGTGTTGGGCCTAGTGGGAATGCGGTTTCCACGTGCAAACATATGTTGGTAGGGATGACTTCCAACAGTAGGAGTAGTCACTGGAATGACATGAATATCTATAATGGTGGTAGAAGGGCTGATGCCACCATGCATGAATGAAGGTACAGTATGAACCATCGTGGCTAGAGTGGGGCCACCACCAGTGGGTAGCGGTCCAACAACAGTGTGAGCGATGGAGGGGCCCAATAGGGCCAAGAAATATGGGTCCGATAAAAGGGATACTCGATATGAATGGTGGAGTGGTCATGAGTCCATTATCAACTGCCCCCCCTGAAAGGGGTTTGGAGGTGCACCAACCATGGGGCTAGATGGGGAAATGAACAAGGTAGGTTCATATTGATAGGAATCTGAAATAGACTCAGATGCAGTGTATATATCTAAAGGTCATGAATGCGGTCGAATATGGATATGATGGTGATGATTCAAGGAACCAAACTAAGAGGTATTACTCCTAAGTCTCTACGAGTAGCGTGGTGGAGAAATGGTGTGTTATGTGATGAATGAAGGCTCAAGGGTGTCAAACACAAGCTCAAAATTCCAACTAAAACCAAGTGTGCAAAAGGAGAGTTGGTAAATGGTGGCACACAGGCCAAAAAAAAGCTCTAAAATTGAACTACAACAGTGTGTCACAACAGGCGAGTCTACAACAAAGATGTCGAAAATACAGAAAGAAGCACTAACTATATAGAAAATGATGCACTAACCTACGGGGTATAAGTGCAAACAAACTCCAAGCTACAAGATGGAATCCCCTCACAAATCATATGCTCTATTGGGTGGTCAAATCCACAGTCAAATAATATTAAATGGAAGAACCAACGCCTAAGAGAATCCGACTACCTAGAGGGACCTCGAGTAAAAGAGCCCTAAAAGAATGGAAACTAGGCTATGTCATTCATGACACATTCGATATGGTTTCCTGGAACTTCATCCCTTTGGTCCTTGCCACCTGATATGGTCCTCGACATGGATGGGGAGGAATATGAGGGGTTATCCTTTGGTGTATAATGGATTGCCGTATTCCACCCCTACTTTTGAAACCTCTTCATTATGGATTACTCCCGCATAGCGGGGGGCCTCCCGAAAAACTGGTCGTGACTGTGTTAATAAGTACTAGAGGATTTTGGTACCTTAAAGGAAAACAACTATGTCTTAGATGTAAGTGACAAAGGGGTGTTATTTTCATTCCTATCCCTAGTGTCTTAACTTAACTACAATACTATGTTGGTCCTCAAATGAGGTTATAATGTTTGTTGATCTAAATTAAATTTTAGGCTTAGCTTGGCATCATGAACCAAGCATTTTACTTTAGGGTGTGAGATGTGTGCATAAGTGATGTGTATTTCTAACCCCAATGATATCACTACTGAGAAAAAAATGCAAAAAAAAAAACCAATAAATGACAGTAAATATTTTTCAAAACAAATATTTATTTCAAAAAACAAAATGTACAAAAGTAAATGAGTGCATAAGGAACTTAATAGGTTGTAGGAAACTCACTGGCGGTATTAAATACCAATCTTGACTAAATGGGATCACATACAAGGGAAATAGGACCACAAACCAACTAGGGTCTTGTAAGCAATCAGATCTAGAAAGAAACAATCAGGAAAGGAGTACACATATAGGGGGTCTGGAAAGGGTCTCAAACACCGCAAATGACTCGAAAAACTCTAAGTCACACTTATCGGTTGAAAAGGTGTATCTGAGGTCACACATAACTGTTAAACAATCATGAATGAGACAAATAATCAACGTAAAGACTCAGGTTGCACAAAATAGGGGTTTTTGCGTGATAGGTCACACGAAATTGGGTCATAGTCAGGGATGATTTTAGGGGCGAATTATAGCCCATAGGCGAATTTTAAGGGGTGCCCAAAAAAGGTGGGAAAACTTTTAATATTAAAATGTTTTTTTTTTTTAATTTAGTAAATTAGCCCATATTTTATTTTATATATAATTTCCCTTGACTAAATAGCCTGTGTGATTAAACTGTGAAAATTCATAAAATCTAATTTAGCCAACCTGTCGATGGGGAAAATCGTGACATTCACCCTGATTTCTTCCATAATGGAGGTGAAATCGCCAAAAATTTATAGTTTTGGGGGATAAATGGAGATGATTCGCCCAAATTTATGGTAGATTGTTTAAAATTTTGGTATTTCGCCCCTATTTATGGATCTTTGGGTAAATTTGTTTTAGTTCGTCCCTAATTTGCAGGCCCTGGATGTTCATCCATTGGGTATGAAGCAGCACAATATTTGGGTCTGCTTCAGGTGAAAACAGATGGCATAGGTCTGCTACATCGATTTACTTCGAGAGTTTTCCTTACAAGGTCATCCAGGAGACTGGGTTCATTGATTATGACAAGCTAGAGGAGAAAGCCTTGGATTTCTTGCCTAAGCTTATTATCTGTGGAGGTAGTGCTTATCCTAGGGATTGGGATTATGCTAGGTTCCGCGCTATTTCTGATAAATGTGGTGCCATGCTCTTATGTGACATGGCTAGCATCAGTGGTCTTCTCACTACCCAGGTACCTTTGCTATTTTCGCTAACTTTATTTGGAACAGTTACTTAAATAGATCATGCTAAAGATACCTGTATTTTATATACTGTATTTTTTGCTATTGCATTCATAGATGCATGGAAGATAGTTATGTTCATCATGGTTTAAGTTTTAGGGTTTATTAGTGATTTAGAATGTTTAACTTGCACTTTTCCCTCAGTCATGTTTTACTGTTAGCGAAGTGACAACCATGCGTTGCATTATTTTTCGGAAGTGCTTGAAGAAACATGACCCAAGGGGATGCATCATAAATATTAGACTTAAGTGCTAGTTCAGAGGGCTATCTATTCCACCAAAATTGTCTAGGGTTAACAGTGGACCTCATCCTTTGAAACGTATGACAGACATCCTTGGAAACTTATGCTAGGCATACTCATTGAGTTTTTCAATTCATTGACATTTAAAAATAGTAGATGTATGGTGCAGATAATGGCCAAAGAGATGTTTGGTGTTCTCATTTAGGAAAGCAATGAAGGACTTCCAGAAGGAATGGTAGTCCTCGAGTCATTCAATGATCTAGTTGCTGAAATGAGAGATTATCTTTATGATTCCATGACATTTTCCTCTTGTATTTCATTTGTCACTGAGGAGTACCAAGGAGTTGCTTCAACACTCCCACTTCACCATTGTGTCTTTTTGTACTCTCCAGTGAGGAGAGGTTTGGTTGATTCCACCTGTACTACCCCCAGATTACCCATGTAGGTCCTCTCAGCCCTGATCATTCCCTGTTGGACATTATCAGATTTTGTATTAGGACTTTAATACTGATTGATGATGACAGAGATAGGTCCTCCACCTTCACATCTACATGTGGGGTGAAGTAGTGGTTCTCTTTTATATTTTTGCAGAATGTGATCATCTTTAGTTCTTGCCAAGGTTTACCCCTTTCTATTCACTACTATTTTGATTTACATATGTATTTCGTTTGTCACCTAGGAGTTTCCTTGGCTTTCACTATTGTGGCTTGTCATACTCTCTAGTCCCATTGACCTATTTTGATCATCTATGGACATCAACAAAATTATCTCATCTTTATCTAACCGAAGTTTGATGCTATAATAGTTACCATGTCATTAGGTCCTATAGGGAAGAAGAATAGACACCAGAATAGAAAGTATCTATGCATTCATCCATACATTAACACTGCATTGTTCTATATCAGATGCAAATGACACAACATACAGTAATTTACTGGATTCTACTATAGCTTTAGAGTTTAGACTAGTACATGGAAGCAACACAGATACTCTATCTCATCTGTCACACTTTAAGGAATTATTTATATAAATTCCATATAAATTATTTACAGAATATCAGTTAGAAAGAAACAGATTGACTGTCTGTTTGTCTTCCACAGCCACCTCAACATCCTGTAATTATAGCTGTTCTCTAACCTGCATTCTGTGACTGACCTAAAATTGTTGCTTGCAGGTTGTTAATTTCTAGAGGTTCATTGATTTTTTTAACATTGCAACCCTTTCTGTCCCACATGTTTACCGATATTTTAGTATGAAGTTGATTGCAAATATGGCCTCAAAATTAATTGTCTCCATTTTTTATGGGGTCTATGTATGCCTCAGAGAACATTACATCTATGCTATTTAGTAACATACTTTCTTATATTTTAGCATGAGGTTGTTTGGAATTACAATGAGCTCTATGCAAGCCTCAGAGAACTATACACCCATGCTATTTGAATATCATATTATAAGTTCAAAGATGAATCGTATTCATTTTCTATTTTCCATGGTACCATTGAATTTTGAATCTCTACACAAAAGTATCATAAAAAATGTATGTGGGTGATAGGGAATGTGCTTTTTTGGAAGTACAATATGCAAATGCCAAAAACATCATGTGATTTGTCAATTCTGTTTTTTTCATAAGAAAACTATACAGACAAAAATAACTGTTTGGTTATTATAATGGTGGTTAAGATATTTGCATAACCTTTTTGTCATTTTATAGAGTTTAGCATGACCTATTCTATTTTTTGTGCTTACGTGTAAACCCTTTACTCCTGTTGTTTGCTTTCTCGTCTGGATATGTTTTTGATGGCTAATACAAGTGTTTTCACATCTAGAACCTTCAAAATGTTACTTCTATATTAATATGTTGTAGGGTGTTTCATCATTCTTCACAAGATAGATTGCTTATGTCATTGGACAGTAATAGTTTACGTCTATGCAACTTGGCTGTAGCTATACACGTTTGAGCTTTAAGGTATAATCATGATTCTATTAATATACTCACACATGGAATCATTGGACATAATTATTGGACATATGGCATGTACAGGGAAGCATAAATGGATCTTTGGAGAGGACTGCACTGGTGCTGTTAATCACTAGTCATTGCTTGAGGTAAGTAATCAATGCAAGTTCACATTAAGTGCATCCGTGCAACATTATTATATTTTCAGAGTTGGTGATTTGGGTAGGTATTGTACCATTTCCAAAAGTGTAGTAAGCAGTCATGTTATAATCTCTCTTGAATGCTTAAGATTAATATAATTTAGATCACAGACGTACAACTTGTGTTTGGGTACCCATAATTGGAAGGTTTGAATGAATTAGAATCTCAGACTGTAAGGTTATAGTTACACTATTATAATAGTTCTGTTTGAACTTGTAATTTTGTTGTAAGTGCTGACTTCATTTTATGATATGTGATTCCTTATGTACTTTAATTCTAGGTTACTAGGATACGGATTTGGATCTGGATCCGGATTCAGATATGGATTCGCTAGATTTTTGAAAACCCAGGATCCAGATACTATAGGGAAACGACAAGTACAAACAAATATAAGTTATCGCGAAAAAAGAGAGTTCATGTACCATAACTGATAATTTGATAAGTTGTGATGTTGATAATTTTAAAAACCATTTCAGCATGAACTTGAAGCAGGTCATAATAGTGTTTTTGTGAACCACATCCACATGTCCCCATCAATAGGGAATAAACAATAAATTTGTTTTCTTGAACGCGATGGCAAGACTATAGAACAGTTTAGGTGAAGTGAGCAACAACATAGTACATAAAGATAGATCATCCCTTGACAACAGACCTTGACCATAAAGATATATCAAAAAGAAATGTTGAGAGCAGACCTTGATATTGATATATCAGAGTTCAAGAGCATATCATGACATAAGGATAGACCAGACCTTGAGCAGGAATGGTGTTTATGATTTTAGCCATTAGGTGTTTAGGATTTTTTAAGTTTTTCATTAAAAAATAATTTTTTGGGGGGGATCAATGGGTCATAGAAGCATTGGAAGTTGCAGTATCCATTTGAAAATTTCAGGAATTGTTTGATTTTTTACATGATTCGTTTGAAAATTTTAGGATATTTTTTTTATTTTTCACAGGATCCATTTCATGGGACCAGGATATGTTTCCTTTTGCAAGGGATCCATTTCCATGGTGGATCCGATCCAGATACATATGGGATCCGTGGATCTGTGGATCCTACACATTAGGGTGGTGGATCTGGTAACATAGCTTTAATTATACTTTTAGATGCATTTGTGTGTGTGCGTGTATTTGCATGGGTGGCACCATATTGAATTACATGGAGCTTTACACGGACCCCTTTTCCCTTGCATTCTATTTGCTAACTAGCTGGACCAAAAATAATAATTAATTATACTTTAAATAATTTGAGTATGCATTATCTATAAATGCAAACAATTGATTTTTTGTTATTAACTTATTTATCATTGTCTAACTATTGGTTCATAAAATTCACAAGTTGGATGGTAGAATCAATTTGCAGCTGGGATCAAGCTCTGTTTGAAAAATTCTTTGTTGGGGTGACATTTTTCCTCTGCTTCTATAGATGATTGAATCAGTGAATGGATTTATTATCGATATATTATATTAAAAAATGGCTTATTATTTCATTGTACCATGGTAAGTTGTTGCAATACTGATGTATTTACTTAGCTTGGAAGAGTTACAAGAGGTAAGCTTCACAACTCAAAATGACTTTAAAATTGACCGTAGTGTTAGTAAATCCTATGTTGTCTATCCCATAACACCAAAATTGTACACCATAGGCACACATTAATAAATAACAAAATGAAAAGAGTCTGCATACCGGAATCTTGTAGGTCCGTGAGTTGGCCTCTACATATTGAAGTTTGCATATTGGAATTGTTGAAGGCTAAGGATTGGGAAGGTTTTTTTTGTTCAATTATCATCTTCTCAATTATCCTCATTCATGTATTAATTGTCCATATTTGATACCCTTTCTTCCTTTAACATCCCACCTTTGACGTGATTTAGAGTTAATATTTTTAATGAGTGCTATGGAACTGCCACTTGTTTCATAGGACCTGAGCTAGGCATTGTTATAGTATTCCTCTTTGTTGGTCTCCTGTTGCCCTATTTCAAGGCACATAGATTAAGTATCTGTTGCTTACAACCGGTGTTCATAGTCACATAGGTTCTTTGAGAATTCCTTCACATGGGTGGTAAGAGAGTTTCGTTTTGAAAAATTGGCTACTTGGGTACTTCTCAAATTGGCATTAGAGTTCTTCAGTAGATGAAATTCATGGTGTATCCTTTTGTTGAGGTCTTAGATTTGTAACAATTAACAATGTAAGTGTGAAATTGATGGTAATTAGGAGAATCCAATGAGGAAGTATGGGACCGTGTCACTAATACATGAGGTGATCACAAAAAAACAAAAATCTAATAAGGAACTATTGACAACATTGGGGGAGAATGATCTTGCATAGATTCTATTGGATATTTCATAAAGCTGAGAGTATTACTGTAGGAAGAGTTCATATGAATATCTTGTGCTTGATAGGTTCCCTCATTTGCAAGCACATTGGTTTATGAGTTAAAATTTTTATGGACTCGTGTAAAATGTATTGTTTTAAGTTAGAGGTCAATGATTTAGATTTGGTAATGATTTTTGACACGTTAAAATGCATGTGGGGAGGTCGCCCCATTCATAATTTCAATGATAAGATTGGAGTCCCATGCATTTATGATGTCTCAAATATCTAATTTGTATATTATTTTTAGGCCTTTGCATAAAATGAGTGCTTCTCTAATATTGTTCGTGGTTTTCCCATGCCCTCTAGGCTCATGCAAATTTAGTCTTGTCTTTCCTCTTGGTCTGTAATGAGTATCTTTCCCTAGATCTACCTAGTTTCTTTTTTCTGTCCCTTCAAAGAATAAGATACTACCAGAGAGAATGGTTTGAAATAGGGGAAGGATCTCAGAAGGGGAGTTTGAATATTGAGTTCACTCCTTGAGACCTTATCATTTCACCCATTGCAAATACTTAATTGTATTGAGTTTCCTTTATGAAAGATGGTCTTATTCATCGCGTTTTAGTAATGGCTATGTGTGTGAAAATATGGTTTGTAGTTTGGTACTCCAAGCAGAAATTTGCATGTCCTTTGCCCCTGGCCCCTTAGTCACCTCCTTTCAAGTTTGTTTGAAAGCCATAAATGAAGAACTGTAGTGCAGAGCTTGGAGAATGTATGCCCTTATGATGGTTTTGTAATTATTCGGATTTGAGTGACCAAGATTGGGTAAACTAGAACAAAAAACATTATTAAACAAATCAATAGTGTGAGAGTTGAGGGAGTGAATACCATGTTTGAGGAAGTTGGCTTGGATGTTGTTCATCTCTATTCTGGTGATGACCTCATGCAAAGAAGTAAGGTATTTTGTTTAATAAATAAGTATTAAGAGTATGACATTGTTCAAACTATTATAAATCTTGAATTACCTCAATCGTCTATTTCTTGTTAATAGAAACATTGCTTTCTATCTTCTGTTACTCACAGAGGTTCAAAGGCTTTGACTGGCTAATATGCATTTTTGTAATACTGAATCACAACAAAATTTTTAGCAGTTATTAAAGTACCCATGAATCATGTGATTGAACTGCCCATAAAACTGTGGCATCATTCACAATATGTGCTCTCATAAATATTAATGTGTTAAATAATTTTTTATATATCTGTAGATTGTTATAGTTAGTTAAAAAATTGGGTTGCTTTGATCTTGTAATTTTAATACTGAATATGCACTATAATATATTATGACTGGTATAATTTCTATCATACTTATGGATAGTTTGACAAATTATTTGATGATAATGCGAAGAGAGGACGTTGGTAATGTCCCGGTAAAGGTTTCACATGGTAAGGAAAGCACTACTTGGCTTGTGGTGAGTTGGAAGTTGAATGTCGGTACTATGCAGCATGGCATACAAAGCATAAAAATTGCTATGGCCTTCACATTATGTTAGGACTATAGTGGAGAGTTTGTACCTTAAATTGAACAACCAGTATTTGCATCCCTTACATTATGAGATTATGGTTTGAAATTTACTTTTCAAGGGGATTTCACACTGCAATCATCCAGGGAGGAGGTCGAGACTCGATGGTTATAGTGATAGTGCTTGGAACCAATAGTAACTTTCAGAATTTACAAAGTTTGTCAATGTTTTAGAGTCTTTTAGGTCTCTTCATTGCTATCAATTATATCCTTGAAAAGTTCTCACTTTATATGAGTTTTGTCCCATTGGTCGAAAAAAACTATTTCAGTTCCATGAAAGATAATTTTTGAGTTATAGGTTTTTCCCTGCTCCCTTTAAAAATATCCACATAGAATGGAATTCACCCTAAAGAAAATGAAAATGATATGGATGTTTAAAATGATCTACACTCCACAGATTTCTTTGATCCAAAAGTCAGAAATTCTTATTTGAATGCACAACCAGAAAGCATACCTGGCCTTTGCATTATTTCTAACCAACCTTCACTAATATCATCGCCTATTAGTTAAGACAGATCTGAAGAGTGTTCTTTCTTGGGTTTCAATCTTATGCATTTGATAGGAACATGTGATCTTCTATCACAACAATATCAAGCTTCAAGGAAGCTTACTATGAATAGACCAAAGAGCAAAGTTTCTTCTGGGTTTATTACTAACTTTACAATACCATGTCACTTTTCAAATGGTAAGAACCTTGGCTCAATAGCAGTTCATTATGTTCAATTTTTGTCATGATAAATAATGTTGTTTTAATTATCACATTGTCCACTAATGAATGCAATGTCTCATGATTGTTTGCAATGGATTATCTAGAAAGTGCCGTTGAACATATTTACAGAAGATTTGTGTATTTTGTGCATTGTATCATTTTCATATGGATGTTCATTTTTCTCAAGACTTAATGTTTCATTCATTACATTTTAGTGGCACTAAATGGAATATTCTTTGATTTCTTAGCCAATATTGATTCATATATTTGTTGTTTAATGAATTTCTAAGATTTAAAAAGTGGCTCCACCTTAGAGGGTCTGTATTGGCATTGTGTTCTGCCCCGAGTTTCCCATTCCCTTCTTGAATTTACTCCATTGACTTTACATTGAGAACCTTCATGTGCCAAGCTTCTGTGATGAGTGGTGTATTTAAATGCAGCATTATAACCGGTATCATCCTAAAAAATTGATGAATGTTGTCCTCCCTCGCATACTTCCCTTGCATGTGGCTTGTGCCACCTTCTACCACCAAGTCATGGCCATGAATGCCAACAAGTGGTGTGACAAGCACGTCCCATTTTGTCCCCAAAATCCCATCTGGTTTTTTTCACCATGCCGTTATTGTTGAGTGAGTTATATGATAAAGAAACAAACCTCATATTGCTAAGGCTATCATGGAGGGTTGTAGTTTCTTCATGATCCCAGTGATTGCTTCAAAATATGCTGGAGGGTTGTAGTTTCTTTGTAATGTTGTTAAGTGTCATATGACTAAGATTTGATATGATGAACAAGTTATGCTTGTTGGTTGATTTCTTTATAGCTAATTACACATGAGGTTATTACATCACATACAACCCAATAGTAAGCCTTGGAATCCTACAAAATTGGCTCATCGAAGGGATACAATAACAGAAAGGGCATTATTCCTTCTGCAGGAGCCAATCTTATGAAAACTTTTGGGTTTAAAAAAATGCATTGGGAATTATGTAGTTAGCATTATATTATTAACATGTCATGGCAGGTAGCTGATAAATGCTATTAGGTAAGAATAAAAACAACATTGTCATTTTAGATAGTAAGGCATATTTCTGATATCCTTATTTACCACATACAACAAGAGATTTGATGGGCTTATTTAAATAATGAAGTGAATTCAAAGAATTCCTAAGCATAAAAATAATGTACTTTAATTTCAATCTACCTAGGGCCAAACTAGGACACCCTGTAGAACTTAAAAATTATACAAGATTAAGTCCTCTTTGCACATAAAAATCTTGAAAGGATTGACTTACTTTTGATGCATTTTTCTAATGCAATATACTACTTGCAGTTGATAACTGCTCAAAATGATTGTATAGAAAGGGTGGAAGATGTATTCCGGGCTCTGGATACAAGCTCGTGAGAGGTCCCCATGGCCAAAAATAGGATAATACAATGGAATTTCCATGACATATGCGAACAAGGATACACCTACAAATTGTAAGATTTACCAGATCCTTCCCATACAATTGTTCCCTTGTGCTAGCACCTTCAAAAGAGATTGCAGAATGAGTTGTATTTTGCATGGTGCAGGTGGAAGTTTGTTAATATTCAAACTAGAGTTCAGAGAAACTCTATTGAGAAAGTCACAATAACATAGCATAAAACCAGAGGAATATCACTAAAATTACCAAGACATACATTGCCATTTTTTTCTGCAGTGCTCTGAACTTGCCGAGGATGGCATCCTTGTACCTCCTGAGGAGGAAATTTGTGCTTTTATACTTGAAAAAGTAATTGAATTGCAAGAGATATATATGGAAAAGAGAAATCAGCTTAGGAAGAGGCCACAAATAGTGGATGAGCAGCTTCAGCCAATAAAGAAACAAGTGGCAGCTTATCTGCACTCACAACTTATTGCTATCAAGCTAGTATTCCAGTTGGAGATGGTTATGTGGTCAAGTTACTTAGAGAACAATAACTGTTGCATAATGCGGATGACCCAAAGCAGCCTAATAATGAGCCCCTATACATAGAACCTGATTGGGAACTTATATGATCTTGGTTTTTGATAAGCCACCAACAAAAGAGGCTGTTGTAATAGTTAAAAACATGCATGAGGGATTCAAGACCATGTATTTTGATGGTGCACGTTCCCGATTTGGAACAATAAATATGCTTACATTCTTCTCAATAGATCTTAGTCACTGTCTTTTGTATGCCGATGAGAAAGTTGTGCATGACCCATAGGAGATCAGTGTTTGTGGTGATAAAGGTGCCCTCCTTGGCCTCAGGTTTTTCCTTCTTACACTAAGGATAAGCTGCTTTGAAGAAAATTATGGCTGTTAGATTCCATCCTTTTCCAGAGGGGAGTCAGCTACAAAGTTTCCATCCAATGTTCCATATTTGAAGGGTATTAATCCAGGTTCTTCAATTAAAGGTGCTTCTCTTCTTTAAGTGATATAAGTTAAAGATGTGGTTAGATTTATCAATGAATCAATGGTTCTCAACCCCAAAATTTGTCTCATGCTGGAAGATTCATAATGGAGATATCAGGCTCTATCCAGGTTCAGAAAGTATCATCAAAATATGTTTGTAATAATGTTAAAGCCTTCAAAGATGAGGCTATGGCTGTTGGTTGTTTTGACATGTTGATATAGGTCTATAATAATGAATTAGTAGCTTCATAATAGTTATAGATCAGATCTGAATCAGTCCCAAACTGATGTGTGTTCAAGTGGTGGTAGGGTGGTTGATTTTTGATGGAATTGAGACTCCCTGACCATTTGTTGGATGGACAGGCTGAATTTGTCTCTCATTTGTTGTTCTCAGGGGGGTTTACTTTAGATCTGCATCTTTTATCGAACATAGACACACTTCTTCCTTTTCAAAGATCTGCTTATATATCTTCTACACAATATTCAAAACTCTGTGAAAATTGAAGGAAGAAACCCTGTTGTTCAAAGCTTTCAGCATTTTATCCCACCAACTGTTCAAACCCGTTTAGACTTTCAAGCTCCTCCTTGTGTTCTAAATCCACCTAGACAAATGGTTTCTAGGTTTTCTCCATTCATCATAGGAGACCTATTGGCATGAGACCAACATTCATCTAATATAATTGGTATAATTTTCATATGTTAGGTACTAATTCCCAAAACACTTTGAAATAAGTGGAACCAATCCACCAATTGATTGATCGATCTTCTTTGTTCCCTCAATGTTTGGATTCTTTTGCAATTATATGTCTAGTTAATAAATTTTGGAACTGAATTGTATGCCTATGTGCAACTTGAGATATCTTTAGCAACCATGCTCCTACAAATTTCAATAGCATCCTTAAATAATTGTTTTTGTTTCTCTGCATAGAGCCTAGGTGCTCCAAGAACTGTCTTCTTAATCTCAACTGGTTCATGATCATTAATATATGATTAGGTCATGAACCTCCTTTGTTGATTGCATTTGTTTTATCATGGATGGATGGATTAGTATGATGCCTTGGAGTCCAGATTGGTAGATCTTTGGTTCATGTGATGGTGACATGGATAATTTGTGATCTCATTAGATATGTATGGAGCTCTCTGAGCCCTCAACAGTTCTATGGATGATTGAAAGCAAACCCAGGCATGTTGTCATTGTTGGAGTAGGGTCCCGCAGCTATAGAAGAAGCTGCTATTTTGACGGATAGACAGTTTTGGCGGAGATATAAGAGGTAGAGCTATGACACTATAGCAGGTTTCCAGCTATAGAGCAGAGCCGGAACCCATGATGTAGAAGGAAAAGAAGTCAAGGAAGACGACGGTACCTGAGCGGCCGAGAAGAGAGATCTCACATACTGCATTGAAGGCAGTGGAGGAAGACAAGAGGGCTCAGCTACCCTCATAAGGGAAAAGGAGCAACGAGGCTGAGGCATTGAAGACAAAGGACAGAAAATGGAAGCAGCGCCGGTACCCATGGTCAGCGCTGGGAAGCATGGAAGATTGCAGGAAGCTGTGGTGAAGGGAAGTGGCTACCTCAAAGTACAGATACACCGACTGTCACTAGTTAAGGTTTGGGTTACTGTTGGGACATGCCCACAGTGTTGTAATGGTGAGACCTTCGGGCCGCCTATAAAGGGATATATTTTGTACTGTAAAAGGGTTGGTTGGTTCGTTCAGTTGTATTTGTTTGGTAGATTGTTAGGCAGTTGTAGAAGCCAAGCTCTGGTTCTGTTATTAGCTGTAGTATCTTACTGTAACCAGGAGTTGGCTGATAGAGCATTCATGTAACGATCCACAGGGATCAACAGAGAGGGAAGAGTATATTGTAAGAGGTGCAATATAGAGATAGAAAAGAGATTTAAGAGAGAAGATCTTAAGCTGCATATGCGGTGCAACAGAACTTTGTTTACCTTCCCTTGAGCTATAATAGAAACACAGTTCTGTGGATGTAACTTCCATCCTGGAGGTGAACCACGTTAAAATAATGCGTTATGTGATTGCTTTCTGTGTTGTTGTTATTTGATGCATCTGTCAGTTATTTTATGAGCCTTGTTTACAGTTTAATGTATGTATGCATTGTTCAGTTCACAGTAATATAAAAGGATAGACATAAGTTGAAATCATTGACATGTTGTATGCGGGTTCAGTTATGCTTTGCTTGAAACAATCACTAGTCATGGTGTTGAACAGCCTGTTATGTTGAGTCTTGCAAGTCGGCATGAACAACACTAAGTGCGCTGAGCCGCGGGGTTAGGGTATCGCAGGGAGGCGATACTGCACCGACAGAGGAGCTGCGGTGTGCGATACCATAGGTTAAGGACTTAGTGTTGGGAGGAAGTTATGTGTCACCGGGTGCACGGCGACGTGGTAAGGCTGGGGTCACCGCTAGTTAGTGGAAGTTGCGTGATGTAGAAAGGGACCGCGTGCTGGGTATAGAGAGGTCTTGCGGTGAGAAGAGGTGCGAGACCCTGGGATCGCATGACTTGAGCAGAGGGTCATGTGACGCACAGAGAAAGAGGGCCTGCGCCTAGCAGAGTTGCGAGTCGCAAGTAGGATGCAACAGAACCTGGTCCAAGACGCTTGAGTCCTTGGCCAACCCATTAGAATCACTTCGGGTGAGACTTCAAGCCACTTCACGGTCTGTTGCCGAAAGGGCCAGTGAGCTAGGGGTGTTGTTGGTTAAATACAGTAAACCCGGGTCTGCCCATCATAGCCAACAAATGGTTTCGTTTCCGGTTTTGAACAAACTGAGCTAATGTTCTGGTGGCATCCTACGAGAGACAAACTCAATGAGTGGGTTTGGTCTAACCAGAAAGAGTTTGTTGAATGAGAGAACAGGAGTCCTAAACTAAGTACAAAGGACTAGTTACAGAAACATATCATTACAGACCTACATGAGATATTTTTTACGACCTTTGGGAATGAGCTTTACGACTGGTTATCAAAGTTAACTGATACACGCATATTCAAAAAGAAAAGAGACATTGTCTGGACACCAGAGATGATTCAGACCATAAGGAACCTGGATGATCCTATCATGAGGGCAGTAGACTTCTGGCTTGCGAGTGTTCTAGAAGGCTTCATCACAGAGTTTGCAGTCGACCAGACAAAAAGCTTCAGCGAGGCTGAGCACTATTTCTTCAAAGGATATCGTGGTAAGTACCTAAGATCTTTAAACTTGTCCATTAAGATGCTATTACATGAAAAAGGAACAATGGATCTATTTTCAGATGAATAAGTAGAAATAGTAATGTCACAAGAGTTTGAAAGTGATTTTGATGATATTGGACGAACACGTAGTGGAAAGAAGTATAAAGTAGATTTCAGATCTCCAATATTTGAAGACAGTTCAGATAGTACTAGACAGCAGAGTCATAGTACCACAGAAGGAATATAGAGGGGTATCCCTTACCACCCCTTACACCCCACAGAAATAGACCGAGACTTAGAACAATCCCGTAGGAACTCCATCCAGTAGCTCACAGACAGTACCTACCACCACTACATCACCTCCACTTACACCGCCGAGTGGTAGTAACACAGTAAATCAACATCCACCACATAGAAATAGAATGGGGGATGATATGAAGCTACCTATATTTAAGGGAACAGGGGCAGAAGACCCAGAGCAGCATTGGTTTCTCTGTGAAGCCATGTGGACCATTATAACAATCAATGACGATAACCTTAAACTTGTACAGTTGGTCACCACACTAAGAGATCGAGCCTTAACATGGTATATCAAGTATACCACAGTACCCAAGACGCTTGCCCAGGTCAAGACCGCCATGATTAAAGAGTTTAAGAAACCTAAGTCCGAGTCACAGTGCATTACAGAACTCAAAGACGTCAAGAAGTTACCTACCAAGTCGGTGTGGGACTTTGATCAGAAATTCAAAGCCCTTATCGACCAAGTCAGTTTTGAGTTTGCACCAGAGCAGCATAAGGAATGGCTTATTACACCGCTGCTCCCTCACATTAGACTGCTGTTAATGTAGCAAAAACTCCAAGCAGGATGACACGTTTGAGATGGCGATGAAACTAGAGGCTTCACCTCTAGCTGAGAGCAGTGCAGGCATGGAAACTTTACAAAACCAGTTGGCTAATCTCACATTACAGTTGCATGAACTTAAGAAAGGGAAAGAGGTTGCATAAGACATATGGTGCGTAAAATGTAAAGCACAAGGCCATAGCAAAGATAATTGTCCCGTCTTTGTAGAACATATAGCAACAGGGGCTCCAAACCCCTTACCACAGACCCACGGGCCGTGGTGTGAGATATGCAAAACACGAGGACATCTACCCCACCAGTGCCCTCTACTTCAGAAATATGTGCAGACACCTAAGAACGTATACTACGTCTTCTGCAAGTCTGTAGGCCATGATGTACACGATTGCAGAGCCTATGATATCATGGTCGGAGCAAAGCAAGACTTGTACAGAGTCCAGTCAGAAAAACAGGGTCCAGCAGTAGGACCACAGCAGGATCTGGATTATGGAGGCCATGGAGGAGGATTCAAAGGACGAGGCCGTGGAGGAGGCTTTGCGTGAGGAGAATGCTCCGGTAGAGGAGAGGGATTTGGCTGTGGTCAAGGACCGGTTACTTGTTACAACTACGGAGTTGTAGGACACTATGATAGGGATTGTTAGAGCCCCACTACAACTTGTAACTACTACAAATCTTACGATCATACTATAGAGGAGTGCCCTACCTTGATAGCTAAGATCAGAGAACCTAAGCCAGTAGTACACTAGAACATCTAGTTTATTGCTGCTGAGCAGGAAGAGCCAGAACCAAGAGTCAATATTGTGACTCATAGCGGTGTTTCTACCAGTGGGACATTGCAGGAAATGGAAAAGACCACAGGTCAGGAGTGGGTGCGCAGAGCTCCTAATAAAGAAACACCACTCGACCTGTAGAAGAACAAACAAACATTTGAGGAAGCTAAGGATTTCTTTGATGACCCTACACAATCAGGATCACAGGTACCACCGTCTAGGGGCGTACCGTAGCAAGCACCTTGTGGCGATAGCCTTGTACAGACATCGCAGGCTACCACATCAGGAAGATGCGATGAGGACGAAATCACAGGAAGTGTACATTCCTTCATGCAGAGTTGTCTAAAACTTGTAATAAATGAGCAAGCTATCACAGAACTTCAGCATATCATAGATTAGTGTCATCCATCTTCTTCTATGAGCAGTACACAGCGTGCTATTCATAATATTATGGGACATACAAGAACAGGAAGAGAGATGCAACTCACAGCGCAGGTTGGAGAATTTGAAATGGATGAGGTGATCCTAGATCTAGGATCAGACGTGAATGTTCTGACTAAGCAGACATGGGAACAGATGGGTAGCCCTAAGTTAGTCAGATCGCCTATCCATCTGAGATTAGATAATCAGCAGTGTGTGTCACCTCTAGGTCGGTTACCGTAGGTGCTAGTTGACATTGACGGAGTTCGCAGCTTCATGGACTTTGAAGTGATAGAAATCATTGGCGATAGTAGACCCTATCCAGCATTGCTAGGCATTGATTGGGAGATTAGTAACATGGCCGTTATCGACCTAAAGAGAAGAAAAATGACCTTTGAGGACGTGCAGATCTGGGTCATCGCACCGTTGGATCCTTTTCAGGGTCCTAGATATATTGAACCTATCCGGGCAGAGGAGGAGGCACATAACATGGAGAGCCTCTATTAGATGACTGCAAACCAGAGCGACTACATCAATCCAACCGTAGAAGGGAATATCAGTTGGCAATGCGACAGCTCATGTGCATCAGATTCAGATGTTGGTTTAGAAAACTGGCAGAACAGACTTCACGAAGTCTCAATGCACAGGTGCACATACTTGACTAAGTCACTGCGATGGATTTGCGCAGAGATCAATGAGATTCCATCCTTTCATGGTCTAACAGATATCCAGGACTTTCTCGAGCAGTTTGAACAACAGATCCCTCACGAGCAAAGGATCGCAGCTATGGACCTTGTAGTACGAGCCACACCTACGAGATGGTGGTATGCACATAAAGAGAACATCACATCATGGGATGATATTAAGAGATTCATGGCGATCAGATTTTCTGTCGATAGAGAGTATGTCCAACAGAAATACACAGGAGAAAGTGACCCCAGATCACACATTCAGACATGTGAATAGAATTGGTCAGACATTCCCGAGGATGAATGGGTTCACCGATTCATTCATATGTTGGATACAGTTCCAAGGAACTGGTATACAGAGACTGAACCGCGCAAGGGAACAACAACATG
This sequence comes from Pseudotsuga menziesii, assembly GCA_001517045.1. Classification (NCBI taxonomy): domain Eukaryota; kingdom Viridiplantae; phylum Streptophyta; class Pinopsida; order Pinales; family Pinaceae; genus Pseudotsuga; species Pseudotsuga menziesii. The sequence continues at coordinate 501,421 of LPNX010267064.1, forward strand.
GCCACTTATGATAGACAGCTTCCTACTCACCTTCGCTTTTGAATATGAGTATCCAAAGGTTGATCAGGCCCTACAAGTAATAAAGAGTAAGATATTTGAAGATTGTACCATATCAGTATCAGCTCAACTTGAGTGGGATATCCAGCTAAAAGAGGCATTAGAGTGTTATAATTTTGCATCTGAACCAGAAGAGGATGAGGATCCTCGTGACACCAACATTCCGGAGTCAGAAGGCACTCGCGATGTTAAGGGACCATAGTTAGAAATTCCAGCAATCACAGAGCCCATTAAGATTAAAAAGATCAATATTGGCACAGACACAGAACCTAAGTTTTCCTCTATTGGAGACTATTGGAACGATGAAACAGTTGGACAAATTGCAGATTTGCTACACGACTATCAGGACCTATTTCCCACCAAGTTCACAGAGATGAAGGGAATAGTTGGAGACCTGGGAGTCATGAGGATACCGTTGAAGGAGGATGCTAGACCAGTCAAGCAGTGGCCATATAGACTAAATCCGTTGTATAAAGAAAAAGTAAAGGATGAGATTGATAAGATGCTAGCAGCATGCATCATTGAGCCTGTAGAAGAAAGCGAATGGGTTAGCCCCATGGTCGTACAAGAGAAGAAAACCAAAGGAGACATCAGGATTTGTGTCGATCTGTGCAAGCTCAATGATGCATCACTTCACGATCCATTCCCGACACCGTTCATTGATGAGGTATTAGACAACGTGGGAGGACAGGAGGTCTACTCCTTCACCGACGGCTTTTCAGGATACCACCAGATCAGAATACATCTAGAAGATCGATCCAAGACCACCTTTGCAACAGAATGGGGCTTGTTCCAGTATACGGTAATGCCCTTTGGTCTTAAGAATGCACCAGCTATATTTTCTAGAGTAGTAGTTGATGTATTTAAAGAATACATCCATAAATTCCTAGAAGTATATTTTGATGATTGGACTGTATTTGGACTAATTGACAAGCACATAGGAGATTTAAGACTGATGTTAGATAAATGTAGGCAGTACTAGATTTCTCTATACTTGAAGAAATGTATATTTTGTGCACCATTTGGTATTTTGTTGGGTCACATTGTTTGCAGACAAGGCTTGATGGTAGATCCTGCAAAGATTGCCATCATTGTAAATATTCCAGCACCCAACTCAGTCAAGCAACTAAGGACAGTACTTGGTCATACCGGGTATTACAGAAAGTTCATCAAGGGCTATGCAAAGATTACAACACCAATGGAGAAATTGCTAAAGAAAGATGTAAAATTCCTATGGAATGAGGAATGTCAGCAGAGTCTAGACACACTTAAATAAAATATGGTTACAGCACCCATCCTAGTATTTCCAGATTGGACTAAGCCATTTCATGTACATGTGGATGCATCTGGCATTGCACTAGGGGTTGTCTTAATGCAACCAGGAGAAGGGGATATTGATCACCCTATCGCATACTCCAGTAGAAAGCTATCGACAGCAGAAAAGAACTACACCACGACAGAAAGAGAAGGCTTAGCTATGGTGTATGCGCTGCAGAAGTTTAGGCACCACCTATTGGGTGCCCCGTTCAAGATGTTTACTGACCATTCTGCATTGAAGTATCTGGTCAATAAGCCACGGTTATGGGGGAGAATCTGCAGATGGTTACTCCTCTTTCAGGAGTATGATTTTGAAATCATTGTTAAATCAGGAATATTGAATGCTAAACCTGATCATTTGTCGCGGATAGACTCAGGAGAAGAGCCAAGTAACCTAGAGGACAATTTGCTGGACGCACTGTTGTTTTCTATCCAGATAGCGGATGACTACTATGCTGATATCATTCAATTTCTCACTACAGGATTAGCACCTGATGAGTTTACTAAGCAACAAAAGAAGCAGTTGGTTGTTAAAGCAGCAGAATTCACCCTGATTGCAGGACACCTATACAAGTTAGGACCGGATGAAGTTTTGCGCAGATGTGTGATACCACATGAAAAAGACACTATTATCAGAGAGGCACATTTAGCAACCACAGGAGGTCATTTCGCAGGAAAGCCAACTGCGCAGAAAATCCTAGATGCAGGATTATGGTGGCCTACTTTGCATAAGGACACCAAGGACTTTTGCAGATGCTATGATATCTACCAGAGGGTAGGAAAACCCTTGCGACGCGATGAAATGCCATTGCAACTGCAGGTTACACTGCGTGCATTTGACATGTGGGCTATAGACTTTGTGGGTCCTATCAACCCACCAGGAAAGCGCACTGGTGTGAGATATATTATCACTGGAACAGAGTAACTCACCAGATGGGCAGAGGCCAAAGCAGTAAGAAATTGTGATGGTGCTATAGCCGCACAGTTCCTTTTTGAGAACATCATCAGTAGATTTGGCTGCCCCGTAATTTCTATAAGCGATCAAGGCACACATTTCTTAAACCGCACCATTGAGGCCTTGATAGAACTATTCCAGATTCAGCACCATAAGAGCACTCCCTACCACCCATAGGCTAACGGTACGGTGGAGGCCTTTAATAATATTTTAGAAAACGCTCTTACTAAGATCTGCAACAGCCAAAGGAATGATTGGGACCTCAGAGTTAACGCTGTACCATGGGCGTATACGACCACATGCAAGAAACTTACATGACACACACCTTTCAGCTTGGTGTATGGACAGGAGGCTGTTATTCCTATGGAGTATATTCTTCCCAGTTTAAGAATCGCTCAGATCACCGGGATGACTAATACAGACACAGTGGAGGAAAGGCTAGCACAGCTGCTTTCCTTAGAGGAAGACAGATTCGTCGCCAGATTCCAACAGAAAGTGCAGAAGGCACGAGAAAAAGCTTGGCATGACAGACATATTAAGAGTAAGACTTTCTAGATTGGAGACCTAGTACTCCTCTATGACAGTAAATTCATTAAGTTTCTAGGGAAGTTCAAGACGCATTGGCTGGGGCCATATCAGATACAGCAAGTTACAGAGGGAGGTGTCGTTCAGCTCAGCCAGCTAAACGGGGAGCTTCTTCCCACATGGATTAATGGTAGTAGGCTTAAGCTCTATAGCGATAGCCACCCCACCTCTTAGCCCTAGCTTAGCCAGTTTATGGTGGTGCAGATGTCCATTGTAGTTGAAAGGAGGCATCACACCGGGAACTAGTCTACACCGGCAAGTATTATAAGTATGAGGAATCACATAAGGTTGGTTCATTTTGCGCAAGTCAATAATGGCTTGTGGGAAAAAAATGTTTGTTTGTTTGCGCAGGTGATGCGATGTTTCAGCGCAGCAATGCGATGTTTCCCCGTGCCACGTATCCAGTTTTTGCAACCGACAGAGGGCCAGTCAAGTCACCTTCTGATAGGCAATTAATGAGGAAATGACCGGTATACCTTACCGTAGATTTGGCAGTAGCATAATTAAGTTTCCAGATTTGGCAAATGTTCGACGAGATCGGCGCCTGTACACACACGTTTTGGGGGAAACGTGATCGGATTTCAGCATTTATGAAGGATCGGATGACGGGTGTGGTCTTGTCCATGTAATTATTACGACCGACGGGTTTAGTCAAGGTGACCGTTGCGTCTAGGATTGTTGCATTCGGCATAAAAGCAGAAATTGTTCATTCTAGAGGGTTACACTTGCAGAAACCCGAGAGTTATAGAGTAAGCCGTTAAGAGTCCCTTGTGCAGAGTTCACCCTGTTACAGAGTGTTGTGATTCCTAGAGTTTGAAGCCATTGCACGCCCAGGATATTCCACTAAGTGGGTTATGTCTGAGGACGAACCTTTAGAAGACATGCTGAGACACTTCGGCCTTGGTGGCCGTAGGTCCGCTATGACGATGCCGCCCAGGGTTGTGAAATTAGGTACATCACAGGTCAGATAGCCGCTAAGGATGAAGAATCAAGCGTAGGATGTAGAAGATGTCATCAAAGTATCTGCTAAGGAGAATAAGAAAGCCAAGATGATCACTGAAGATAAGAAAGCAGAGCAGAAGAATGATGAGAAGAAATCTCCTGCCAGGAAGAAAGTAAAAATGAGAAAAAGAAAGCAACGGGAGAAGGAAGATTACCTATGTCATCAAATAAGAGCAAAAAAAGAGGTTCCAGAGCTCAAGAATGAAAATATGCAGAACCCAAGTCACGTGAATACCTGGAGCGAGTTGTTGAGAAGAAAAGTGAAAGGGAAAACAAACCGAGCAAGCAGAACTTCAAGATGCAGACAAAGGCTTGTTCTCGGAACGGAATTCATGGTTTGTATCTCTTTTATATAGAGGGCTCCAGACTAAATGAAATGTTTGAGAAGGCTGGAAGATACAGATTTTCCTTGTGATAAAAGTTCTAACCCAGATAAAGAGGAAAGGATATCTGTGGAAGACTTCTCAAACACTAGAAGGTTTTTAAAAAGTTTCAGGAGCGACGAGAGCGAGACCATGACTAAGGGAAAGAAAGATAAGAGAGCCCAATGAACCAAGTTACAGAAACTATAGAGAGTGTGTCGGAGTGATGTAGATGGAAGTTGCAGGACTTCGTGACAAGCTGCAACGGACTTCGCAGGAAGCCAAGGAGAAACTACAGCAGGAGAATCCCGCTGGTAGTGGCTCGGGGATGAGCCACAAGTAAGTGTTAGGGGAATGTTGGAGTAGGGTCCCACAGCTACAGAAGAAGCTGCTATTTTGACGAATAGACAGTTTTGGTGGAGATATAAGAGGTAGAGCTATGACACTATAGCAGGTTTTCAGCTACAGAGCAGCGCCGGAACCCATGACGTAGAAGGCAGAGAAGTCAAGGAAGATGACGGTACCTGAGCGGCTGAGAAGAGAGAGCTCACCTACTACATTGAAGGCAGCGGTGGAAGACAAGAGGGATTAACTACCCTCATAAAGGAAAAGGAGAAATGAGGCTGAGGCATTGAAGATGAAGGACAAAAAAGGGAAGCAGCGCCGGTACCCATGGTCAGCGCTGGGAAGCATGGAAAACTGTAGGAAGCTATGGTGAAGGGAAGCGGTGCATAGTACCCATGATCAGTGCTAGGAAGCATGGAAGACCGCAGAGAGCTGTAGTGTGATGGATAGCGGCTACCTCAAAGTACAGATACGCTGACTGTCACTAGTTAGGGTTTGGGTTACTGTTGGGACAGGCCCACAGTGTTGTAATGGTGAGACCTTTGGGCTGCCTATAAAGGGATATATTTTGTACTGTAAGAGGGTTGGTTAGTGGGTCAGTTGGTTGGTTCATTCAGTTGTAGTTGTTTGGTATATTGTTAGACAGTTGTAGAAGCCAAGCTCTGGTTCTGTTATTAACTGTAGTATCTTAATGTAACCAGGAGCTGGCTCATAGAGCATTCATGTAACGATCCGTAGGGATTGACAGAGAGGGAAGAGTATATTGTAAGAGGTGCAATATAGAGATAGAAAAGAGATCTAAGAGAGAAGATCTTAAGTTGCATATGCGGTGCAGCAGAACTGTGTTTACCTTCCCCTGAGCTATAATAGAAACACAGTTCTATGGATGTAACTTCCATCCTGGAGGTGAACCACGTTAAAATCATGCGTTATGTGATTGATTTATGTGTTGTGTTTATTTGATGCATCTGTCAGTTATTTTATGAGCCTTGTTTACATGTTAATGTATGTATGCATTGTTTAGTTCACAGTAATATAAAAGGATAGACATAAGTTGAAATCATTGACATGTTGTATGCGGGTTCAGTTATGCTTTTCTTGAAACAGTCACTAGTCGCGGTGTTGAACAACCCGTTATGTTGAGTCTTGCAAGTCAGCATGAACAACACTAAGTGCGCTGAGCCGCGGGGTTAGGGTATCGCAGGGAGGCGATACCGCACTGGCAGAGGAGCTGCGGTGCGCGATACCGTAGGTTAAGGACTTAGTGTTGGGAGGAAGTTACATGTCACCGGGTGCACGGTGACGCGGTAAGGCTGGGGTCACCGCGAGTCAATGGAAGTTGCATGACGTAGAAAGGGACCGCGCGCTGGGTAGAGAGAGGTCTTGCAGTGAGAAGAGCTGCGAGACCCTGGGATCGCGCGATGCGAGCAGAGGGTCATGCAATGTGCAGAGAAAGAGGGCCTACGGCTAGCAGAGTTGTGAGTCACAAGTAGGATGCCACAGAACCTGGTCCAAGACGCTTGAGTCCTTGGCTAACCCATTATAATCACTTCAGGCCGCTTCGGGGTTTGTCACCGAAAGGGCCAGTGAGCTAGGGGTGTTGTTGGTTAAATACAGTAAACCTGGGTCTGCCCATCATAGCCAACAGTCATGTTTAATCCTCATACATGAATCAAAATGATTTCTGGGCACATTCCTTGATGACCCAGGCATATGTTGAGCCTCTTAACAACCTAATTAGTTGATTTGGGATATTTTGGGTAGTTCTGGTATTTGTTAGCCTCAAACAACAACAGATCAAATCTGTCCCAGCCTTCAAATAACCATAAATCAAGAAAATCCAAGTATTGGTGTGTTTTGGGTACATTTTTGACAAGTTTATGCATCATAGAAATGGTAAAGTAGCTAAAACTTAGACCTATGCACTTCTGAAAATGAGTAGCATCAGTAAACAATGGATATTTGGGAAATAAATCCATGTTGCTGGGCACATACTAGGCTCTAAAAGTAGACGAGTTAAATTCAAATTACATGCAGCATATTATCCCATCTTGGTTAGACCCATTTGAATTAGTGTGCTGTGATCCTGAGGTAGAAGATATAAAAAAGGTGGCATTTCTGAGATTTGTCTGGTTGCTGGTTTTTATCCATGACAAAGTACTTAATAGGCTGAACTTGTACATGCCCCCAAAGCTAGGACCATTTCTATGTGGGAACAATCCTATTCGCCCATTTAAATGGGGTTTTGATTTGGTTGCTTTTGATGAATGTACTTGGTTCTTGTCTATATTTGATGCTCAATTATCTAAGGTTTTAATATACAGGTTTGACGAATCATTCTAGAATATAAACTAGACAGGTTTGATGAAGCATTTTCAAACAGACCCACAGCTACACAGAATACATAATCAGTGGCTGTTGTGACAGAAAATACTTCAAAGTTTAAACAATGCCCATATTTGGAATTTAGTTTGTTTATTTCCACTAAACTTTCCCAAATCTGTTGCAGCATGGGACCAAGATGCTTAGACTTGCTAGATCTACTTAGAATTGGACCAGATTTGGACTTAACTCTGCTTGGGATTAGGGACAACCCTAAATTCACTCAATATCTGCCCAGAATGTGGAGAAATTAAGATCTTTATTGTTGTTCTTTACTTGCAGATTGACCAGACTTCTTGTTGCTGGTTGATGCTAAATCATGGCTGCCACTACAAGTAAGATGCCCACATTATACCAAGGACCGATCTTGTTGCTGTTTGGAGGGTTGAGACATGGTTAAAACATACCCATAACTGTCTAGAATGTGCAAAAATGATAGGAAACAACCCAACATGGAGTGCCGCTACAAGAATTAGGTTGCTTTCTTCCCATAATTCGGAATAAATAGGTTTTACTTATGTTTCCTTCCACAAACTTGTTCCCAATGTGCCCAGATTTACCCAAAGATGCTTCTTAGTGCTGTCCAAGGGCCATAACAGCACTAATTGCTTCTAATTGAAGACTGGAGTATGCCCGTAATTTGAGATGAAAAGGCCATGACTCACAAAAATGTCTAGATCCAATGAATGTTTCCATTGCTGAACTATTCTGCTTCAAACAAGGCCCTATTTCAAGGTCAAACAATCAACATATTCCATGAAGCATTATCACTAGGGCATAATCATCTAGGATATGGCACTTAGGACCAAATCATTCAATCTCCATCACATACACTCCCCAGATGAGATTGTGATGAAGGTAGTCACCCATGCAAAATGGGGTGTAACACCTCTTATTAAACTTGTCATAATTGAAAGATAGTCCAAGATGCAAAAATCCTTGTGTGATACAGATTGAGCTTGGGGATCATGAAAAATATGCTTGTCATGATTCCATAAAAGATATTGTCCCAAAAAATGCATCATGGAGGGGTGCCCCAGAAGCTGCAGTTACAAAGATCACTTCCATGAATATACAAGTGATGAACATCTCTGTGGTAATGCACATTCTTGTCATAAGAAATGTGAAGTGGATGGCATTCATGAAGATATTGTCCCAAAAAATGCATCATGGAGGGGTGTCCCAGGAGCTGTAGTTACAAGGATCACTCCCATGAATCGACAAGTGATGAACATCTCTATGGTAATGAGCATTCTTGTCATAAGAAATGTGAAGTATATGGCATTTGTGAAATTTTCACTGAACTTGTACGACATACAAGCTCATTTCATAACATGTCTATGAACAAAATGGTATGCAAAAGGATTATTGCATTGCCATTCCACCTTTTAAAAGATGTTGTGCATTATTGTAAGGTTAGATGTCAAGCTTGTGGGTATTTTTGTTAATGACCCATCAATCATTCTAATTTACATAATACAACTCATGGGAACATGAAGAGTGTCAATTTTGCATTAGATCAGAAATTTTGATATCCATTGCCCGAAATGTACTCGGGGGGAATCTTGTTGATTTTTCCTGTGCAACATTGAGAGCCATTCTCTTATTGAATGGAGACATTTGGGGAAGGACCAGGATGTGGAGCCGATCTTGCATTTGGCGAACTCAGCCTTGTGTTGAGTAGCCATTCTGTTGAATGGATACATCTGGTCACTGACTACGATGTGGAAACAGTCTTGCATTGGGGGAACTCAACCTTATGCTGAGTAGCCATTCTTTTGAATGGGACATCTGGTCAAGGAACAGGATGTGGAACCAGTCCAACACTGGGGGAACTCAGCCTTGAGCTGAGTAGCCATTCTCTTGAATGGAGACATCTGGTCATGGGCCAAGATGTGGAACCAATCCAGCACTGGGTGAATTCAGTTGAACTGAGTGGCCATTCTTTGAATGGAGGTACCTGATGAACCAATCCAGGACTGGTGGACTCGGCTAATGGCTGAGGGCCATTCTCCAGGAGAATGGAAGGGCTTGGTTAGTTACCAAGTATTTGATCTTGAAGTGAAATGATGTACCCTAGAGCTGAGGCACCTGGTTAGTTACCAGGACATCACTGTAATCCCTATACTAGGTCTAGGCATGTGAGGCACTCCTTCCCTCTATCTGTGGGCTTTGTAATCTTCTTCAGGGATTAGCTACCTCGGGTTAAGACACCTAGTACCCAATCTTGGTGGCACAAGGAGTTTGAGATAAAAGCATTAGTAATTCTCTCCATTTATGATGATGTACTTTGAGTGGGTTTGAAGGACACCCTATGACCACTTTTTTTGACCACAGGGCACTTGGAAAAGGTTAAAAGGTAAAATTCAAAAATACATAAGGACCTTTGGACCACCAAGGAGTCAAAGTGAAAGTACAAAAATACCTCCAGAACCACTAAAGGTGAAAGACAAAAAGACAAAAGAATAAAATATTATTATTGTCTTTTTGAGTTTTGGCCCACTTCTAGGTAATTCAAAGGTTATAAAAGAAGATCAACTCAATTCATTTGACACACTTTCTTATCATCATTCAGGTGCTCCTGGATATTCGCTCTGGAGGAGAGAGAAGGTTATAGTCTTTTTGGGTTATATGCCCTAGCATGGAGGCTTTCTAGCCTTCATCAGCAACTAACTACAGCCAAACCCTAAGCAACTAGGGCATCACTGTAGATACCCAAATCTACTAGGGCATCTTCTTCACTTCTTCACGTGCTACGGAACTCCCCTAAACCCTCACAGTAGCAACAACAAGGTCACAGGTAGCTCTTATGCATCCTCAGGGAGTCTCCATCCAAGCTCGGTCATGCCCTAAACCTACAGACGGGTCTTGGGAAGAACTTCAGGCATCCATATAGCTACCTTTGGGCACATTTGGGTAGCCACCCAGAATCCCAGGCAGGCTCAAGCTGAAGGCTAAGATCACGGACAACCACAGAGCAAGCTCTGGGCAGTAGACAGTTGTTCCGAGAAGCAGAAAAGAGTCTGGGTAGCTCTACTCTGCTCACAGGCAGTCAACAGGAAAACTTGGGCAACCCTAACTTTTCATGGGCATCCTGTAAAAAGTATTAGGCAGCTGTATAGAGGTGGGTATCTCCATCTTCGGGCGGTTGTGTTTTAGGTAAAAATAGATTCTGCATTGTACTTTTTTGTTGTAGCATTGATGATTTGAGCTACATTACCTTCATGCAGCTTATTTTAAGATTGATGGTTTGCTATTTATCTCTTACATTGTCTCTTTCTTGCATGCGATAGGAAATGACGCTGGAATTTGAGAAATCTAGCCCTAGGAGCTATCTCTTCACATATATAGTTTCCTAACATTAAATGATAAATAACTAATTTGACAACACTTTGGCTAAGCAAGAGTGGGCTCATTTAAGTACATGAAACCATGTTGGTGTTTAGCACGAATATCTTGACAATTTTTTATGGTTTGTTTATTGCTTTTGTTTGAAGCATTTTGTCGATTTTTGAAGTTCGTGTGTAATTTGGTTAAATATTGTGTTAAGTCGTTTGAATGCTTCTAGTTCTCATTCGATGCTTGATTTAATCCTTTTTTGTAGCTTGAATCAAGGTTGGTTTTAGGGTTTGAGAAAAGATTATTTTATTAACTTTTAGTTGCATGAATTAATTGTCTTTAGTTTTTCAAATCTTTTACGCTGATTGTAAATTTTCTTTGCAAATACTTGTTGTTATTCAAAAAAATAAAGGATCTCTACACAACTAAGTGAAGAAAAAAATGGTCTATGCACTAGGTCCCTATGTATTGATCGTAGGATACCTATTGTCACAAGACCAACATTCATCTAATGCAATAATCAATTGGCATAATTAAAATGCATACTCGTATTAGCCTCCATGACCATAATTGGCTAGTGGAGTCCAAGATCGAGCATAATGTATGATTCTATCAATTTATCAGTTTGTCAAGATTCAGGTCCCAACATGTCCACACGACCATTAAGGGACGTGATAACAAGCGGAGTCCCCACTTGCCTTGAATCTAGTCAGTGCAGTTGTGTTTCACTGACACCTTCCAGTTGTTACTTATGAGTCTACATGTTCTATTAATCATGATGTGATTCATGTTATTTGACTAATGTTGTTGTTCCTCTATTTTGACAATATTCTATAAATCAGTGAAAGATTCGCCAATTTTTACAATTTTTTATAATGAAGTTAAATATTCGCCAAGATTTTACAATATCTTATGACTTAGTGAAAGATTCACAATATTTTACAACATTATATAATAAAATGAAAGATTTGCCAAGATTTTACAACATTATATAATAAAATGAAAGATTCGCCAGGATTTTACAACATTGTATAATAAAATGAAAGATTCACCAAAATTTTTATATATACGTATTATACTATTGATAAAATCACCTTCAAATTTTCCTATATATCGGAGAGATTGGCCCATTTTTTATACATATAAATCTAAGGGGGGTTCTTAAAATCACCCCTGGTCATAGTAGCGACCAGGATCACTTCGAAAGACTTGACACGTTCGATATGGAGTTTTGTTCTAGGTCACACTTATCAGGGTAGAAGGCGTGACCTAGGTCATGCTTATAAGGAAAACATTTGTGACCTAGGTCACAAATTTCTATCGTAATTGAGCGTTTTTTAAGGAAAAACTGTCAATTTG
>LPNX010267064.1:513265-653783 GCA_001517045.1 Pseudotsuga menziesii
CAAGGGGATCGAGATAGTGGAGTCACCAAAACTGTAGTGGATATTTCTCCCCTACTACGTGCAAAAGAACCTACCCTAGATCAGTCGGATCTGAGGGTAGAGTTCATGGTGCAAGGGATTTCTCAACCTTGACTTACAATAAGAAATAACAACAATTTAATATTTTTAATCTAACAAATGCAATAAAATAACAAAAAATACCTTTAGAATGGGCCACTGCAGCCTTTTGAGGAAATGGTCCGTAGGCTCCCACAATCCTAGTCTCCATTTGTCTCCAACAAGGGGTTGTCACCAAAAAAGAGATTAAGGGTTACATGGATAGAACTTGACGTGCAACGTGGGATAGTGTGGCTAAAGGATATGATGGACAACAAATTCTAGAAAATGTAAGGAATGTGCAAAAGTTGGGAATCTGATGAAAAAATTGTTTGTGGGGAGACCTTCACAATGTATTATAGGATGATCCAAGGTTTTATGACCCATGGTATTTTATTGCGATGATATTTGTCCATGGTTTTTGAACCATTCTCATTTTTAGGGTTTTTTTTCACCTTTTGGGAGAGAGTGGGGTTTTGCTACAATAAATGCTCAACTTCCCTGTATTTATGGGGAAAGGAATAATAATGTTTTGGACCATTTTTGGTGGAATTTTAGTTGTGAAGGTCAAAATGGAGGAAATAATGGTGGGATTATGATGTATAATTATGGTTTGGACTAGAGAGAGCTATATATACAATTTTTAGTGTTAACAACAAGATAGAAACAAAAGGAGTTACGTTGATGTACTTAAACACCTAGTTGAAAAGGGAGATAGTTAAAAATCTGATTCTTTTCAAAATGAAAGGAGGACAAATAAAATTCCAACAAGACTAGTGGCATTCATAAACATGCAACTCTTTTTGGGTAATTTATATGTCTGTAACAATTTTGGGCAAAAAGCATTTGATTGTAGGATGACCCAAAAATATAATCAGAAATCTCCCTACAAGGAAGATAATTCTAGTGATCCTCCAAAAGGAAGAAGTCATAATTACTTTGCACCTTTATAGAGGTATGAAAAAGAGTGTTACAAATGTGGTAACTTACAACATATAGCTAGAATCTGTAAACCATTGACTCCTATTGAAAAAGGAGCCACAACTAGAGACAAGGAGCAAATAAAGGCTTGGAAAATAATATAATATGTGAAAGGAAAATGTTTAATAGCGGTGTATAGTGGATGTTCAAAGCACATGACAAGAGACCCAAGCAAGTTCATCATCCTAAAATTAGATCAAAAAGGGAAAAAATACTTTTGTAGATAATCTATCATCTAAAATAATTGGGAAAGTTACAATGGATCTTTGAAATAAGGTTAAAGAAAAAATGGTTTTATTAGTGTAAAACTTAAGACCTAATCTTATAAGTGTGAGTCAAACTTGTGATCAAGGGAATATTTTCATATTTGACTCCAAGAAATGTGAAATCAGAAAGAAAAATTCAGGAAAACTTATTGGGACTGCTGTGAGAAATCCAAGTAATGTATACATCCTATAAAATAAAGAACAATGTTACACAAGTCAAATTGATGAAAGTATGTTGTGGCACTCAAAATTTGAAAATCTTGTAAAAATAAGTAAGAAGGGAGCCGTAAGAAACTTACCAAATATCATAAAACCTCCTAACTATGTTTGTATACATTGCCTTCATGTGAAACAAACAAAAGAAAGTTTCAAGATCAAACAAGATACAAAATCACAACCATTGGAAATAACTCACACTAACCTATGTGGTCCTACAGGGAAGAAAATCATTCAAGGTGGCATTTCTCAAAGAAAAATTAGAAGCCTTTATGAATTTTAAAGCCTATAAAGCACTAGTTGAGAATGAAACAAATATCAAAATTAAATGTCTAAGGTCCGAAAATGGTGGGGAATTTACCTCCAATGAATTCAATGAGTTTTTTGAAATACAAAGGAATATTTTAGTCACAAAAAATCCTTAGCAAAATGGACTAGCAGAGAGAAAGAACATGACAGTTCAAGAAGCAACCAAAACCATGCTTAATGAAACTAAAATTTCAGACAACTATTGGACATAAGTAATATACACATCGGTTTATATACAAAGCAGAGGAAAAATCATAGTAAAAAGTGACAAAACACCCTATGAGCTATGGTTTGTTAGACCAACATTAGTTAAGTACATTAGAGTATTTGGAAATAATTGCTACATAAAGAGAGATGATGACAACGTTGGGAAATTTGACTCCATGATAGATGAAGGCATATTTCTCGGATATTCATCCACCATGTTACAACTGATTTTACCACACATGGTGGATCACACCTTTATGGCCTTCCTTGTCCCTCTGCAGACTCTTTGGACCCCATGGACCATTTTTGTACCTTTGATGTTTCCAATATCATCCCTAAAAACATGTCTTATTTTCTATATGTGACTTTTAAACCTGTTCTCGTGTATATATGCGGATTTGACCCTCAAACCCGCATACATTGGGATGTGTGCAAAAGGCCAAATAGTTTTGGAGTTTTCCTTGATGTGGATCCAAGTCACTTTTCTCTTGGCCTTCCATATTCCTTGAGATCGCTCGGATTTGACCTTCCATTACCCCATTGAAGCACTATATATGGAACCCTTTGGATACATTGAAAAGGAGAGGAATTGAAGAGCAAGAAAACTATAGTCCATTGTTACCAGAGCTTATACTTGAGTCTGCATCCATTTGTCCCTTGGAGCACTTTGTGTTCTTCCCAAGCTTGCCTTTGCTTGTGAGCTTGCTATCGAGAGATGGAAGATTGAATTGGTGGAGGCCCAGGTGGAGGACTCAGTTTCTTCGATTTGCAGACGTGCCGACAGAGGTTGTCACTATTATAATCTATGTTTTATAATAATAGAAATATATTTTCTTGTCCAATAATGTGTATTTAAATGAGTATTGAATCCATGGATGTTTTTAAATGCTTATATGTTACTTATTATATATGCTAGAGGAGGTTTAACACAATTATATATAGCATGCTTGTCTTGTTTGCTGAATGTTGAGAGAGCAAATTACTTATACAAGCGAGAGTGGAAAAGCTCAATGGGGATCTACATCGACTATTCGGAATAAGGTATGTATCGAGATCCTTTAGTGTTAGATGTTTGGTTTCTCTTGCATATAGGAAATGATTAATTTCTGCGGTTACTCTGTTTGTTGTGGTACCCCAAGCCATAGGAAGTTTTATCATAGTGCTTGTAGAGTCTGGGGGTGGTCTAGTCTTTCTTTTGCTTCATTATCTCATTTTAATTCAAAAATTACAAAAATATTTTCTTTTTGCATCATGATGCATTTTTGCATTTTTCATTTTACATGGTACTTGCACTAGGTTTGTTTGGAAAAGTATTAGTTAGATTTTCATATAGGAATGATTGCATTTTTTATTTGAAGGAGAATTTTGCATTTCACGTAGTGCCATACCCTATTTTTCATTTGACACAGTGCATTTGCATTGATTGTTAGGTGTGCATTTTACTTATTGTTGTATCATAACACCATTAGTTGCACGATCATTTACCCTTTTGAGTAATAAGCCAATTAAAATCAACGCATAATAAAATGAATTACACTCTTTTATTTTATATGGTGCACCAACAAGATTAGGTTTTAGGGTCTTGGAATAGTTCATTGTGAGTAAATTCTCCAAGAACACTAAACAATAACATGCATGTGTCCGTCTAGGTGATAATGTGAAATTCCTTGGTATAATTAGTGTTTCTCATGATTCTCCTCTTACAAGGGAGTTAAGCACGAGGAAGTGTGAGCGGTTATTGATTGGGATGACCCCTAGTCATAACTGAGTAGTACCAGAGATATTTCCAGGATTGTATTGGTATCTGGGGGCTCTTTCGAGAGTTTCAGGCTTTGCTACCCTACCCATACAGTCAATCCCGCCTGCGACTGTCTGCTTGAGAATTGATTATATTGAGGTTACCTTAGTTGCCTTACCTAGGTTATCGAGGGGGTACTTTGTAGAGGTTATTCTGTAGGTGTCCCGATCAGGTTGGGGTTGGACAAAACAGTCACTATATGCATTGAAGCTGAGGGCCACAATAATTGGTTACGAAACTTCGCTTATTGTGTAACGGAGTCTCAAGCCTCTCCTAGGTGAGACATACCTGCTTCATTCGGGAGCTCACATATCCTACCCTTGCTTGCTTGTGATTTGGCTTTACATTATATAGGTGTATGCTCTGTGCATGGTAGTTTTCCTAGGGTTTGCATAATTATATAGAGTCTTTTCATTTTTTGAGTCATTGTGGAGTCAGGTGTGGCACTTCACCATTCTCGTCATTTAGCAGGACTTCTGCCTTCCACATCTCCTCTTCCTTTGGGAAAGAGAAATAGACTATCTGGGTGAACTACTTATCACATTGATTCACACACGATGGGAGATCATGAGGATGGGATTCCTGAGATGTCCTCTCCACCTCAAGAGGTTGGGGAGGAATATCATACTCCTGTATATGATCCTTCACCTAATATACCTTCACATTCCAGATATGATCCCTCATTCACAGGTTGCCGATATTGGTTTCCGGGTGACGAGACTCACCATGAACCCCCAAGTACTAGTCACATTAGTTATGGCATGACTGATATCCTTGCATGTGATCTAGTACATCATGCCGAGTTAGAAACTAACCTAACACTATGCCTTAGGGCATTCCCATTCCTTTCCATGCGGAGAGATTTGGGAGCACTAGTCACATTGCATCTTCCATCCCGACAGTGGAAGCTACCTCACATGTTCATCCTAGGCTTAATTTTAGTTTTCATATATGGATACCAAAACCAATATGAGTGACCATAGGGAATACCACTTATATCCCTTCACATGTCCCTCTGTCCTCTATTCCTACTCCTTCGAACACATTTTTGACAACCCTTCTCCCCCTCATTCATGTGGTCCTTTGGGTCAGAACATTGCTACTAGTCATGTTCATACTGGGACTACTTGTATAGTAGTTTCTTAGAGTCAAGCATCTCCTATTATCTCAAGAGGTCATATTCATGTTTCTGGATCATCTTACGGTCCATCGCATGGCATTCCCCATATCCCTACTTATGGAGCTTCTCATGGGATATCCCATGGGACATCTTATGGAACTTCTCATGCATCATCTTATGGACTGTAGTATGGACAGAGCTATCAGCCTTATGGGTATGGGTATCAAAAACCCACTTACTCCTCTAATTATGGCTTTGTAGCATCGCCTAGTCAAGGTTAACCACATCATAATGCTTCCATGCATCCCTACACGGGTCAAATAGGAGGAGGATATTATGGCCAAGGCCATGGTATTTATAGTAGTCAGCCTTATATGAACCAAAAATATCAGGGAGCGTGGCATAGAATGACTCAACCTAGGCTCCCTTTCCTCACAACGTTAAATTTACCTGACTTATCAAGACTAATGAATGATCCGGTATCTTATGACCCGGCTTGGCCGGTTGTCCCTACCAAGCTTCTCTCAGACGTCCCCAAATTCGAGGGAAAACCAGGCGAAGATCCTAGTGAACATGTCACTACCTTTCACCTTTGGTGCTCTTCCAACTCATTACACATTGAGTCAATCCGTTTGAGGCTATTTCAATGCACCCTCATAGGGCCTGCAATGAAATGGTACATAGAGTTACCAAGGGGGCATTCGTTTTGTTCGATAACCTTGCTATGAATTTCCTCAACCAATTATAGCTACCAATGCATTACGACGTTGGTACAGAACTCTTGTCGACATTTCGAAAGGACAAAGCCACACATATCTCTGACCATATCCAAGAGTGGCGTAGATGGAAGAGGTTGATTAAAGATTTCATACTGCTGGAGTTTCTCCTTGAGTGGTTCCTTAAATCATTTCTACCTTATATCACTAAGGATGTTTCTACATCTAGAGTCCAGAAGGAGGAACAAGGAATTTTTAGGGCATAGGAACTAGATTTTATTTATGCTCAAACTGGGCTATTATATGAGATCATACCTAATGCTCCGCATTCTAATTTTGATCCCAATATCAAACCTGGACCACATGCCGATGACATTGTGGGATGTACAAGTGTCAAACCTGTGGACTCAATTATGAAACAAGTGAGTCAATTGTCTATTAAACAATCTATGTCAGGACAAGCTTCAGCTTCATCTCCACCCACCCAAACGGCAAGTGTACTTTCTATGCAATTGTCGGACCAGAAGGGCAACTAGAAGCTCAGAAGGAATAATAAAAAGGGTAAAGACAATCATAAGGGTGGGAACAAGAATGAAAATTCCAATTTTAATGACAAGAACAACCGTAATGCTGGGGGGAACAAGCAGTCTAAAAGTAAGGTTAAGTTTCCTTACAAATTGTGTAAGGATGACCACCTCACTCAGTTGTGCCCTTGTATGGAAGATGCCTCGAGGTTCATAGCATAGGGTCCAGCTGTACTGACTAACCCTTTACCCTATAATCAAAATATGAACTTGAGGATCCATGATCGTCATTCTGCGTCGGGTGGAGATCAAAATCCACCGGAAACTAGTATTGGTCATGGGTGCATCAACATGGTGCGTGCTACTAAGGTTGCGACTCATGCGAAAGACTATGGTTCGTCACAACCAGACCTTGGGAAAGAACCTCCTCCTAGTAAGAGTCCTTTGCATATTGAAAATCCTACAGATAAACCTCAGAGTGCACCTCACATTCCTAAGGGAGTCTTAAAGTGTTCGAGGCACAATCCTAATGCCCAAGCCGCCAAGAACTATTCCGTTGTTGAGGATTTGGGCCAAACTCCTTATGCGATGTCTGCGCTTGAAGTTCTTCAGAGTTGTCCATGGGACTATAGCCTCACTTTCCTTACTACGTGTCTCTCTTGATTCATGTGGAATGTCTTAACATGACCATCAAATGCACTGTGATTGATGAAGGTGCTGCTGCTTCCGTGATGTCTTTGTCATGTTGGAAGGGTTTGGGTTCTCTCAAGTTGTCTACATCTGCTACCATGTTGACTGCCTTTGATGGTAGATCATTTCAGCTGCACGAAATTCTTCCTTCTCTTAAGGTCCATTTGGGAGGGAAGATTGTCATGATCGAGGTCGAAGTGGTTGATGCACCCCTTGATTATAATCTTTTACTGGGTCGAAATTGGATGTATAGTATATAATCCGTAGCCTCTTCTTTATTTCGATTTGTATGCTTTCTATTTAATGGGAAGATTGTTACGATTGATCAAACATCATTCAAAAATCCGAGTGTTAATGCATCGTCGGGAGCTTCAATCCCGATTATCGCCCACTCTCAGCCGACAATTGGAGTGTGGGTGTAGGTGTGTATCCATCCCTTATGGGGGAAATTTAGTTGTCTTGCACCCATGCTTATGATTGGATCTAGTTTCAATGGGGTTTCATCTTCATTGAATTCCCATATGGATCTAGTTTCGGTGTCTTTTCGCACTTCCCATATGGAAGATCCTTGGATTCTTCCTACACTGAGTCTTTCGAACGGACCTATCGAAACAGATGTGCCATTGCCTACAGCAATGATTGCATATCAAACAAATCTTGAGTGTGTTGCAGATCCTAGTCCTTCCTCTTCACGGACGGAAGAGGAGGACCCGTATGTGCTTCTTGCATGGGCAGTTGAGTCCTCTCATGCACATGACTACCTTGATAGTGTTTTTCTGTTAGATGAATCTATTATTGAGGCCATGTCTAGAGTTGAGCCACCTTGGGAAGAGCTACATTATAGATCTTATTTTTTTCTCGAGCTTAACTATTTGGAGCATGCGGACTTTAGGGAGAAGATTGGTAGTCTTGTGGTTCGATTAAGCTCTCTTGGTCAGATGGATGATGGGAACATGATGAATATATCACCGACGATTCCTACCAATATCTCTCGCGATCCTGGAAAGATTGAGAATGTCTATATTGGGGCAGAATGTTCCCATGATGAGATTCTAGAGTATACTGAGTTGTTCAAAGAGTTTTGTGATATCTTTACTTGGTCATACAAGGAAATTCCAGGTATCGACCCTCATATTGTTGAACATGAAATTAAGACCTATCCGAATGCAAAGCTTATTCGACAACATTTGCATGCAGTGAATCCTGGAAAAACACCCATGATTGAGGCTAAGATAGAAAATTTGTTGAAAGGTTGTTTTATCTATCCCGTTCCCTTGATGGAATGGGTTTCAAACCCTGTTCCGGTTGATAAGAAACAGGGAGCGATACGTATATGTACTGATTTCCGCAATTTAAATCATGCATGTCCTAAGGATAATTTTCCCACAGCATTTATTGATCAGATTTTGGATGAGTGTGTGGGAAGCGAGGTAATTTCCTTCATGGATGGATTTTCCAGATACAATCAGATTCAAATTAAACCTGAGGATCAACACAAAACTGCATTTATTTGTCATTAGGGTATGTTTTCATAGCAGAAGATGCCTTTTGGTCTTAAAAATGCTGGAGCCACATTTCAGCGGGCTATGACCTTGATTTTTCACGATCTCGAATTGATTTTTGAAGTATTTTTGGATGACCTTGCTGCTCATTCTCAGCTGAGAGTGTGTCATTCCTACCATTTGATATTAGTGTTCGAAAGGTGTTGCCACTACCAGTTTAGGTTGAATCCTCATAAGTGCATCTTTTGCGTGAAGTCAGGTTGCTTGCCAAGATTCATTGTTTCTAAGGAGGGTATAAGAGTCGATCCCTCGAAGGTTAAGGCAATACTTCAATTGTTTCCCCCAAGAAATATTAGACATCTTCAATGCTTGCAAGGCATGGAAAAATTCTTACCGAGATTCATGGTTAACTTTGCCAATTTGACTAAGGGATTTATGCGTCTTTTGAAGAAGGACACTACCTTTTGCTGGGATGAGTGAGCCCAAGAGTCCTTTGATGCTCTTAAGCGAGCCTTAGCATCGTCCCTTGTGCTTAGTCCACCTGACTATAGCCGTGAATTTTTTATTTATGTGGTCGCATCCATGGAGATGATTGGTATGGTTTTGGTTTAGGAGGATGAGGAGCTCCATGAGCATGTCATATATTATTTGAGCTGAAACCTTATAGATGTAGAAATCCATTATTCCCATGTGGAGAAACTTTCCTTAGCTACTGTTCATGCGGTTCAGAGATTGAGACACTACATCCTCCTTCTCTAGACCTTGGTGGTAGCTCATGTCAATCCATTTCAGTTCTTCCTCACTAGAAGGATGATTGGGGGAAAGTATAATAAATGGATTGTTATTTTGCAAGAATTCAATCTTGAATTTGTTTTGGCGAAATTGAAGAAATTGTTAATTTATTGTGGAGCTCATTTCTGATTTCCTAAGGGAGGAGGAGGAGGAAGTTTATGAGGATACGTTTGTCGATGAGCATATCTTCCTTATCTCAACTTTGGATCCATGGTATGGGGATATTATCATATATTTACAAACATTGAAGGTCCCTACTCACCTTTCACGGGATAAGCGACGATGATTACATCACGTATCTAAGAACTACCTTATAGTGGATAACACTTTGTACCGCCGTGGGGTAGATTCCATTATACGTCATTTTTTAACCCATGAGGAGGCTAAGGTTGTGCTGAATGATTTCCATGGAGAGGTGTGTGGTGGTCATTTATTTGGGTTTTTTATAGCCCAAAAAATATTGAGAGTGGGGTATTTTTTGGCCGTCGATCTTTAAAGATTGTGTTAATGCGGTAAAAAAATGTCACCCTTGCTAGGTTTTTGCATGCAATATGTGCTCACATCATGCCCCATTACATCCGATTATCACCACCGGTCACTTCACCAAGTGGGGGATTGAATTCATGGATTGCAACCCAGCTTCAGCTTGGGGGCATCATCATATTATTGTGGCCATTGATCATTTCATGAAATGGGATAAGGTTATGCCCATGATTAAATATGAAGGCGAGACAACCACGCATTTCGTATTCAACCAAATTATTACTCGGTTCGGTATTCCAAAATAGCTTGTCACTGACCATGGTAGGAACTTTCAGAATCAAATGATGGAACAATTGGCCTTAAATCTAGGGTATAAGATGGAGCGCTCCTCTTATTATTACCCTCAGGCAAATGGACAGGTTGAAGCAGTGAACAAATCACTTAAGCATATTCTACAATGAACTATTGCACAAAGCAAAAAGAATTGGATTATCATGTTATGTCCTACTTTGTGGGTGTATAGAACAGCGGTTAAGACTGCCACCAGTTTTTATCCATATTAGCTTGTACATGGAGTGGAGTCTGTCTTGGCGGTTGAATGCGAAATCCCTTCATTGAAACTAGCTATAGAACTTTTACCAGACACTTCCGCATTGGAAGAACGTTTGGTCCACTTAGAGCAGCTTGATGAGCAGTGCCGAGATGCTTTAGTGGCTCTAGAGGTGAATAAACATCGTGTTAAGGTCCAATATTATAAGTTTGTCCGTCCGAGGAGGTTTAGTGAAGGAGATTTGGTCCTTTTATGGGATCAAGCTAAAGAACCCTTGGGGGTAGGGAAGTTTAATCCCATGTGGCATGGTCCTTACATGGTCAAACATGTGTTAGAGAAAGGCACCTATGAGCTGGTAGATTATGAAGGGACAGCCTTGGCAGAGCCTAGAAATGGGCTCTATCTTAAAAAATACCATGCATGATCTTCAACTAGGGCTGATAATTGTATATTATTGTATAGTTTTTTTGCATAGTTAGGTTTTCTTATGATGATTGGGTTTGTTGATTAGCTTTCGTTTCTTATGGCAGATGTCAATCGAGTCTTCCTCTTTCATAGGATTCGCTGATGGTGCTAGCCACCACACTCAACACTCAGCCTCTGCTGCTTGGGTGATTTATACTCCTACGGGTCAGGTATTGTCTTCAGGAGGCGTATGTTTACGACCTTCTTCGAACAATGTTGATGAGTATAGTGCCATTATCGAGCTATTACGGGATTCCATTTCACATGGTTTTCTCTCTCTTGAGGTATGTCTTGATTCACAGTTAGTAGTGTCACAGATTAATGGATTATATCGTGTTAGGGATCCGACATTATTACAAATATTCTTACGTGTGAGATTGTTAGAACGACAATTTTACAACATAACATACATACATGTTTCTAGAATTTATAATCAAGTTGCTGACTCATATGCTAACTATGTGTTAGATTGGCATTTGTTTCATAGACCATAAGCACATCACAAACATACATTTTTACACACATGTAAATAAATAAAATCGATCATCATAATTTTTTTTTCATTAAACATCCAAAATGTGACGTCATAATACATAAGTGTCATAATACAAAAATGGAGTTTACAAGCCACCAAAATATAATACACGGTAGTACAAAATGAATCACTCTCAGGTCTCTAAGCCTATGGAGGAGGAGGGGGGTTCTGATCGTGGTAGCACACCATGGCTCTATCTAGTCATCGAAATAACCGAACCCATGCTTCTAGTACCCCAACCACCTGATGTTGCATGGCCTCAGGAAAGTCCTCGACTTGAGCCATTGGTACTCAGTGTGTCAATCATACAAAGTTTGTGTGGATGCTTTGGAGCATCCGCTCTACATCCACACCCATGATATCATCTCCTCTTCCCCTTCGTCTATGACGAGGGAAGCAATCAGGCCGCCGTGGTCCAATATTTGCATAGATATGATAGGTTGTCACTATGTGTCATCACACCAAAACATGTATTTTGAGTTTATATATCAAAAAACAAAAAAAAAATTAATAATTCAAAAAACTTAAAAAGAGGGTTTGGGATTCATTACTGATATCACGATATGCTGCTCCAGGTGGTAGGGGCATGTCAGGATCTCCCCAAAAATCTATACCTGCATAAGGGTAATCATCGATGGCAATAATCTACCACCGCCACCATGGAAAGAAATCAGCCGGGTAGGGGCTAGACACCCTACCTCCGCCCAGTCTGCGTATAGCATATGCCCAATGTTGTTGGGCCAGATCTTGAACCCTGTGAGGAGGAATGTCTACTCTAGGGATTAGCCCCAGAACACAATCAAAGAAGAGCGTGCTTAGTATACTGCCGAAACTGAAGTTTCATACCCTGCCCATCTTGCAGTCACTGAGTTGCTGCTTCATGTTACTCAACAACGCAATACTCCAATCGTAAAATGTGGGTCTCATGCACTCCATTGCATAGAACATCAATGGCCATGAGGCCTGGTGGAGTGATGCTAGCCCAACTATCCTACTGAGTGCCAATAGTATGGCCTTCAGGCCTAATACCTAGATGGAGTTTGTTGAGATTTGACTCCTAACCTTTTTCATGTCCGGAAAACAATATACTGCAATGTACTCATCAATGGTGAGGCCACCTCCGGGCCCATGAGAACGTAGGTTCACCAGCTCTCCCCGTTGGTACAATATTGTAATGAAATATATGTTGTCCACCTCTAAAGTGAGGGACATCTTGTCGATATGGAAAGACTCTGAGTCTGGATCCCAGTAGTCTACTAGCATTTGCAGGAGTCTTGGTTTGGCCCTCAGGATGCCAAGACACCAAAACTTGTATAGCCCACATGCACATAGAACTTGTTGAGCCATCAAATCACCCCGAACAACCTCTTCTTCGTCTCCATGTTCCCTCTCCCTCCATTATAGGACCATCCTACACATCAAAAATAATTTTTGGTCATTAGATACCTTAAAAAACCATGTGATCTTAGATTTGGTCTATGACCTCTCCCTACTTCTATTTGAAGGCATTTACTATTGTAGATTGGGAAGGAATAATTAATGATAGAAAGAGCACCAATGGAGAAACATTTTACTTAGGAAATTGCTTGGTATCATGGCTAAGAAAAAATCGGTCCTCCATTTCACTTTCGACAGCAAAACACGAGTATATTTCTGCTACATCATGGTGTACTCAAGTCATCTAGAAGAAACAAACATTAGAAGAGATCATATTTTGATTCGATCTATATTGATTCCTTTCTCTAATGTCTCGAGTTTTGCATATGATGACTTCTTTATTTCAATGGGATTGGTCATTTTTTCTTAATCAATCGTTGGTTCTTTGATTGTAAGTCTCTCTAGCTTTCCCTATAGCAACTTTTGATCATTCTTTTGTTTCTTGATTTGGGAATGTAAGATTTGATATCTTGAATAAGTTTAACTTTCCTTTTGCCTAGTGATTTTACTTTTCACCTTTATTTATAATAGGCCACCTTTTAATTTGAAATAAGGGATGTTAAAACCCTTAAATACTCCTTATAATTTTATTTTTACAATAATTCCTTTCATATTTTAATTGACCTCTTCTCATGATTGAAACTTAGGGATTATTTTTAATACCTAGCCTTGTATTTTCAAAAAAACTTTACATTAAGTAATTGTCCTTTTTCTTTTCTTGGGGACTATATATATATATATATATATATATATTAAATAAATAATAATAATAATAATAATAATAAATATAAATTAAGTTTCACATCCTAATTGGGGGGCATGACCTATGATCTGTCTAAAGGACATGACTATTAGAGCATGGTGACTAGTTGATGCATATAGGTACACTGTCACAAGGAATTGTATTGCCCTTATGTTGGATATTTGTTAGTAAATGAATTTTTGTTCATTCAATGCATAGACTAGATTGGATAGTTGTCAGTGTCAAAACCCCAAATTTTCACAAAATTTAAAATTTTTGAGATAACATAAAATGTTTACAGTTGCAGTTAGATAACCACTAGTAGCTTAAATAAATAGAAATGAAATAGATAATAAAAGTGTTCGTTAACTTTAACACATATAAATTAATGCTGTTTTAAAATTGATATGTGATGTGAGTAATCTTTAGTCAAATATTTAACTATACCGATGGTTTGAATGTCAAATAGGTGAGGAGTCATTTTCTAGCTGGGGCTTACTTAGTGATTGCTAACGTATCTAGATTTTCTGAATCTTTACAGGCTTGACAGGTAATTTTTTGACCCAGTAAAAGTTTATTAAGGCGATACAAGAGATATAGTTTCTCTTAGCATAGAATATACTGCTAGAGTAAAAGTTCTGATTAGAAGACTCAAGAATCTGCCAGGTAAAGCAATGTCACTTTTATTTGTAAAGCCATATTATTTTGCTTCATCCTTGTTTAATAGAGGTTATTAATTTCTCCCTACTATTTGTCTTTTATCAGTAAGATCTTTAGGATAGATAAAAACTTTCCTTTTAACTTTATCCTAATTGATTTCCAGTTTAGAAGAGCTTAAGATAACATTTTATAACTCTTTCTTATATAAAGAGTTTATTGATGTCACCATCATAATAAATTAAGCACTGCTTATCATTATATAAATGGAACTAAGTCCTTTGGAACATAAGCCTATAGTATTCTTCTTAAATCTGTCTCAATTAAGATTCAACTTGGTTAATTATTAGCTTAATATCGCTTGTAGTTTATGATATATTCTTAGCATGTAAATCATCAAGATCGTGTTTGAAAATCCCATTATCATCATGAACGACATAATGTGATGATTTCACATTACCCTAATATTTGTTTTATATGTGAATAAGAAGCAGTACAATCCTAAAGAGTCTACTATTCTAACTCCAAATTTTAACTTCATATTGTTTAGGTTCATCTTAGAACTAGACAATTATTATGGAGTTCCATAACCATATACTTATAGATTTATATCCTACATCTAGTATCGTGGATTTATTTTTGAGTGAAGGAACTCTTTTTGTGTATAAGTGTTATTATAACCTTATAAACCATATTAGTTTAATTTTACTCTTATGACTTAACCATTCATAGCTCATGAATATTATACCGAGTTATTAAAAGCAGTTTCAAACATGTTCAGGCTTATACTAACCTCTTACTTTTTTCCTTATAAGTTTGTTTATGAAAAGTTATAAAAATCCTTACATTATTGGCATTGAATTCATAAACAAAGACTTTGAGTACAAGGGAATAGAATTCATATGCAACTTGCTTCTTCACCCAAGCTATTTACAAGGCTTAAACATTATATATAAAAGTTGTTATATCACTTGTTCAAAGTTGAGGCTTGATTTGTTTGGCAGTGATATAGTATTGACTTTATAATAATATATCATTACATGCATAAAGTAATTGATTATCAATTATTGGATTTGACTGAATGTAGTGTTGACTATATAAAGGAACCCACTGTGAAGTGGAAATATTTAGGTGCACGTGGAGCTCTCCTTGCCATGCAAATCGTGATTTAAAATCCTTCCTTTCAACCCTAAACTTCATTGCTTTTGCGAGGGTTTCGGTCTCTGCGATGTTGGGGTTCACTGCGGTCATTGAGGGCTCATAGTTGCTTGCCTCTAGCTCCACTGTTTGCGATTTTTCTTTGATGAGCCACTATTTAGAGTGAGGGTTATACACCGTAGCTCATGAATGAATAGTTTTCTGCAACACTTTGTTGTGCATGAGGGCTGTTTTTACACAGTTGTTAGATATAGAGTTGAAGTCATGGTTTTTTGCCACTTCCTTGGCTCACTCTTGCTCCAATTGTCGATGAAGATGAAACTCACACTCAACTATCCCTTATTAGGTGAACACAAAGGTTGTTGAGCTCATGGTGTTGGTATGCCTTCTTCTTGACCTCGTTCTCCAAGTTACAGGTGTGTGTTTCTTTTAAGAAATTGAACACTATACATAAATTCGATTTCGATTATATTTACATGTTTTTAATTATATTTTGATTTCCAGTTGTATAGAGGATAGTTCACATCATATTGGGAAGGAACCCCTTCACAAAAGAACCAGTGTTCAAATCATGGGTAAGCCCCAGTTACGAAATAGCTCCTCCTGCTTGTTCACACCTTAGGGGAATAGAGATCCTTACTGCATATTTTAAGTTAAATAACAAGTATAAGTACTGTGTATAAACATGACTTATTAACTAATAGTATATCCTCTTAACCTAATAACTCTTCCACCTGTAGTGGAATACTGCTATTTTATTGTCAGTACCTTGACATAAACAAAAAAAAAACACATAGATAACCAGGTTAAATACCTAAATTATGCAATACATTCTTTGCTATTTTGAAATGAATTTAAAATATGTTCATTTCAATTTCTTCTCATTTCCTTCATCTAAATTTAAATACACTACTTGTGTTGGAGTACGGTCTGGTCCTTCTAGATGTGGAAAAACATAGGTAAGTATTATTTTCTATCTATTTCAGATTCATATTTTTAATAAACTAAAAGATTACTAACTCTAAGAATTCATGACTAAACATTTAACATTCAGTAAATAGTCAGATTCACATTTAACCATCTAACACAGTAAAACAAAAAAGACTGTAGAACCTGCTTAAGCTGGACAACAATAGCATTAGGAGGTCATTTCTTCCTACCAAATCCTAGAGAGCGCTCAAACAACATCTCCTCAGGATCCCCAAGCTTGTTCCTGGTCTCCTTGGTTGAGAACTGGTGGAGCAAGCAACAATAGACTAGGCCAATGACTCAAAAATCACTTTACACTTCGGCAATAAGATCCTTCAGTTGAAAAGATGCACTAGATCACTCAACAGTTTAACCCCTCAAACTCTTTCCACAAATTCCCTTGCCATTGAATTCTTTGAAGTTCATTCACATGAATGATCACTTCTCTAGAAATGAGCAGCCTCAGCTCTCTTCAATGGGCATTTTTATAAAGATTGCCTAGGTCTTTTGGGTTAGTTGTCATTAATTGAGCCACTTGCTCTGATCCCACTTTCTTGGGGGACAACAGTTGGAAGAGTTTGAGGATGCTTCCACTTGTCTTTTTTCTCTCCACCCAGTCTCTAATCCCACTTTCTTGGGGGATCATGACCCGAAATGTAGGGAGGTTTCCACCTGCAACAGTTGGAAGAGTTTGAGGATGCTGCCACTTGTTTGTTTTCTCTCCACCCAGTCTCCTCCACCAACTTGACCAGTAAATACTCTTTTAATAGCTCTCCTAAGCTATTGTCTCCACTTTTATTTATTTTTGATTAAAATATTCAGAATTACATTCAATATCCTTGACTCTGCTGAGTCGTCATTTACAACATAGCATAAAATTTAACATAATGTCTTGAAATAAAATCAAATAAGATAATATTATTTTTGCAAAATTGGGGCATGTGACATACACAACCCCTTAGAACATAACATCATCCTCGATTTTATTTATTCTTATTCCTCAGAATTCCCTTGGAACAGAATTGGATATGCATCTCGCATATTACTTTCCAATTCCCAGCTAGCTTCCTATGGACTAAGGTGATTCCATTGCACCTTCACCTGTCCAATGGTGCGGTTCCAAAGTGTGATCTCCCTCTGCCTGAGGATACAGTCTGGTTCCACCAGAAAATCTCCTTCTGGTTCCACCTGTAAATCATTCCAGTTAACAAAATGAGTAGCATCATGAACATATTTCTTTAATACAGAAATGTGAAAAACATTATGTACTATTAAATTTGGTAGTAATGCTAATTGATAAGATACTTGTCCAATCCTAGATAGAATTTCAAATGGAACACAGTAACGAGGTGCTAATTTTTCACAACTCACCAATCTCAGAGAGCTCTTTTTGGGCCTTACTTTGATGAACACATGTTCACCTACCTGAAACTCCTTTGAAATTTTTTTTAAGTCTGCTTGACTTTTTTGCTGATCCTGTGCAACTTTCAGATTACCTTGCACATGTTTTACAATTTCTTCCATTTCCTTTAACAGTTTAGGACCTAGTACCAATCTATCCACCGGATTACTCCAAGAGATAGGAGTATTACATTTCCGTTGATATAAAATTTCAAAAAGGACTAAATCTGGCTGATGTCTGATAATTTTTATTATAAGCAAATTCTACCAGATGCAAATAATCCTCCCATTTACCTGGCTGGTCTTTCACATACATTCTTAATAGATCTTCCAGTACTTGGTTTACCCTTTCAGTTTGTCCATCTGTTTGAGGATGGAATGAAGTACTAAAATTTAATGTAGTGTTTAACCCTTTAAAAAAGACTTCCAAAAGTTTCTAGTAAATTTAGGATCTCTATCTGAGATTATGACCTTTGGTACTCCATGTAATCGGAAAATCTGTTTTAGAAAGATATCAGCTATGTTTGCAACGTTATAAGTAGTTTTAATAGGTATAAAGTGAGCTTCTTTGCTTAACTTATCAACTACTACCATGATAGAATCATTTTGATTCTGATTTCTAGGAAGTCCCATAATAAAATCTAGACTAATTATCTCCCATTTCCAGCTAGGAATGGGTAATGGCTGAAGTAATCCAGTTGGGTGTTGATGTTTAGTTTTCACCTGTTGACATTCAAAACACCTAGCAATATATTCTGCTACTTTAGTCTTTATAATGAGCCAAAAATACTATTTTCTTAACATAGTTATAGTCTTTTGATAACCTGGATGACTTGAGTATGGAGTTTTATGAATTTCATCCAGAATTAACAGCTTAACTTTAGGTACATTAGGTACATACATTTTGTCTTTATACAATAAAAATTCTTTTGCATTTAAACTGTAACCTTTACTTAAGCTTTTTGTTGGATTTTATTTAGTTTTATCTTGTAAACTTTGGTAAATTTCATCTTGTTCTATTCCTTCTTTAAGTTGTTCATCCAAATCTGTAGCATAAGTGTTGATAGCTGCTGCAAAATTCAGCCTTGCATTCCTACTTAATGCATCAACAACTTTATTTTCTTTACCTTTTATGTGTTGAATTTCAAAATCATACTCACTTAAGAAAGCTAGCCATCTAGCTTGTCTGGCATTTAAATTAGGCTGATCTAACAGATACTTCAATCCTTTATTATCAGTCATTAAAATCAATTTTCTGCCAATTAGGTGATGTCGCCACATCTTTAAAGCATGTATAACAACTGCTAATTCCAGATCGTAAGTTGGGTAATTCTTTTCATGAATTTTTAACTTTCTAGACTCGTAGGCAATAACATGCCCTTCTTGAGTCAAAACACCGCCCAAGCCATCATTGCAGGCATCAGTGCACACTACAAATTATTTATTAGGATCAGCTATTCTTAAAATATGTGCACTAGTTAATAAAGTTTTTAACTTTTTAAAGCTTTTCTCACATTTCTGATTCCATTTGAACTTCTTTCCCTTCTTCTGCAAGGAAGTTATTGAATTCACAATCCTCGAAAAAACTTCAATGAACCTTCGGTAGTGTTGAATTAATATACTGACCTAGGCCAACAATAGAAAGACATCCCACACACTCAACTTATTGCAGTCTTGTGTATGTTTGGAATGACTGTCTCTCACAGAATCAAGGCCCTGCTGCCTGTAAAATGTGCTCTCAAACATGAGAGTCTCTTTAGGTGTAGGTGATAACTTGGAATTAACTGAATCTTCTGATAAATCAAAGAAGTTCAACCTAATGACTAACTACTGTTGAAAACTATCCTAAGCTAAGTACAAAAAATAGTAGCTCCTAATTCTATCTTGAAATGACTTAGATGCAATCTATCTATCTCAGCTGAGAGCATGTTTTGTTTGGCTTGACAACAGGTATCAGTTTATAAAATGATCTGTAATTCTTCATTTGTCAAAGAAATATATCATCAACAGAAACAAATCTAAATTAACTCATAACAAGGTGATATCTCATTACAATATAATTTAAACAGAAAATGAAGCTTGTAATCAAGCAAATCTAGCATAGTCTTGAAATATGACAGATACGATCAAATACTAACCTGAAGAGGAGACAAGGTCATCTTACACAGTCAATATTTCATGTAGCACTATTTCATAATCAATTGAAAAGTCATGAATAAGCTCACTTATTTTCAAGAAAACCAAGAATCATTCATATTTCAACACCATGTACCCATTTGAAATCCAACAAAATGATTTCACATATACTATAACGACATATATATATGAGAAAGACATTCAACAAAAGAGAAACATCATATAGGACAATATGAATTGACTGAAAGACTTAGCTACAGTCCTCAGTATTCTGTAGCAACCAGCAATCCTCAAAAATAGTTCTAAGAAAACAAAAGCATAAAAGAATATATTATAGCACTGTAGAATATCAGTTCTCCAAAAGTTTTTGGAATCGAACCCTTAACTTCTGTTTAGAGTTTGTTTATAAAGGGAACTACAAACTACAATTAATTAACTAAAATTCGTATTTCTAAGGAAACATATGGAATTTATCCAAATATAGTCCAACAACGACCAGAATTGTAGGCATGCTATTACATAACCATCTGGAGAGACAAAACACCAAAAAAATCAACTTACTGAAGAAAATCCAACGTTATATTCTCCATAACGTGTTAACACCATATTGGATAATCCATGCTAATAAATGCTTAGAAACAGAAGTGTAGAAATCGTAGAGAAACAATCAGTTGCAATCCCGAAACATCCTCTATTGAGTAACTACGCATAGTCAAAAAGCACAAATGTCGGATAGCATCCAGCTTTATCTCAACAGCCTCATTAACACCTGTAAATGTCAAAATGAAATCTGTTTAGCAGAATACAATGATGATCATATCAACATGAACAAGATGTATGTAGAATTTTAATTCTGCAGATATCTCTATTTTAATAATTAAACCATGCACTAAGAGCCAAAGACTGACAAAGCCAGTATATCACTAACCTATGAAGGACTATTCAAAATCCCCTGTATGCATAATTGAAGATTCAAAAGAAAAAATTTAGAATTCACTGCAGAAACAAAATGTCAATTTTTTAAAGCAAGTTCGATAGATAGTCGAATGGGTACACTCCTCCTTGCTTCATCCAGTTTGGCTCTGAACCTGACAGCTCTGATCCTGTTAATCCTATTTTTCTTCTTCAACGAAAGCCTTTTAATTTGTTCTTTATATTTCAACTTCTTTCCTCTCAACATATTCCATTTCTCAACCCAAGCTATCAATTTAGTTTTTAAACCTGTGATTTCCTCCATGGCAATTGCTTGAATAACTTGAGCTTCCTTTAGGTCAGTTTGTAGGGACGAAATGACTCGGGCATGAGTGTTTTGATCAATTTTCTCTTTCGGTTCTCTGTTCGTGGTCTTTCGGGCTTCCTCGGCTAGGTAAGGATTTTAATCAATTTCTTGATCACATTCATGGTTCACTTGCTGACTGTCAATGACCTCATTTGCAGAGGAAGACATGTACTTAAGATCCAGAACAGATGGGTCTATGAGAACTGGATTTGAGTGAATTTCTGAAGAGTCACTTACCTCAACAACCAAGATATCCCCAATGCCCAAATTTATCCTGGAAAGCAAAGAAACTGTCATGTTGCATGTGATCCTACGTATAGCTCGATTGCTCATCACTCGGCTGGTCTGATCTTCAGCCTTTGTCTACCCTATGTCAGCCTGTGAGTGAGGAGGGTTCTTGTTTTGATAGGGTATGGGGTTTGAAAGTTTCCTCATCCGAATTTGAGAGTTATCAGCAGGGACTTCATAATTTGTTTCAACCTTGAACTTTACATCATCGAAGCTTAGGGTTTGGCTAGGTTGGGACATTTCATCACCCAAATTATCTTGAGAACCAGAGTCCTCAAGTTTAGGTTCGGCTTCTTCATTGTTTATACACCTACATCTAACCCTAGGTCTATGTTTGGGCCAGTCTTCATTAACACCGAACCCATTTCGCACAAGGAAGGAATCCGGTTTCACCTGGTTGTTCTAGTCGATAGGACACAAGGATTTTAATTAACCCATGATGGAATAAACTCTTGTCCTTATCCCCAATATTAGTTTGATATGTGCATGCCATTTTGTGTAAGCTATTCAAGAATAAGTAGGGCATATTCATAGGGTATCCTTTGAATATCATCAACAGCCGAAGTTCATAGAATTGCGTTTGAGACAGCCTACCATCGCAAGTAGCATACCTGATGATTAGCTCCAACAAAGCCTGCCATTTCTTCATTAATAGTCTATAGGGGAAGTTGGATTTAAACTTGGTTTGCCAATGAGCTGGGGTAAGAAACCCCTTCCAATTGTCATTTTTAATATGATTTCTTTTGTACCATCGCTCGCCGGTCTGTGGTAACCCAATGGCTTGGGAAATAAATTCCTCAGTCAGCCTTAGTTCAACATCCCCAATATGTGCATTAACCCCATCGAATGACTTTGCAAACGCCTTGGATACTGCTACATTGAAACCAAAAAACTTTTGTAAGAACCCTAGCCATCCAAACCTTAACATTACCTCTCGACACTCAGGAGCAACATGCAGGTACTCATCACCCATGAGCTTGAACCTGGACACCGAAGCCATGGCAGCAAATACACAAACCTCTAGCGTTTTCTAAAAATAGACTAAAAGATACAGTTGATTTACCAACAGTCTAAGCATTACCATCAATATTCTAATATGCCCTATTTTATCAAAGCCCTGCAAATTTCCCTGCAAGTTCATCATAATGCGAGTAGACAGATAAATGAGATTTTGAAAACAACTTACCAGATCATAATGAGCTACAGGGAAGTCAAGTGAGTGGGTTATTAAGAGTGATGTTTGTATGATGAAATATTGACAGATGGAAACCTTCAAGTGACACGAATACCAAAACCCTAGTTTCACCATGACTTCAGCGTTAATCGTTATTTACATAATGTCGTGATGTAGAAAAACTAATCGTTTCAACACATGATTGAATGGTTTTCAAAACTCCAGTCCTTCAATCATCGAATAAAACCATAATAATGTTACCATCTAAGGATATAAATGATAACTTAGGATCAAGGTTATTATGAAAATGATCGAGAAATAAATTATAATGTATCCAAACCTATGTCAAAACCTAAAAAGTTACTTTAGATCCTCATGGCAGACTTTAAGACTAACTCATTTCAGAAATACAAATTTGAAATAAGAATAAGTGTATAGTAATGTATGGCTCATGAAAATCATATTAAATACACTTTAAAACCTTATGACAAACAAGATGAGATGAATAATTCAAAAGTGATGAAGCTTTATTAGGTCTCCTATATGAACTAAATAGTAACAGTTATCACACCATGTAGTAGCTTGTTTGAATTAATAATTATAAATTCATTTGATTTTAAACATGCATGAGTGATAAGTAGAATGAAAATAGGAGCTACTAACTTCTATAATTATAGTTCTCCAGATGATCGACATAAATGAGGGATTAAAATCATGAAAGTCGAATTTTTCCATAAATTGATGCTAATCTCAGTGAATCGATCAGTCAAATAAGCTTCTATTGGGAGTGCCTTAAGAATCAAATATTCTTAGGGCACTCCTAGAATATCAATGATGAGTGTTGATCTAGGTGAAAATATCAAATATTGATCAAAATATTACCAATTTTCAAATTATTCGTGTTCAAAATGCTCCGAAGGGTGTTGCTGTCCAACAATTGGCGACATGCTGGGACTAAACCAGTTATCTCTGTGGAAACAAAATTCACACTTCAGATAATAAAAAATATATCCTTAAAAATATCAAATCTCCACCTAAATGATCCCATTCTGAACATATGACCAGGCCTCAACAGATTTCTATAACAATCCTATGACTGTTATTTGAGTGTTCTTTCTCCTAATCAGACTCAAGCAAGAGTAAGATGACTTAACTCCAATGTAGATCTATAAGGCCAAAAATAGGTTAACCAATATCCGTGTAGATATGGCTTCTTTAGAACATCATTTAGTTTTTCCTTCATTCAAGCAAAATAGCAGACAACACTCTTTTTTTTTTTTTTAATATATATATATATTAACAGAAATTGAAACCTTGTTAGTATATGTACAAATCATATACAAAGAGATAAATACAAAAAGAATTAATCGGAAATACTATCTTAGCTTGGTGACCAAATAATGATAGCCTTATTCACCAATCCTACCAGAAACTGATCAGGCTAGCTCGTGATGAGACTTCCTGTCTCTCAGTTATTTGACTAAGAGTCGCTGTCATTGGCTTGGTAACCAAATTTTGACAACATCATTCCAATAGAATTTATGATCATAAATAGACCGGCTCATGATGAGACCTCCTATTTTCTGATTAACCTTTTCACATTCACCTTAGTTCAAGAGTATTTCCCTGGTCGAGATACCAGATGTATTCACGAAAATGAGGGGAGGGAGACCACAGAATTCTCAAGATAGCTTAAAGATGACCAGATATCTTCAATGAATTTTTGAGTTTAGTAGACATCCATTGGAATCAGTAAATAAATTTCTTGAAGTATTTGATATGTAGGAAGACACCCGAAGACAACAATCAAGGACTGCTAAGAGAAAATTTGTGGAGGCTAAAACTAATACAAGTATGAAACAGATCACTTATGAGACATCAGATACTTCCAGCCATCATCAGTGGTTACGATCTGATATGCTTTTCAGTCATTTCTATTTGACACATTTCATTATCAGGTTCTTCTTTAAGTCCATGCAGAATGCTTCATGCTGAATCTTGTGGTTGAAGATAGGAGAAGTGTTGGAGAAAGCAACTATTTACAGAGGCAAAAGACAATCTTATGTACAATAAATGATCTGAAGAGTTGAATCATTTTCATGACCTGTCATCTGAAATTCCGAATAAGTCATTATGATGATGATAGTAAGGAAAATAATTGGTGAGTGTGAGATCAAAAATTCTAACTAGAAATCAGAATAAAACCAACTTTTATGTACAGAAATCTACACAGATGAGAATACACAATGGAAATGACTCGATGATGTGAGATTATTGAAAGTACCTTTTAAGGGCATGCCCATTTACCGGAAGGGTATCGAGCTGTCCTTACAAAGTCTTTAAACAAAAATTATTAGGACCAAGTTTCTCTGTTATCACATATGGGCCTAACCAAAGACGTTGGAATTTGGTATGTTCCCCTTTATCTTCATGTGCTTTGTTCCATCTCAAAACCAGATCATCTACTTGTAATTCTCTGTTTGAGGATGAGCCACGATCGAACCATGAATTAACATTTTTTTGGTGTTTCACAAAATGTTTCTTAGCATTTTCTCTTTCCTCTTCCAACTTCAACATCATATTGATTCTTTCTTCGATGGATGAACACTCAGTCTCTTGTATAGCTCGTGCAAGCTGTAACAAAGGTAAAAATAGATTTGGGGGATAAAAAAATCCACTCCATATACCAAAAAGAAGGGAGAGTTACCAACAGATGATTTTGGAGTAACCCTATCATCCCACAGAGCTTGATACAGAACAATATGCCAATTCCTGTGATGCTCAGCTATGGATCTTTTCAGAATTTTTAGCAAGTTATTGTTTGTTGATTCAGCAAGGCCATTGCCTTGTGGGTAGTAGTTTGCTGAATACCTGACGCTGATTCCCTTTTCTAATGCAAATTCAGTCAATTCTCTAGAAAAAAAAAAGATGCTTTATCAAACACTAGAGATTCAGGCACTCCAAATCTGGTGATTATGTTAGTTTCAAGAAAATGTAATACCTGATTTGTATTAACCACCCACAGGGGTTCAGCTTCAGACCATTGAGTAAAATAGTCAGTGGTAGTTATGATGTACTTATGCTGAAGGGAGGAGGATGGCTTTATTGGTCCAACGATGTTAATTCCCCACTGTTGGAAAGGTCTGCCCACCACCACAGGCTATAAAGGAAAAGTTGGTTTCTTAACTCTGCCAGTTGCGGTTTGGAAATCTTGGCACTTTCTAACGAAAGCATGGGCATCTTTAAAAAGAGTTGGCCAAAAATAACCTGCTCTTAAAATTTTATGAGTAGTAGTATCACCACCGAAGTGGCCACCAGTAGGATCATCATGCAGTTGTGTTAAAACCAAATAAGATTCCTCTTTTTCTAGGCAACAAAGCAAAACTCCATCTGCATTTTTCCTGAAAAGCACATTATTTACCAATTGATAGGGAACTGATTTTAATCTTACCGCTCTTTTCTTCTTTGGGTCTAAATGATCTGGAGCACTGCCAATTTCAAGATAAGTGCGAATGTTAGTATACCATGAGCTAGTAGGGTCTGGGATAAAACAAATTTCTTTTTGGAGCAGGACATCATCTAAAGGTATGTCATTATGATCAGCAGGAAGATATGCTGATTCGACAGTCAATTTACACAACCCCAAATCATGTATGACCT
This sequence comes from Pseudotsuga menziesii, assembly GCA_001517045.1. NCBI lineage: Eukaryota > Viridiplantae > Streptophyta > Pinopsida > Pinales > Pinaceae > Pseudotsuga > Pseudotsuga menziesii. The sequence continues at coordinate 539,417 of LPNX010267064.1, forward strand.
AATAGGGTTTAATCTCTAGATCATACTCTTGAAGAGCAGCCATCCAATGTGTTCTTTTTTCTCCAAGGTCCTTTTGTACCAACAAATTTCTCACAGCAAAAAATGGAACAATTACCTTGGTTTTCGATTTAAGGAGGTAAAGGAAAAAATGCTTTACTGCTTTGAACATGGAAAAAGCCTATTTATCCACTTCATGATAGTTCAGTTCATCTCCTTTTAAATTCGAGCTCATGAAGGAGATGGGTACTTCATCCTCCTGCTGGTTCTTCTGAGTAAGAACAATTGCATAAGATATGTCAGATGCAAAAGTATAGAGAATAAAGTCTTTTTTAAAATCAGGACTCACAAGTGCAGGTGCCTCAGCTATGGCCTCTCTAATATTGATAAATGACTCTTTTTCTTTACCCCCCCATGAAAAACTACTATCTTTCTTAATAATATTCTACAGTGGGCGCACTATTTCAGAAAAACTTTAGAACAAATCTCCTTATGAAATTTATCTTTCCCATGAAGGATTGCATGGATTTATTAGTAGCAGGAAAAGGAATCCTAGGGATATCTTCTTTTCTTTCTGGATCAATCATGATCCCCTCTCTTGACACTACAAACCCTAGCAAAATCCCCTCAGTTACTGCAAATATTGTCTTTTTAGGGTTAAGAGAAATACCGAACTTTCTGCAACGTGCCATCACTTTACGTAAGTGTGAAATGTGATCAGATATGTTTTTGGAAAACACAGTGACGCCGTCCAAATAGACAATGACAGAGTGATTTATCAGACCTCTGAAAGCAGTGTCCATTTCCCTTTGGAATGTGGCCCCAATGTTTATCAATCTGAAATGCATCTTCCTGTAGGCATAGGTTCCCCAAGGTGTCCTAAAGGTGGTTTTCAACTGATCTGCAAGAGAGACTAAGACCTAGTTTTACCTAGAGAAACCATCTAATAAATACAACATCTAAGCACCTGACACGTTTTGGAGGATTTGTTCCATGGGCAGAACATGATAGTTGTCCTTTTCTGACGATCAGTTCAGGTTTCAGAAATCTACACAATGTAGCCGAATATCTCCATTCTTCTTTCTAACGGGGACAAGGTTTTCCACCCACTGTGCATGGCGTACAGGAAATATGATCCAGGAAGTAAGCAATTTATTCAATTCTTTCTTTAATGTTGGTTCTAAGGCAGGGTGTATTTTCCTTAATTTCTGCAGGAACGGTTTTGACTGAGATTTCATGGGGATTACGTGTTGTATGATCTGGGTATCAAAATTATTGAGATCATCGTAGGACCATGCAAATACGTCCTTGAATTCTCTAAATAGTTTCAGGAAGGATGATTTCTCATTTGGGGTGCAGTCTGATCCTAAGTTGATATTTTGAGGATTCGCTTCTGTGCCTGAGTTTATGGTTTCATAACACATGTTGGAACTATTTGTCTTGCAATTAGGCACTCCCTTGAACTTATCATGTAGGTCATAAAACTTTTCAATCCTGAGGACTGATGTAGGGATCAAAATTACCTATTCAAAATATTGATCGACTAGATGGGGTGGGTGGATTACTGAGAAATTGTGTACATCCTCATCATGTGTGATCTCGTCAATCGCTGATTCCTTAAAAGTATCTTCCACTGTTAAGAAGGAAATAATCTACAAATCATCATTAAAGACACGCCATTTTGTGATGTTATCTGGAATTGAAAGTCTAAATACTAACTCAATAGAAAAAACATTAGGGGAAAAATTTTCTGTGGGAATGAGTTGTGAAGCTACAATTGCCAACAAGTCAGCTTCTTGATTCTAAAAACGAGGAATTGATTCGATATTAAAAGCATCAAGTGCTGAAATTAAATTCCATACCTCCTTTTGATAACTTTGCAAATGATTAGACAAGCAATGAATGGACTTGTGGACTTGCCGAACAATAATTTCAGAATTGCCAAATGCAATCAGAACTTTAACCTTTAAGTCCAGTTCCTTCTTGGGTCCCTGTATGAGGGCCTCATATTCGGCTGTGTTATTTGTGGAAAGAAATTCCAGCCTACAAGATACATTGAATTTGTTTCCTGTAGGCTCTAGGAGCATGCAACCTACTCCTATACCTTCTTTTGATCTAGATCTATCAAAATACAGATGCCAAGGCTTATCAACAAGACTAATTACATCATTTACATTATTCATAGTGTTAACCAAACTGGGGGCAGCTTCCAGAAAATCACAATGCAGAATTTCTGATTTATTTATAGAATTGATAGATACAGATTCAAGTGTAGGAAAACTACCGAAATCAGAATCGTATCCTTAGTTTCCTAAAATGGAATCACTAAACAAAACCGGTTCATTGGGAGCGTTAATCTCAGTCACTGTGTGCTTCATGTACCTCTCCCTATCAATCCTGATTTGATTTGGTCTCCCATTTTTAGGCAACCACAAATGTGACCAATTGATCAAAAAGTACCCTTTTAAGGCTTGAGATCAGTCACGACTTAAGAACAACCCATAGACATCCGGTATGTCTGCTACCACTACATCAATAACCTGGAAGAGTTGTGGATTAGTGGCCATTTTGATCATTACTCCTTTTAATTCTCCTACAATTTTCACCTTAGACCTATCTAGCTGGTTAATTTGAATTTCACAAGGAGTGGGCTTGGCATTTAAATTCTTACAGACCGAATAAGGCATAACATTTGATAAAGCTCTAGAATCAATCATATAGTTATGAAAATTCTGGTTGAAGATTTCAAATGTTAGCAAAAATGGTGGAGTTGTATATTTGGAGTTCTTACCTATCAGGGCATCTTTATCAGTGGTTGTTTTGATATTACTATTAAAACCTACTGCTGTTTTACTAGTTGAAGGATCAAGGTTATTGACTGAAGGTACAGAGGGCTGATTCTTTATTTTGGTGGTTGATGGATTTGACAAGTTTGAAAGTATTGAACCTCTAGGCATGGGATAAATTTTCAATAAATCAAACATGCTGATATTTTCCCTCTGTTTCTTGAGATCTTCTATGATGTCATATTGGAGATCTATACCTTGAGTGGCAGGCTGCTGATTTGAAGTTTGGGGAATATTCTTAGGTGCTGATGATGGTTGCGAAGCTACAGGGCCTTTACTTCTCGTATTATGAGTGTGCTGGTTGAAAAAGACAGAATGGTCACTAGAATCCCCTTCTTTGGCTGAACTATCCTAGAAATGGCAATTTAGAGGGAGAGGATCTTCATTAGTCTCCTCTTCAGTTCCAGGCTGCTCAGGTTCATGATCTTCTTCTGAATCCTGATCAGTTGAAGAATCAGGTAAGGCATAAACAACTCTTATAGTATTGAAAACTTCTTCATTGGTTGATATGTTAGGCGGAGTGTTCTGCCTGGAATTTGGGGATGAAATGGTCAGCATGGGGTTTTGAAATTCCCTCTGTTTGAAGTACCTTCCTCATTATTTCATTTCAATATCACCACTTCATTTGTAAGAGACCTAATTGCTTGTTGTAATTTTTCTACATCGAAAGCGGGATCATCTCTTTTATCTGTGTTGGTTCTAATAGGGGTTTCGTTACGTTTACAAAGGGAACCATCAGTTTTGCCATTATTTTTTGGTTCGAATGCTAATGAGTTATTTTCAACCTTTATTGCCTCTTCGAAGGTTTCAACTAACATGATTTTACCAGCTTGTTTCATAAACATACCCAAGTATTTAGGTAAAGTTGAAACATAATTCTCAATTATGATATCTTCTGGAGGTTGGGAGGCTACTGGTATCTTATTCAAGAGAGTAAGGAAATGCTGAAATCCTTTATCCATTATTTTCTCTCCATCTTGATCCTAGATAGTTCTAGTGCTAACACAACAAGACTTTTATCTTCACCAAACTTGTTCAGGAATGCTTGACTAAAATCATTCCAACTAGTTATGGATCCTTGAGTTAGGGAGAAATACCAAACTGCAGCTTTGCCTTCAAAATTTAAAGGGAATAGTCGACATACCACATCCTCATGCTGAACATTCATAGTCTGAATAGCCAGGATGAATTTGTCAATGTGATTTTGACTAGACCCTTATCATCTGGGTCAAACTTAGGTAGCAGTTTATTACGATGTTTGGGTAGGTTATGCTGTAGTCCAGGTACAACAAATACACCGCATCGTAACCATGGTCTATCAGCATTAGGATTACCTTGATCTCCATCACCCATGTATGGATTGGATTCCAGGTCTGATGAACAAGCGTTGTGATGGTCTCGGGGACTATCAGGTGGTGATTCGGGAGGTGAAGGGGGTAGATCAGATCCACCTGCAGATAACAATCATCAGGAAGTGTTGTGACTAGCCACTCCTCTAAAAAGGTCACTAATATGATAATCAAGAGACCCTCTCAATGGTTCAAGAGTCTCTTCTCCAAGCGGACCAACAACTGACTCAGTTATTGCCAAGGTTTGAAAATGAGTTCTTCTTGGCAGTCCGAAATTGATAGAAGGGATCCCTGTTTGGTGAGAATAGGCTCTAGTTAAAATTATACGTAATTCCTCTAAAGTTTGACTTATCTGTTCTGGGGAAACTGGTGAGAAATTTGGATCTCTTTCAATAATGGTCCTAACTGCATCTAAAAATGGAGTATTTATAGTTTTGGGTTGTGATGTAGAGATCGGGGTAGACAATGCTCCAAAAATTTCGAGGGAGGAAGTAGGTTGGTTACTGGTAGGAGCGTTATGTGATCGATCAACCATTAAGCTTTAAGCTCAGGCCTTCCTTCTAGCACCATTTGTTGGCCGAATATACTGACCTATGCCAACAACAGAAAGATAGCCCACGCACTTGACTTACTACAGTCTTGTGTATGTTTGGAATGACTATCTCTCACAGGATCAAGGACCTGTTGCTTGTAAAATGTGCTCTCAAACTCGAGAGTCTCTTTAGGTGTAGGTGATAACTTGGACTTAATTGAATCTTCTGATAAATCAAAGAAGTTCAACCTAATGACTAACTACTGCTGAAAAGTATCCTAAGCTAAGTACAAAAAATAGTAGCTCCTAATTCTATCTTGAAATGAATTAGATGCAATCTATCTATCTTAGCTTAGAGCATGTTTTGTTTGGCTTGACAACAGGTATCAGTTTATAAAATGATCTGTAATTTTGCATTTGTCAGAGAAATCTATCATCAACAGAAACAAATCTAAATTAACTCATAACAAGGTGATATCTCATTACAATATAATTTAAACACAAAATGAAGCCTGTAATCAAGTAAATCTAGCATAGTATTGAAATATGACAGATACAATCAAATATTAACCTGAAGAGGAGACAAGGTTAGCTTACACAGTCAATATTTCATGTAGCACTATTTCATAATCAATTGAAAATTCATGAATAAAAACCAAGAATCATTCATATTTCAACACCATGTACCCATTCGAAATCCAACAAAATTATTTCACATATACTATAACAACATATATATATATATGAAAAAGAAATTCAACAAAAGAGAAACATCATATAGGACAGTATGAATTGACTGAAAGACTTAGCTACGGTCCTCAGTATTCTGTAGCAACCAGTAATCCTCAGAAATAGTTCTAAAAGAAACACAAGCATAACATAATATATTATAGCACTGTAGAATATCAGTTCTCCACAAGTTTTTGGAATCAAAACCTTAACTTCCGTTTAGAGTTTGTTTATAAAGGGAACTACAAACTACAACTATTTAACTAAAATTCCTATTTCTAAGGAAACATATGGAATTTATCCAAATATAGTCCAACAACGACCAGAATCGTAGGCATGCTATTACATAACCATCTGGAGAGACAAATACGCCAAAAAAATCAACTTACTGGAGAAAATCCAGCGTTATATTCTCCAGAATGTGTTAACACCATATTGGATAATCCATGCTAATAATTGCTTAGAAACAAAAGTGTAGAAATCACAGAGCATCAATTAATTGCAATCCTGAAACATCCTCCATTGAGTAACCACGCATAGTCAAAAAGCACAAATGTAGTATAACATCCAGCTTTATCTCAACAACCTCATTAACACCTGTAAATGTCAAACAAAAATTTGTTTAGCAGAATACAATGATGATCATATGAACATGAATGAGATGTATGCAGAATTTTAATTATGCAGATATATCTATTTTAATGATTAAACCATGCACTAAGAGCCAAAGACTGACAAAGCCAGTATATCACTAACCTGTGAAGGCCTATTCAAAATCCCCTGTATGCATAATTGAAGATTCAAAAGACAAAATCTAGAATTCACCGCGGAAACAAAATGTCAAGTTTTTAAAGCAGATTCGATAGACAGTTGAATGGGTACACTTCTCCTTGCTTCATCCAGTTTGGCTCTGAACCAGATAGCTTTGATCCTGTTAATCCTATTTTGCTTCTTCAACAGGAGCCTTTTAATTTGTTCTTTATATTTCAACTTCTTTCCTCTCAACACATTCCATTTCTCAAACCAAGCTATGAATTCAGTTTTTAAACCATTGATTTCCTCCATGGCAATTGTTTGAATGACTTGAGCTTCCTTTAGGTCAGTTTGTAGGGATGAAATGACTCGGGCATGAGTGTTTTGATCAATTTTCTCTTTCGATTCTCTGTTCATGGTCTTTCGGGCTTCCTCGGATAGGTAAGGATTTTGATCAATTTCTTGATCACATTCATGGTTCACTTGCTGACTGTCAACGACCTCATTTGCAGAGGCAGACACGTACTTAAGATCCAGAACAGATGGGCCTATGAGAATTGGATTTGGGTGAATTTTTGAAGATTCACTTACCTCAAAAACCGAGATATCCCCAATGCTCAAATTTCTCCTGGCAAGCAAAGCGGCTGTCACGTTGCATGTGATACTATGTATAGATTGATTGCTGATCACTCGGCTGGTCTGATCTTCAGCCTTTGTTTTCCCTATGTTAGCCTATGAGTGAGGAGGGTTCTTGTTTTGACAGGGTATGGGGTTTGGCAGTTTCCTCATTCGAACTTGAGAGTTATCAGCGGGGACTTCATAATTTGTTTCAACCTTGACCTTTACATCACCGAAGCTTAAGGTTTGGCCAGGTTGGGACATTTCATCACCCAAATTATCCTAAGAACCAGAGTTCTCAAGTTCAAGCTCAGCTTCTTCATTGTTTATACACCTACGTCTAAACCTAGGTCTCTATTTGGGCCATTCTTCATTAACACCGAACCCATTTCGCATGAGGAAGGAATCCTAGATTTCACCTACTTGCTCTGGTCAATAGGACACAAGGATTTTAATTAACCCATGATGGAATAAACTTCTGTCCTTATCCCTAATATTAGCTTGATATGTGCATGCCATTTTGTGCAAGCTATTCAAGAAGAAATAGGGAATATTCATAGGGTATCCTTTGAATATCATCAACAACTGAAGGTGATAGAATTGTGTTTGAGACAGCCTACCTTCACAAGTAACATACCTGATGATTAGCTCCAACAAAGCCCACCATTTCTTCATTAATAGTCTAGAGGGGAAGCCATATTTAAACTTGGTTTGACAATGAGCTGGGGTAATAAACCCCTTCCAATCATCATTTTTAATATGCTTGTCTTTATGCCACCGCTCGTCGGTCTGTGGTAACCCAATGGCTTGGGAAATAAATTCCTCAGTCAGCCTTAGTTAAACATCCCCAATATGTGCATTAACCCCATCGAATGACTCTTCAAACGCCTTGGATACTGCTACATTGAAACTAGAAAACTTTTGTAAGAACCCCAGCCATCCAAACCTTAACATTACCTCTCGACACTTAGGAGCAGCATGCAGGTACTCATCACCCATGAGCTCAAACCTGGACATCGGAGCTTGTTGGCCTGATTTTCTGACCTAAGCCAACAAGGAGATTAAGCCCACACAAGCAGCTTAAAGCAACTCCCGGTGTGTTTGGGATAGCAAAATCTCGTAGGTTATGGTCCTACTACCAACTGAATTTTTCTCTTAAGGAGAAACTAAAATTCAGTAAAAATCTATCCTAATGTTATTTCTATCTAAATAAACCCTAAAATTAGTTTCAACTACCTAAGTTATCCTACAATTGCTTTCTTAAGGAAAGTATTCGACTTTGGAGGGTTTTATATTTAATATTCTAAATTTTAAAAGACTATTAAAATTATTCTAAAATTACACAAATTCTATCTAACAATTGTTAAATATAAACTACACTATAATAACACTAACTAAACTATCCTATCTATCCTATCCTAGCTGAGAGAAATTTAGATATTATATTAATTATCAATTAATATAAAGATGAACAGAACAATAAATGAGTAAGATCTAAATGAAAATATTTAAACCATACATTCTAAATCATTTTGCTGTAAATTACCTTGACAGAGAAATTGAAATAAGCAATTACTTCAGATTTTCTGAAAAGTTTTAATTAATTAACAACTAATGAAAAACATTAAATATTTGAATAAAATATAATGTTCAAAATGAAATCATTGCAAAAATACAAATGAGATCAAACAGACATAAATATGTATATCATTATATCTCGAATTTTCAATTTAAACACTGATTAATTCAACTATAATAACATACTAATTCAAATAAAAATATTGTGTTGACAAAGTGTAATATCCCGTAATTAATACAAGCATAACCCAGTATACTGCATCAATATTATACGTAGAATATTATATATTGAAATATATAAAAAGAGTATCTAAAATAATATCGATCAACGATATCAGTCTGAGAATTTCCTGTCACATTCCACTTCCAAAGATAAAAATTCAGTCAGGAACAAAACTAGTACCAAAATAATATTTCAATGATGTTTCTCTTCAGTCACTCTACCCCCCCCTTTGTACTGGCTGTCTTCAATTTCTTAAATAAGCAATAAAACAAATAGAAACTTAATTCCCTTTCCTTGCTGGCCGCCACTGGAGAAAACAAGTTTAGAGCACCCCAAAAATATCCCATATTGTTTGCTCTTTTCAGTAAATTTCCCATGAGTCTGGTAAATGGGGATCTTCTAAAACAAACCCAAGTTTATAGATTTTATTATTTCGTCTTAGTTTTCCCATAGTTCGTTGCAGAAAATTGTTACTCAAAAAATGACGAAAATCCGGTTCGGTTATCTTCTTGACCTGCACACCGAAAAACAAAATAAATGATCAGACTGAAATAGAATTCCTTTGAAATAAGAAAAAAATAAAATAATTCTTTGTTTCACTTCAAGGGTTAATAAACTAGTGGTTGCGAATAAAGGCATCCCAAGTAAATTATTTAAGAGTTTCAAGTTCGTAAATCTGGTAAATTCATATGTTCACGGAGTATCTAGGTAATGAGGCAGTTGATTAATTTCTTGCTCTGGTGTTTCATAAAATTCATTTTCCCATGTATTCGCAGCTACTTCTTCTCAACTGTCAAACCTAAATCATATCATTGACGCATAATGAATAACCTTCTTCACGTGGCACGATTTCTAGTAGGCTAACATGGCGTTCTTATGGGCATGCAAAAACGATCTCTCTCAATTTTCAGAGGCCTGACAAATGGTAGTGAGCTTAGTGATTGACGTGTTATTCTTTGGTAAAATATGCTTAAAATAGAAATCAATTATTCTAAATTCTAGAACAGAAAAACCACATGGCGATAAATCTGATTGCTCTTATACCCGTTATATAAAAAACAATAGCATTATTTCCCCTAGATTTGTGGCTGTGTAGGAAGCAATTAGTTGGTCGACACTTTATGCAAGCCCGTGTTCATTACCTTTCCTGGTTTCTCGGTTGATAATAAAAGACATGATGATAGCGTGACATTTAATGCAACTTTTACATGGAGCGCATCACTCTTTCATAAGACTTGTTGGAAGTATCAGAAGATTTATATGAGGGAAAGGACCGTCATGAAGGAAAGACAAATAAAAGAATATTGAATTTTGACTTTTAATGATAACCGTGCAGATGGTCCCTTCTTATTTAATCTTTTCATAAGTTATCTAAGGAATGTTTAGAATTTATATAATATAAATGCAAATTCCTTATTTATAACCGCCCTTTTTTTATTTTTTTAAATGTGCTAATATTCGTTAAACACTCAAATTTTGTATCAACGCATTGGAAAAATTACTACCCCATGTAAAAATAAAATAATGTAAAGTTTTGATAACCAAATAACTTTTATATGTAGATTATTTTGTTTTAAAATACTCATAACGTTACAAACATGTTCCTTTTATATATATATATATATATATATATATATATATATATATATATATATATAAGGAACATGTTTGTATATATATATATAACAAATTGTATTATTTATAAAATGATTTTGAAGTATGAAATTGGTCTTAAAACTTGTTGTCAAATAAGCATTATTATTAAAATGAGATTACAATGTTTTTCCTAAAAAATAAAAATAAAATTAGATATGGATTGAATTGGATATAAACAAGCCCTAGTAAGATATTCATAATCAAAGCTTAGAATATACATTGAAATCACCAAAATGCTCAATTAAATAATGAAAGCCAAATTTTGGAAACAAGAAATCAATATAATTAAGCCAAACCGAGCTATCCAACCAAATTAAATAAGTTTGGGTAAGAGTATGCAATTGTCAACAAGAAAATCAAGAGAATTTAAATGACAAAAAACCCCCAAATCCTTAATGTTATGAGAATCGATCCATAGAGCAAGCAATGCACAAAGATAATGAATCTACGAAAGAAAGCCAAGAAACCACCTACCAAAGCAAGGCCGGTAAGATGGAAGAAAAGTAAAATCTTAATAACTTACAAAAATTCTAGTGAGGTTCTCCTTTGATTTTTGAAAAATCAAGGGGAGTTGTTGGGGTGCCAACAGATCCATGGCAGCAAATACACAAACCTCTAGGGTTTTCGAAAAACAAACTAAAAGATACAGTCGATTTACCAACAGTCTAAGAATTACCATCAATATTCCAAGATGCCCTATTTTATCAAAGCCCTGCAAATTTCCCTGCAAGTTCATCATAATGCGAGTGGACAGATAAATGAGATTTTGAAAACAACTTACCAGATCATAATGAGCTATAGGGAATTCAAGTGAGCGAGTTATTAAGAGTGATGTTTGTATGATGAAAGATTGACAGATGGAAACCTTCAAGTGACACGAATACCAAAAACCTAGTTTCACCATGACTTCAGCATTAATCGTTATTTTCATAATGTCGTGATGATGTAGAACAACTCATCATTTCAACACATGATTGAATGGTTTTCAAAACCCCAGACCTTCATTCATTGAATAAAACCATAATAATGTGACCATCTAAGGATATACATGATAACTTAGGATCAAGGTTATTATGAAAAAGATCGAGAAATAAATTATAATGTAACCAAACCTATGTCAAAACCTAAAAAGTTACTTTAGACCCTCATGTCAGAATTTAAGACTAACTCATTTCAGAAATACAAATTTGAAATAAGGATAAGCGTATAGTAATGTATGGCTCATGAAAATCATATTAAATACACTTTAAAACCTTATGAAAAACAAGATGAGATGAATAATTCAGAAGTGATGAAGCTTTATTAGGTCTCCTATATGAACTAAACAGTAACAGTTATCACACCATGTAGTAGCTTGTTTGAATTAATAATTATAAATTCATTTGATTTTAAACATGCATGAGTGATAAGTGTAATGACAATAGGAGCTACTAACTTCTGTAATTATAGTTCTTCAGATGATCGACAAATATGAGGGATTAAAATCATGAGAGTTGAATTTTGCCATAAACTAATGCTAATCTCAGTGAATCGATCAGTCAAATAAGCTTCTATTGGGAGTGCCTTAAGAATCAAAGATTCTTAGAGCACTCCTAGAATATTCATGATGAGTGTTGATCCAGGTGAAAATATCAAATATTGATTGAAAGATTACCATTTTTCAAATTATTCATGTTCAAAATGCTCCGAAGGGTGTTGCTTGCCAACAGGTAGTAACCGGTAATGCCCATGAAAGATCGAACATCCGTTACATCCTTAGGAACTGGCCAATCTTTGTTCGCCCTTATCTTTTTAGGATCTACTGAAATTCCTTCCTTGGTCACCACATGACCTAAGTACTGAATCTTATCCTTGAAGAAATCACATTTACTAAACTTTGCGAAGAGTTGATGATCTCGCAACTCTTGTAAAACAATCTTTAAATGTTCTTTATGTTCTTCTTCAGTTTTTGAATAGATTAGAATGTCGTCGATAAACATGACCACAAATTTATCTAAATACTTATGCATAGCGTTTTTCATTAAACACATGAAAATAGATGGGGCATTAATAAGCCCGAATGGCATGACAACAAACTCGTAATGACCATATCTAGTTCTGAAAGCTGTCTTAAAGATGTCTTCATATTTAATCCTAGCTTGATGATATACAGACCTTAAATCTATTTTTGAAAACACCGTGGCTCCATGTAGTTGATCAAACAGATCATCTATGCGGGGCAATGGGTATCAATTTTTAATGGTCATCTTATTCAACTGACGGTAATCTATGCAAAGTCGCATGGTTCCGTCCTTTTTCTTAACGAAGATGACAAGTGCCCCCCAGGGAGACACACTTGGTTGAATATAATTTTTATCAATTAGTTCTTCTAATTGAGACTTTAATTCATTAAGTTCCAGTATGTTCATTCTATAATGGGCCTTTGAGCTAGGTATTGCACCAGGTACCAACTCTATGGTGAAATCCAATTCCCTTTTCGAAGGTAGTCCCAGAATTTCTTCAGGGAATGCATCAACATATTCTCTTAAGACTGGTATGTCTTCCAATTTTAACTTATCTGTCTTAATTAGACTCTCCTCATTAGTTATTGTTACTGCATAAGCTTTACATCCTTTCCTAACAACTCTATTAAGCTGTAGGGCAGAAATCTGCCTTATAGTGGTTTTTCTATGGATTCCTTTTACACTTACTAGTTTTCCATCACTATTTAAACATGTGAAGGTTTTTTCATAACAATTTAGAATTACTCTATGTTGTTATAACTAGTCCATACCAATCAACAAATCATAAGAACCAAGAGGCAATACATTAATCTTTACAAGAGTTTCAAAATGATCCATAACTACCGCACATTCTTTTACAAAACAAGTTACCTTTCTTTTAGCACCAGTGGCTAACTGAACCAACCAAGAATTCTCAAATTTTTCAACAGATAACTTACATTTTTCTACCGTTTTAGGTGCAATATAACTGAGACTAGCTCCTAGATCAATGAAAATAGTTACAGGGGTTTGATTTATCATACTTTCTACTTCCACCATGGAAGTCTTATATTCTGCTTGTCGATTCTCCAAGGCTGCGTTGATTCTGGGCATGGTCCTCGCTAGTTCCCCAATGGTCATCTCCTCCTGTATGGTATGAATATTGCTAACAGTCTTTTTCCGATTAGGACAGATTGAAGCATAGTGTGGGCCATTACACTCCCAACACTTTATAGGTTCTTTGAGCTCAAAGTTCTTGGTAAAATTCCCATGATTATTAGCAAAATCCTTACCCTTAGAATTATTTTGATTGCTGGGTGAATTATTCTTATTTCCTTGGAAGTTCTTATTGTTAGGATAATTTCTGGCCTTATTGTTCTTAGAATTTTTGTTGGGCACAAAATCCTTCTTCTTTTGTTCATACTGGTTATTATTTTTCTTAGCTTTCCAGTTGGCCAAGCTTTCCTTTTTCCGATTCTGTTCAAAACAGAAGTTAGCTTTCCTCATAGCTTCTTCTAAAGTCTTTGGATTGTCATATTCAATTCTGTCCTTAATATGATAAGGTAGACAACTGAGGAATCGTTGTACCTTTGGTTTCTCATCTACAAGGTAGGGCACATACCTAAGTAGACTTAAGAACTTGCTGTTCAGATCTTTCATTGTCATTGATCCTAACTTCAACTCATAAAATTATTTTTCTCTCTCCTCATAATATTACTCAGACATAAATTTATTTTTAAAATACCTCTTAAAGGTACTCTAGTTTATATTTTTCTCTTTTATTCCCTTAACTCTCTTCAAGTCCTACCACCAAATGTCAACCTGTCCTGAGAGGTTATAGATAGCCATTCTAGCCTTTAACTGGTTAGAATAGTTATATATTTGGAAGTAATTCTTCATCCCAGATAACCAATATTCCGCTTCCTCCCCCTTCTCAGTCTCTCCATTAAACGTTGGTGGTTTAATCTTTTTGAATTCCCCAGAAATTTCCTCATAAGGTTTGTATTTCCTCTTTTTAGTGTAGTGATTATCATTACTAGTATTGCTAGTAGAATGGTAATTTCGTTGTTCACCAAACACCTTTGATGATGAACTACTTTTATTTTTAGTATGTTTCATCTTTTTAGATTTACGTTGATGACTTGTGTATCTTGGTTCAGTTCTTCTACCCCTACCCTCAGTTTGAAAATTTTTAGTTAGGATTTGGTGCAGCTCCTCCTAAGCCCTCAGAATCCTTTCATTCTCTCGTTTTACAGACTCCATTTTAGTTTTTAGGTCTTTTATAGTTTGTAATAGTTCTGAGGAATTGGTATTTAAATCCTTTGGTATAGGATCTCTTGGTAAGTTTCCTGGTTTGGTAACTGAAGATTCCTCCTCTGCATACTCTTCCAGCCTTTCCATACCTGTTTGTTAAACTTTAGAAAACAATTTCTCTATTGAATAACATTTAAAAGAAAATACATCAGCATAAAAATTAAATTTACTGTTTCATAAAATCTAGTTGGGATTCATCAAGGCCTAGTGTTTTAACCTTGTGCTCTGATACCGCATGTCAAAACCCCAAATTTTCACAAAAAATAAAATTTTTGAGATAACATAAAATGTTTACAGTTGTAGTTAGATAACCACTAGTAGCTTAAATAAATAGAAATGAAACGGATAATAAAAGTGTTCATTAACTTTAACACATATAAATTAATGTTGTTTTAAAATTGATATGTGATGTGAGTAATCTTCAGTCAAATATTTAACTGTACTAATGGTTTGAATGTCAAGTAGGTGAGGAGTCATTTTCTAGTTGGGGCTTACTTAGCGATTGCTAACGTATCTGGATTTTCTGAATCTTTATAGGCTTGACAAGTAATTTTTGACCCAGTAAAAGTTTATTAAGGTGATACACCATATATAGTTTCTCTTAGCGTAGAATATATTGCTAGAGTAAAAGTTCTATTTATAAGACTCAAGAATCTGCCAGGTAAAGCAATGTCACTTTTATTTGTAAATCCATATTATTTTTCTTCATCCTTCTTTAATAGAGGTTTTTAATGTCGCCCTACTATTTGTCTATTCTCAGTAAGATATTTATGATAGATAAAAAATTTCCTTTTAACTTTATTCTAATTGATTTCCAGTTTAGAAGAGCTTAAGATAATATTTTATAACTCTTTCTTAGATAAATAGTTTATTACTATCACCATCATAATAAATTAAGCACTGCTTATCATTATATAAATGGACCTGAGTCCTTTGGAACATAAGCCTATAGTATTCTTCTTAAATATGTCTCAATTAGGATTCAACTTGGTTAATTATCAACTTAATATCTCTTGTAGTTTATGAGATATTCTCAACATGTAAATTGTCAAGATCGTGGTTGAAAATCCCATTATCATCATGTACAACATAATGTGACGATTTCACATTAATCTAATATTTGTTTTATATGTGAATAAGAAGTAGTATAATCCTAAAGAGTCTACTATTCTAACTCCAAATTTTAACTTCATATTGTTTAGGTTCATCTTAGAACTAGACAATTATTATGGAGTTCCATAACCATATACTTATAGATTTATATCCTACATCTAGTATTGTGGATTTTTTTTGAGTGAAGGAACTATTTTTGTGTATAAGTGTTATTTTAACCTTATAAACCATATTAGTTTAATCTTACTCTTATGACTTAACCATTCATAGCTCATGAATACTATACCGAGTTATTAAAAGCAGTTTCAAACATGTTCAGGCTTATACTAACCTCTTATTTTTTTCCTTATAAGTTTGTTTATGAAAAGTTATAAAAATCCTTGCATTATTGGAATTGAATTCATAAACAAAGCCTTTGAGTACAAGGGCATCGAATTCATATGCAACTTGGTTCTTCACCCAAGCTATTTACAAGGTTTAAACATTATATATAAATGTTGTTATATCACTTGTTCAAAGTCGAGGCTTGATTTGTTTGGCAGTGATATGGTATTGACTTTATAATAAGATGTCATTACATGCATAAAGTAATTGATTATCAATTATTGGATTCGACTGAATGTAGTGGTGACAATATAGAATAACCCACTATGTAGCGAAAATATTTAGGTGCACGTGGAGATCTCCTCGCCATGCAAATCGTGATTTAAAATCCTTCCTTTCAACCCTAAACTTCATTGCTTCTGTGAGGGTTTCAGTCTTTGCAATGTTGGGGTTTGCTGCGGCCATTGAGGGCTCATATTTGCTTGCCTCCAGCTCCACTGTTTGTGCCTTTTCTTTGATGAGCCACTGTTTAGAGTGAGGGTTATACACCGTAGCTCATGAATGAATAGTTTTCTGCAACACTTTGTTTTGCATGAGGGTTGTTTTTACACAGTTGTTAGATATAGAGTTGAAGTCGTGGTTTTTTTCCACTGCCTTGGATCACTCTTGCTCTAGTTTTCGATGAAGATAAAAATCACACTAAAATGTCCCTTCTTAGGTGAACACGAAGGTTGTTGAGCTCATGGTGTTAGTCTTCCTTGTTCTTGACCTCGTTCTCCAAGTTATAGGTATTCATTGCTTTTAAGAAATTGAACACTATACATAAATTCAATTTCGATTCTATTTACATGTTTTTAATTATATTTTGATTTCCAGTTGTGTAGATGACAGTTTGCATCATCTTGGGAAGGAACCCCTTCACAAAAGAACCAGCGTTCAAATCACGGGTAAGCCCCGGTTACGAAATGGCTCCTCCTGCTTGTTCAGACCTTAGGGGAAAGTTGAAGTTGAAAGAATTTACTGCTTGTCATTTCCAGGTCTTGGGTTATTGTTCTTCAGTTTATTAGTTTCGTTTTTGTTTAAACTCTTGCTTACAGTAGGGCAATCTTCAGCTTAATCCGTGACCTGTAAAAATGCTTATTCCTCGTGTTTTTACCAAAGTTGATACTTGGTCTGATGTCTTTTATTTTTGAAAACCCATACTACATTATGGGTGCACCAGCTTTGAGTTGGTTTGTAGACTCTGTTTTAAGTTAAAGTCTTCTCGGCCTATGAAGTAATATACAGTTTTATTTTTAAAGAAAAGCATAAGGGTTTTTCCTTGAGCTCGGACTCAGTTTATCTTTAAGCTATTATTATGACTCTGTAAACTTAGGGTTTATACCCTATTCGACTGTGTAACAATAATAATTTTACTGTGTTTATATTTGTTTGTGTGAAATATTAATAGTGGTTTGATGACTATCACTCAATCATAATATAATATTGTTTTACTTACAAGATTAGTAATTTTGAGCTAGGGTTTTCTTTATGAAACCTTGGTTTTTAAATAAATAATTCCTTTTTAATTTATTTAATTAAGTTTTTTTTTTTACTTGTAAAACATATAATGCTTAAGTTATTATTATTAATTTAATATAATGAAATTCCTTGAATTACTTCTGTATATAAATATATTGTCATAAAGACTGTAACCAGTGTTCATTAGTTCAACTTTGTTTAATAATTATGCATCAAATATTAGATTTATAACTCACTAATTTCCTGTTATTAAAATTAAGAAAATAATAAAGGGTTTCGACCCTGTGGTTACTCTTCCTGTATAACCTATTAGTAAATTCAAAAACAAATCTTATATAAATAAGCATTTCATTTATGAATTTGCTACTATCCTATTCTTATTGTTTAATCTATTGAATTTGATAGGTTGAAATCGTTCAGAAATAGACTTTTGTAAATTGTTTTAGTTTACTCGTTACATTTAAATACTTCTAGTAATACTCTATTTGCTTATTTGTAAATGTTTAAACTTAGTTTAATTAACATTATTAGTAAATAAGTTATATGGCTAGTGGTTATAGATCCAATGAACTGAATGCAACAAAAATAGTTTAACTTCATTTTGTTTACTGTTTTAAGCAATTGCTTATTAAATAAATATAAGAAAAATATGTAATCAACATAACACTACTTTCCTTACTGCATATTTTAAGTTAAATAACAAGTATAAGTGCTGTGTATAAACATGACTTATTAACTAATAGTATATCCTCTTAACCTAATAACTCTTCCACCTATAGTGGAATACTGCTATTTTATTGTTAGTACCTTCACTTAAACAAAAAAAAATACATAGATAACCAGGTTAAATACCTAAATTTTGCAATACATTCTTTGCTATTCTGAAATGCATTTAAAATCTATTCATTTCAGTTTCTTCTCATTTCCTTCATCTAAATTTAAATACACTACTTGTGCTGGAGTACAGTCTGGTCCTTCCAGATGTGGAAAAACATAGGTAAGTATTATTTTCCATCTATTTCAGATTCATATTTTCAATAAACTAAAAGATTACTAACTCTAACATTTCATGACTAAACATTTAACATTCAATAAACAGTCAGATTCACATTTAACCATCTAACACAGTAAAACAAAAAAGATTGTAGAACCTGATTAATCTAGACAACAACAACATTAGGAGGCCGTTCCTCCCTACCAACTCCTGGAGAGTGCTCAAACAACGTCTCCTTAGGACCCCCGAGCCTACTCCTGGTCTCTTTGGCTAAGAACTGGTGGAGTAAGAAACAATAGACTAGTCCAATGACTAAGAAATCACTCTACACTTCAGCAAATAAGATCCTTCAGTTGAAAAGCTGCACTAGATCACTCAGCAGTTTAACCCCTCCAACTCTTTCCACAAATTCCCTTGCCATTGAATTATCTGAAGTTCATTCACCTGAATGATCACTTCTCTAGAAATGAGCAGCCTCAGCTCTCTTCAATGGGCATTTTTATAAAGTTTGCCTAGGTCTTTTGGGTCAATTGTCATTAATTGAGCCACTTGCTCTGATCCCACTTTCTTGGGGGATCATGACCCCAAATGTAGGGAGGTTTCCACCTGCAACAGTTGGAAGAGTTTGAGGATGCTGCCAGTTGTATGTTTGCTCTCCACCCAGTCTCCTCCGCCAACTTGACCTTTAAACACTCTTTTAACAGCTCTCCTAAGCTGTTGTATCCACTTTTATTTATTTATAATTAAAATATTCAGAGTTACATTCAATATCCTTGACTCCACTGAGTCATCATTTACAAGTTAGCATAAAATTTAACATAATGTCTTGAAATAAAATCAAATAATATAATATTATTTTTTCAAAATTGGGGCATGTGACAGTTAGTCCCAATCTGTAAATTGTATGATCCTACACCCTTGACCTCAAACAAACACTAGAAAGCGGAATACTTCGAACATTGAACTTGAAGTTTGGCATTTCAATACTTGCATTATGTATGAAGTTAAACATTAAATTTAAACATATTAAACCTTCAAACATGTTTATATTCCTATGCATAGATTTATTTATATGTTTGAATATTGAAGTTTGACACATGTTTCTTGTCATTCACCGTATTTTTTTATTGATTTTGACATTCAATACCTTGAATATTGAGTTTAAAACGCTGAAATTTATTTGTATAAAGTCTATTAATGAAATCTATCTGATGGTTGAGTGAGAATGGTAATATGAATGAAAGGAAATGTAGGAAACTATTACAATTGACCATAAGTTTGTGATATTACAAAAAAATGTAACAAAATTGTAATATTTATATAAAACATATAATATGCATGGAGATTTATGCAGCAGATCATAAATTCAAAATGGATAACCTGGCCATCATATTGGTGCCAAATTTAATTGTTGGTACCAATATCATCCAACTTAGAATTCTCCAATAATATTAGATTGTCTCAATTGTAAATATAAAACAACTAACCTTCTTTCCTAGTAATGCCTTCTAGTTTTGTTGCTCATCACAACTCTTTCTATAATCTTACTTTTTTTCAAATATGAAAGGGGAACAAGATGGTCCATGAGTGTTCATGTGTGTATGCAATAGATTTTCTCAAAGATCAAGAACACTAATGCCAAAAAACAAGATACCTTTGAGTCTTCAGTTATGAGGATTCCTTTCAATTCGAATGATGTACCATAGATATACTTGGAATGAACATAAACAATGAAAAAAAACTATTGACATGACATTTAATACAACAAAAAAACATTTTCTAGCACACCTTTTCAAGATATAACTTCTAGGATAGGTTAATAACTTGTATGGTAAGTGAAATGAAACATCGGTCAACACAATTGTAGTACTTTTTTGGTTTAGATCAGTTTAACACATCAATGAATATAAAAGGAAATGATTTCTTCTATTGAATAACTATTTTCCATAAGGGAATTGTGAATTCCTGCTCCCATTTAAAATAATCATTCCACTTCATTGATGACTACAAAACTATTGACAACAAGAAAACTCTCCCCATTGCATAAGACTAGTGTTCTCTACTCAACACCTTCAACATCATATTCTTACCACCCATCATATTCAACATTTCCCCTTTAATGATTTTATATAGTTGACAATGTGTACCTAGCATTATTGTATCTATTGATCCACCATGCAGGAAACTAATTCTAATGGAATATTCCTTATTCATCTTGTATTTAAATTTTACCACTTGTAAAATACTTATAATAAGAACAACTCTAGAATACTTCAAAAAAATTGTTCACTTTTTAGATTTTAAGTTGAAATTTTAAACCTAAACTCCAAATTTCAATTCTTTAAAAACTTACATTGGATTTCTTTCACAAATAATTTATCATCCCACTATTTTCCATGACCCAAGCCAAAGGCAATGCTAGAGGGTAGAAACTATTCTAAATTCATGCTTTGCAAAGGAGATATTTTATTAACGCAGTCAAAGACATGAGCACTGCATTCTAGTAGATCCTCCTTCTAGTTTAGATCTGATCGAAATATCATACTTCTCACCTATGTTGCATGGGAGTGCCCCCCTCCATTCACCTTCGCTCCCGAAGCTCTCTTCCAAAGGAATTTTCCAGAAAGCATTGGGAAAGAGACCTTCCTAAATGCTCTTGTATGGGAGCGTTTTCAGGAAGCTCTCTTCCAGACAAAAGTAATGCTCCCACATTTTTTTCCAAGTTTTCTTTAAAAAAACCAAAAAATTAAGTGATGGGTGGGGGGTAGCTAACCCTAAGTCCATACTAATGTTATACAAAGGGGACAAATCCTAATCTATTAACAAAATACCTAACCTTAGCAATCATTAGTAGCATTAAATGGTAATATTAAATTCTTAAAGTAAAAGTTAACATTGTCATTATATTTCTTTTTCTATACTTTTACTTAAATATTTAGCATTACCATTAATTATTTCAGGACGTTTGAGAGTGGTTACAACCTCATTGGACTTCAAGTGAAAAAAATAGAATTTTTGATCCCATTCAAAATTCAACAGGCTTAGTAGTTTTTAGGATTTCGAGATTGCAATGGTTCCACTGGATTATATCATGTATGAGGGTATGGGATTTCTATTTAATCAAACACATCAACCTCTCTATGTATCTTTATGACGTTGGTGCTGATTGTTCAGATTGATGTTGGTGGCCTCAAAACTAGTTTTTGAATAATACCTAGTTTATAGCCTATCAATTGATGTACTTTGGTTTAGATATGGATTGCACACAGAGCTATTTTGGTTGTATGCACTCTTACTCACTATATACATGGGAAACTTTACATATTTGTGTATAATGGTTTGCATTTTAATGGATGAACATGCTTTTGTTGACATATGCATCAAAATATATAAACATATATATTATATAAAAAAATGCTCCCAAAAATGATTCCACCCTGGAAGCTTTTAAAAATTTCGCTTTTCGCTTCGCTCCCGCTTCCCACTTCTTGCTTTTCCTCTCGCTCCCAAGTAACCTTTATTCTTGCCTCCATGGAATCCTTGATAAAATTCCAATGTAAGTTACCCCTTGATAACCTAAAACATGGTATAAGTCCTTTTGTTTTTTTTGACTACCTACACATATGTGGAAATTCTAAATAGAAAACAACACCTATGTTTTCCACAATTTTAATATAAGGTCTTATAAAATTCATAAATATGGAGTGCAAATAGTGTTGGTGAGTAAGTTAACAACTTATTGACAAGTATATGTTTTATGCTACTAAAGTCGTTTCTTCCATTTAATATTGTCTAACCGATTAAGTGTTTTAGGAAAGTCCCAGCAAGAAAAGGTTCTCCTTAGAACATTCCTTCATGTTCATTTGATTTTGAAGATTTGAAGTCTCTAACATGAGAATTCAACAAGACCTCAAATAAATATTTTAACCATTATCAATGTATTGCTAAATTATTGAAGACATTTAGAGATTTCAAGATGTTCTACAAATACACTACAATAGCAATTGAGTATTTCAATGGAAGGGTATAATACAATGACACAAACATCAAGTGGGAGACACCTTAATTTCTGCATTATTTTTCTTTCATTTACCTTCAAAATGGATTGCAAGTTCTTTTGTGTAGGCCTATTAGCCTCTCTTTCAATAAATTGCGATCAATGCAATTGTAAGTACACACATTAATGTGACCCTTATCATTAATGTAATAATTGTAAATTGCAAGTTTTTATGGTTGGGGATTAGCCAAAAGCACTACAGTGAAAGGTGGTTAGCTATGAAAGTATGGACAAGGGAAATCCAAAGAAAACGACCTTATATGTAAGGTCATGATGATGTGTATGATGTGTCAATGAAGCAATAAAATGTTCCACCTAGGGAGGCATAATAAGAATGACTATGCACTAACTAACATAGGTTTCATCAAGTTTTGCTGACAACAGATAATATAGGATAATTGTTTATTGAATAAGTAATAGGTCAATGGAACTAGAGATCACAATTATTGGGAACTAGACGATGAGAGTGTCTAGAACACTCGTATAGCTTAATTGTATTATAGTACAAGAGATATAAATGATAATAACAAAAGGGAATAACAAGATCTAGGCAAAGTATATGAGAGGGGGAAACACTATCTCAAGCCTCAAAATCAACATTGTAGGTGGAAATAAAAATAGAAGAGAGAAGGGAAACATACTTGTCCTCCTCAATGGTTGTGACTATATGAAACCACCTCAAGATAATGAACCTTGCCTTTCGCCATGCCTCTATGTCTCGAATCCCAAGATTGCTTAACACTGAAGCACAATTTCTACGTCCTCAACACATTCTGGGTTTTCTCTTTGTTATTAAACTCTATTTTTTTTCAACCAAATTACACTAATAAATAATAAGATTCAATGGTTTTTTTGGTACTTCAAAACTTCTTTTATATACCTTAACTCTACACTTGAAATATACACCTTGATGTACCTTAATTGAAAGTATTTATTCTTATTTTAATATAAATTTATGTAAGACCTTGTATTTTTCATTTAAGCCCTTTTACTTATCTTTGTAACCTTCAAATAATTCTTTTCAAAATTATATTATCCCCTTCTATAATATATATTATAAGTTAGAATTAAATAACCTTTTTATATTAATATTTCCACTTCATACTTTCCCTTTTTATATAAACATTTCTTCCATATCAAAGCGTACCCTATTTGATATAATCTCAAACCCTTGAAATACTACCAATATAAGGGAAACACCTTATTATGGTGATGTCTCATTTTAAAAATTATTGGATATATATATTATACCTTCTATAATGTTACTTAATTTTTTAATTGGCGCAAATAGTCCAATATTACATACATAAGTTGGAATAAGCCAATTTAACCCGTACTAAAAATGCGCGACTTATACACGGTTTGCTGGGAATGCTTCACGGAGGATTTGACTATTTAACCGACCATTTGCACCGATCGGACGACCTGGCTCGCGTGAGCGGTCACATCCGACGTCGCCGGTCATTCGATCACTGCAAATGGTTGGGTAAGTAGGTTATGCCCTTCACTGATGGTTATAATCCCCACAATGCTGGTAATTAATGTTAAATTTAGGGTTTGTTTAGGGTTTACAGTTGAAACTTAAAATTTTTATACTTTAATGCAAAAATAAATATCTAAAGTAGTATTGGAGCTAAAGATAGTACAGTGGGAACATTACAAAATTTAGATCTATTACATTAAAACATAATTTTCATTTCTTTTAACGTTAACACTCTAAAGTGGTCCCTGTTTTAAAGTTGAAACATACAGTAACAATAACATGTAAATGACACCAGTAGTAGTATGATTATTTAGAAAAAATTATAACAACAATAATAGATATAACTCACAATACAAAAGAACAAGTTTGATTACTTACCTAGTGAGTTGAGACCTTCCTTACACTCAAAAAATTAACTTTCAGTACATAGATTTCCTCTTAGAGGCAAGTCTATCAACTAGAAAAAAGCTGACCCTTACCTGAGGGTATGTACAAACCTGAGAGAGCGATAATGTGTTGTAGGAAAGGAATAGTCAGTTATAGTAAAGGATCAAGGTAGTCAACAGTTACCCAACAGTTGAATGGAAACCCCAAGAAACCCTTAATATGTAGTAGCAACCTCATAGGCCCAAAAATACCTCAACAAAACATGTGGTAGTCTTCAACAAGTAGATTAGGTGTTATCAAAGGGAGGAAGTCCAAACAAAGTCGAAGTAGGAATCTTCCTACACAAATAGTACTAACACAATCCACATGGGTAGCAGGAAGCCTCCTCAAATAAGACAACGATACCCATTTATAAGCTTAGATGGATCAATGACACCCTTAAAAACATGTATATGCAAACTCTAACCAAATCTAGGAACTCACAAGACAATGAAACAATACCGTAGCAACAACAACAATCTCAAGCTTATCATAACTGAGTGTTGCTGCTGCAACCGCCTCCCCAAATATTTTTACATTTTAAGGCCCCTCCTTAGAATTTTGGTTTTAAGCATTCTTTAGCAATGATTCTGCTCTTTGATTTTTTTTCATCCCATGACTTAGATTTTTCTTTCATCAAGCCAGAAGAAGTTTTTTTCACTAAGTTAAAATTCAGCTTTTTCTTCCGATATGTCGGAAGAACACAATGAGTTGATCTGCCATGTTGGAAGAACTCAACCTTTTCATTCGATGTCTTCCAGTTGATTTTTGCTTTATTTTGTCCATGGATTAAGTCTTTCCTTCGGAATATTTTGCCGAGTTTCCGCTGATAGCATCGATGAAACTTCGGATTTTGAGCTGACACTATCGGCAAAACTTACATTTTCTTTCCGACACGCTTTATCGAAGGATTTTCTTAAGTTAGTTGGAATATTTCCCCAAGTTTTGCCGATGGTGTCAGTGAAACTCAGTCTTTGCAGCTGATGGGTTCGATGAAACTTACCTTTCCTTGCCGACAATTTTCCTTCAGAACCTTTTTTAAAGTTTAGCCGATAGCCTTTTTCGGGAGACCTCACCAAGTTTTGTCGATGGTGTCGACAGAAATCAGGGTTTTGAGCCGACATGTTCGGAAAAACTTAGAATTTGTGATCGATGATTTTCATTGGATTGCTTGTGCGAGTTGTGTCGATGCTCTGCTTCAGTAGCATTTAACAAGTTCCTGCTGATAGTGTCGGTGAGACTCCACATTTTCAACCGACATTGTCACGGATAACTTAAATTTTCATGTCAAATCAATGAAATTTTTTGATGGGGTTTAAGGTTAAGGTGCCAAAATGTTGTTTCATCCTCATGGAATTTATTACCCCAACCACTGCATTTATTAACGTTTCAACAATTTTTGTATATATAAACACGATGGGGGTTTTTACAGTCTGTTACCATCTACCCCATTTTGAATGCATCTAATCGACTTTTACCACTTGCATCCTATACAATGTTTCTCCAAGTATTGTACCGGCATCAACATCTGCTAGGTAGGCCCTAAATGCTTATCTTTGTTCTATATTGTTTTAAAAAGATTGAAAGAAATAGGTTTTGGGAGATTTAGGGTTGTGGTGATAGGGTTTTTTCCATCACTATCTATGACCGTGGTTTTAAAAGCCAACCCCAACCCATAAGGTTTTGTTTTGACTATCCAACCGCTAGAATTTTCCCGAGTCTAGCTGTGACAGAACCCTCGACCGTATTGAGTGCTTTCTCAACCTGCTAGCCTGGCCGTGATTAATTTTTTATCCGCCTTCCCATTCGATTTTCTCATTCAATCCATAGACATGGGTATGTCAAACCCCTTGGGTTTTATTGATAAAGTTATGGAAGGTCAAAGGTTTCACCAACCTTGCCTTGTGTGGTTTACTTTATATGCGGTGAAAGGGGAACCTTTGGTGGATTCACACTTAGGGTTCTGCCGCATTTCAAAGTTTTGGCCTAGGGTTTCTTTTCATGCAACATACTTTTCCCTTTATGGCCAACACTGTGGATCAAGAAGTTTCGAGCCACAAAGCCTTTGTCGTTTTACTGGTTGTTTTCTTACCTTTGAAGAAAGTCCATGAGAAGAGG
Organism: Pseudotsuga menziesii; assembly: GCA_001517045.1. Lineage (NCBI taxonomy): Eukaryota > Viridiplantae > Streptophyta > Pinopsida > Pinales > Pinaceae > Pseudotsuga > Pseudotsuga menziesii. The sequence goes on from LPNX010267064.1 coordinate 566,029, forward strand.
TCTAATTGTTTTAATGTTTTAAGAGCCTAATTAACAAATATCATAAAACTTGAAGACAACTAGCATGAATGTATTAGAACAGTAATGTAACTCCAAAAACAACACCTGCACATATACTGATGAATTTCATTTAATTTTTGACGTAATATATACGCTGGTTGTAAGTGAAAATGACTAGACAATCTTTGAGAGAGATTTATCTACCACACAAAGTTACTTTTGAATGGCCAATGATGAACTAGTAAGTATGTCTCTGTGCTCCTCTATCATAATAAACAATGACTGAAATATTACTCTTTGAAAGAAACAATAATTTGTTTTTTAACATTTATATCTTAAGCTTCTCATATTAGTATTTCCTATCGATATAAATGCATGTTGTTTCAATCACATTGTCACTAAGACATCTATTGTTGTGATAATGCTACAATTTTAGTCTTCACATAACAACATGCTGAAGAATGGTGGAAAGAAGAAGGCAAAGGTCACCGAGTAACACTCAAACGTGGAGGTTATGTCCAGGATGGAAATCGTATATGAAGACACGAAAGCTGTCACTAGGGATGAATAGGAGTTTCAGTGGGGTCAAATATATCATATGATCAAAGACCAGAATGTCCCAGATGCAGGCCTAGAAGACATACCTTTATATGTAAACATAAGAAAACCAGGTATCACAAAGGAATCCACACACCCCGAACTCTTCCCATGTGCCCAAGTAATCGGATGGATGCTACCTCGAACAGACTCATCCACTATGATAATGGGTGAAAATTGTGAATTTAAATGACTTTTAATGTGCTAAGAGGATGATGGTAGTAGGAAATAAAATACGCCAGAAAGGCACTGGTGAGTACAAAACTTTCAGTTTACGCACCCCCTACAGGATCATAGCCCTAATGCTAAATGGAATCTTTGGCCGGGCGAATGGGAAATTCTATAAGATGAGTTGGATCCCATTGATATACCATGTGGCTATGTAAGGCACCATTTTTAACTGGGCAGATATTGTAGCAAGTATCTTATCATCATGTATAGTTGATGCACAAGGAGGCCTGACTCAAAGAAAGTCAGAATTTTACATGGGCTCTTACTTGATTGATTGTATTTTATTCCTAAACCAATTCCCAAAGCTGAATTGTACTTGGAATTACACCAAGACCCCCATCTATGTTGCCTATAAAATTCTTTGGGCACACAAGTACTCCAGTTTCTACAAGCTCATCTGCGAAGAATTTCTGATGTCACTGTATGAGCTGATTTTCCTCAAAGAGTGTAATTGCATGTTTGAAGGTGCAATGGAGATCACATGTGAATATGGAGACTACTATTTCTCTAAGGAGGGTACTTATCTGAGGATGTATGGAGGATCTCGAGCTCCATCATTGTTGCCTAGATACGCCACGGACTATGTAGTCCATAAGCAGATAGTGAGACAACTGTTCATATATGGATTTAGAAATTTCTTATTCGACATGAAGAAAGCAGTTTTCCCACCACTTCCATTCTGCATTGGCAGCAGTAAATTCACAAAGGTAAAATGTGCAACATAATTTGTAAAGGATCTAGAAGGTTTCCACTTCGGGGAAAAGAGTTTCCACAGGAATGAATCCTATGACAAGGGTACAAAACATTGTGTGTTTGTAGGAGTTCATTTTGAATACTCCCATCATTTTGAAAAAGATGAAGAGACATACAAAAATGCTTGTAATTTGACTGCCTTGAGGAAGCAATTCAAAAAGAATATCAACACCAATGGAGGAAAATGCATCAACAACACAACAGAACAACAAAAGCAACAGGAAGAAGCTACTAAGAAATGAGAAGAAAATGCCTGAAAGCTAGTGGAAGAAGCTGAGAAACAACTAGCTGAAGAGGCTCAAAGGAAAAAGGCAGAAGAAGAAAAACTACAAAAGGAAGAGGAGGAAATACTACAAAAGGAACCAGAATAAAGAGCATGGAGAGAAGCTACGAAAGTAGTTTAAGAGTTGAGAAGGAAGGAACAAGAAGATAAGGATAGCGAGAGCTTGGATCAGGATTCTGCCTAAGATAATCCAACAGATCCTCTTTCCCCATCAAGTGACATAATAACAGGAAGCCAAGTTCCTCTTGTTGAGCTTGGATTGGTTCCTTTCACTCTGTTAGGTCATGATTTTGTCTTCCTTAGTTTTATGCTTTTATTTAAGTTTTTGAACCTTGCTAGTATTTTTGCTTCTAGGAAATTTTGTTTATAAAGGTTAATTTTGAGTTCAAGCTTTTAATTTTCATGATTTTGATTTTTCTTATTTTTAAGCCTGCTTTTATAAATTTTGCTTAGATTTCATTCTTGAAGTGTTCCACAAGGTATATATGGATTAAATGGTTTCATAAATGACACTAAGGTCGAGATTAAGCATATAAAACAAGTATTAAACTTTATTAGTGGCCTAATGATGTGAATTTATGTGATTGGACTTTCTTGTAGTGCAAGAGCAAAATTAATACACTAGAGCGCTACAAGAAATTCGCGAATGCCAAAATCATCATTTTTCAGTTCGATTTTTTTGGGTGTCTTGTCCCTGAGGTGTTAATCACATCATTTGTTACATTTGATACGTGTCCTACATAGTTTATCATTGAAACAGGTGGATGATCATTGTATGAGGTAGATCGTGGCGACTGCATGTAGCATAGGGTGAATGATGACAACAAGTAGAATGAGGCAGAGTTTTTCAGGAATATGTTCCTGATCTGAAGGATACGAAGGATATTGAAATTCATGGTGAGAACACACTACTGAGAAATCAAGGTTTTTACAACTGAATGAGGAATTAGGGCTTTCCAACAGTAACAATTTGAGGTGGTCTAGACAGTTAGAGACAAGTGGAACATGAAATTAGACACCTAACCATTGAAGTGATTGCATTCTAGTGCTCATATTGATCTTCTGAGCAGGTACCCCACGTGTCATTTTCTAGGGCTTGCTTAGTTTGGGGTTTTTCTGATAAAATCCTTGATGTTAAATTTCAAAGGAAGGATATGAGTTTTTCACCTAATAGATTGTGAATGATGAATTATTAACAAATATATCCAAGTATTCATCGTCTAAAACAGTCAAATCCAAAGCAGAACTGTTGGAGTTCCCTGAACTCTGTGATTAGGTTAGACTGTTGAAATTTGGCATAAAAGATTCCCTGAACTGTGTGTTAAGGCAGACTGTTATGATTTGAATATAGATAGACTGTAGGATAATCGATAGGTGCTGTTAAGCCATAGTGAATATGAAGAAAAGTGGAAAAATAAATAGAGCTGAGCCCACTGACCTAAGTTAGATAGATAATTTTCCAGAATGTCCAGAGTTATTTTCTAAGGCAGGTTGGTTGACATTTTTCAAAAAGATTGATGGATATCATGCAAAGGTATCCCATAAATTTGCTCAGTGCTATGATAAAGACATTGTGTCTTTTGATACTTTACAATTCAAATTGACCAATGAGTTGGTAGCTGAGGCAATAGGCATCAAGAACGAGGGAGAACTATGGTTTAAGAAGGTTCCATTCACCTTCAATACACAAAAGTACTTACTACCTGCTATAATTGCAGATTGGGATAAAGGTGTACCCATTCATAACTTCAAGCCTGAATGGATAGAGCCCATTAAATTTTTATAGAGTTATATTACCTGTGAGGGAAGATATGCCTTCATTTTCAAATACAACTTCAGATTTCTTCGGCATCTTAGTAATGAATCCAAGATGAACTTTCCCTTCTTCTTTCTAAAGAGTCTGCAGAAGATGTCTTGCAGAATTAAGGAGCACCAAAATCATACTAAACAGTCCATTTTCCACCATGGACTTATCAAACTCATCATAAACACTATTTTTCAGAGTAGGGGAAATACTTGGGAATATTTCCTTTTCTGGTCAGGTTTTCAAAATGGTCAAGAAGGACAGTCTCACATAAGACAAGCTGATAAAGGACAGACTTTGATTAGAAAGCTCAGGAAAAAGGTAAAGGTCAAAGATGAAGACAAGGTTAAATTAGAGGAAGTTTCAGATCATGCAAATGAATACTTTGAATCTAAACAACACCTTAATGACAATGAGAGCAAAAATTTACAGTCAGATATCAAGAAGATCGAGCCTGTTGAAAATGATGTACCAGCAGAGACAATTTCTTTTAAAAAGGCTATACTTGTAGAGAATATTTCGGATGAGAAAGAGGATATTGAAGGTCAAAGACAAAGTCCTATCATAGTTATGTCAGAAGATGAGAAATGCCTGTTTGAGGATGAAAAAGTCCCTGTCACTGATGCAACTAGGGTTTGTACTGAAAAGGAATTTCACAGCCAGGGTGATGACATAGCATTACCAAAAAGAAAGGAACTAAAAGTTGTTGAATTTGCCTCAGTTACCCATCAGGGTAAGACTTTCAAAATGTTGAGGGAGATTGCTGCTATGTGGAGACCAAAAACCAGACCTAGAAATAAGCTCAGACTGAATATGAAGAAGTTGCTAAACCCTAAATTGAACAAAGAAAGAGTAACAGTGATAGATGATTCTTCATCTGATGAAAAATTGAATGATAATAAGGGTGACAGTAAAGGTAAAAGGCCAATGGAATCAGAAAGAGAGTCTGTCCTTACTAATACTAAATTATCTGATATATTTCTAGAGGTATGAAGTCAGATGTGGCAGGAACAACAAGAAGGTGAGATAAAGGATTCTTACTCGGAAAAGAAGGTGATGGTTGAAGAAAAGGTTTCATATGAAGTTGAGACTGAAGAACACCCAGGTCTTCTTGAAACTCCTTTAGAATTGTTGCCAGAAGATGAACTAATTTATAAGAGATTAAATATTCCATGGCTTCCAAATGAGATGCAAACCATAGGAGGAAATAAAATATTTGATTAAGAAAAAGAGAATTTACAGAGAAGTGTAAAACAATATAAGTATCAGGTGGAATACATGCAGGAGACAAATGATGGCTTGGTCATGGCCAACAAAAGACTCAGAGAGGATTTGGATGAGGTGCATAGCCACTATCAGGAGCTGATTGCGGTTTCCAAAGAGGCATTGAAAAGGAAGAGGAATACAGAAGGTCAATTTACAATGTTGAATCAAACCATCCAAGATCTGCAGCAACAAAATGAAGAAATAACTAGAAATATTGCAAATATGGAAGCAGATCAACTGAAAGCAAGAAGAAAGGCCCAAGCTCTGGAAGGGATAGCCTTGTTAGCTGAAGCAACTAAGGATCTTTAAAGTTTGTTATGATAATTAGTTATTAGTTAGGTTTTGAAAGTTACTTTACTTTTGTAATTATTATTTAGATGAAACTATTTTGATGGGTAGGATAAAAGCGGTTAGGGTTCAATTCCTTAACCAATTTTGGAGGATAGTATTAATGTATGTCACAAAGAGGATAGATGGTTTGATTTTTTGGCTGGAAAGAGGAGGTCTTCAGACTTGTTCATAAGCTAAGTAAATGACTCTTATGTGTATTTGAAAGAATGATTATGAAATATATGCTCTATTTACCCTTCAGTTTGTTCTCTGGATTCATTTATAGATTTTTTTAGTTACACAATTGGTAATTTCATTGCTGGTTTAACGTTTTTATACTTGGAGTGCTTGCCATCTATGGATGAACCTCAGTGTTGTTTTCTGTTGGATTATGGTTATTATGTTATGCATATCAACCTTTCTATGCTTATGATTTAGTTTTTATTTGGATTTATGAATGTATTCCCTCTTGTCATCAAACTTCTCAACCAAAAAACCTTGAAAACCCTAAAAACCCTATTTTGTTTTATTGATATATTTGAGATTGTGTTGGCTTGTTCTCTTGTAGTCTGGGAACAATTTCTGGCATAAACATCTTTGGTGCCGTTGTCGAGGAATGAAGCTGAAAACATCTTTTTCCTTGGGATACTTTTTATTTCACTGGTTTTAAGAGGTGAACTTAAAACATCAAATCTTAAAGACTACTTTTCACCAATTTGTCACAGTGGCTACTAGGGGAATTGGAACTAGAAATAGACCTATTTCGCCTTTGCAGTTGGGTGTTTCAGACCCAGAACATATACTGAAAACAACAAGGAATATTAGAAGGTCTCAGTTATCACCGGCCCTATATAACCCTGATCAGTTATATAGTTCATCAAATTTATCTGTTTTGAGAAAAGAAGAAGAAACTTCACCTTGGTTAAAGCCTATAATTCCTGTTAGTAACTTTCAAGTTTTCACTGATCCTCAATCCTTCAAAAAGGCAAAAATAATATCTCTTGGTAAAATTCCTCTATTTCATCTAAAACTTGGTAAAACCCCTTTTCAGCCAAGTTCCAATCAAATCTCTCCATCACCAAAGTCAGTCAACCTTAAAATGGCAGCCCAAAATCAGCCTATAGATATGATGGATCGAAAGCTTGTAGCCAGGTATGCACCATTAGTTTCGCATCACCCTTTGAATGCACTTCTTGGAGGTGATTATCAGAAATACTTGCCTAGGTTTAATAGATAGGGTGAAACTATAGCTGAAGAACACTGGGAAGCCTTTCTTAGTTATGCTGATAACCAAAATATTGAAGCTAAGGATGTATGGATGAGGATGTTTGTGCAGAGCCTTGATGGAGATGTCAGAAAATGGTTGAGGGAGATGCCTGCAAATTCTATTACCATCATAGAAGAGCTTTAGGACCTCTTCATGAGACAATGGGGTGACACCAAAGATCATACTTATTATATAACTGAGTTTGGTGCCCTTAGGAGAAATAAAGATGAAACCATTGCAGATTTTTTGAAAAGATTCAATTAAATGTATGGCAGAATTCCTATAGAAATAAAACCTTCAGAAACATCTACAAAACTCACATATGCAAATGCTTTCGACCATGAATTTTCCTTACTACTAAGAGAAAGAAGACCTATTTCTTTACTAAACATGCAGGATGTAGCAATAGAGTTTGAGTCTAATATATTGACTTCCAATAGATTGAATAAGGAAACAACTCAACAGATGTATGACAGGAAAGGTAAGAAGGAAGCAGCTCCAGGGGTTTCAACATCCCATTCTGCAGAAGGTAAAATTGATGAGATGGCCAAGTTAGTGAATTTTTTGACTACAAAATTAAACAAGTTAGAACTAGAAAGAAATTCAAACAAGCCTGTTCAAGAAGGTGAAAGAAACCCTAACAATCAGAACCAATTCAGAAGACAGTTTGCTCTTCGCTTCATACCTAGAGAATGAATAAATAATGATATATAGCAGGAAAGGAGAGAGACTGAGGATCAAAGGGTACCCCCACCTCTTCAGAACAATGTTGTTGATGAAGCAGAGATTGAAGAGGAAGTGTTATTTGAAGACACAGATAAGGATATGAACTATTTTGGAGAACAGTTGACTGAGGGTTTTGTCACTGAGGAAGAATTTTTAAATGCAAAATATTATGATGCTGATATGTTTGAAACAAAAGATGATTTAAATCTGAAAATGACTACTGTAACTGCTAATATCTATCAGAATGAACCAAAGAAGACTTTGAATTTGAGGTCAGGCCCAAAAAAATTAGTACAAAACCCAAAGAAGAAGGTAGTTGTACCTACTAAACAACAATCTGATCTTGTGTCAGAGAAAAAACAAATTCAGGATAAGCAAAAGAAGAGTATGGAGGTTGAAGAGGTAAATAAGAATGTGCAGAATTTTAATCTGGAAAATGAATTAGGAAAAATAAATATTCCTATGCCTTTTACTGAATTAATGAAAAATCCTTCTTACAAAGAATTAGTTCTTAAAATGATTGGTTCAGCAAACAATCAGCCTCTTTCTGATACAGTGAATTTGCAAGAAGAAAATCCTAAGATCTTTATTGGATCAGCTTTGGCTAAAAAAAATGAGAATGAGGTAGGTGCTTCACCTCCATTCTACATTACATTAACTATCCATGAACAAATGATACATAATTGTCTTTTAGATTCAGGAGCATCACATAACCTAATGCCAAAGGCTGTCATGGAGGCTTTAGGTCTGAGTATAACAAAACCCTACCATGATCTGTATGCTTTTGATTCACAAGCTATAAAGTGTTTGGGTGTGATTAAAGACATGGTTGTTAGTTTGGCTCAGTTACCAATGAAAACTGTGATCATGGATGTGGTAGTATCCGATATTACACTTAAATTTGGATTACTTCTCTCTAGGTCTTGGGCAAAGAAAGTTGGTGGAACTTTACAAATGGATTTAACATATGCTACTATTCATGTGTTTGGAGGAGAAAACAAAAGGTTGTATAGAGAGCTTCAATTTTCCTATATTGTGACATATGACAAGAACCCTACAAAACATCCTCTATATGTTGTTGATAAAGATTTGGGTACTTGCATGTTAGATTTTAGTGATGATGATAATGCTATTGGTTTGTTATAGGTTGAAAAAGAACAGCCAGTTAAATGCAATAAGGAACAAGAAGATGAGCTTTGGAAATTATACTTTGATGGATCATCTTGCAAAGAAGGCGCTGGAGCAGGGGTTCTTCTCATATACTCGGGTGGTGAAATAGTAAAGCTGATGCATAAATTAGAATTTATTACTACAAATAATACTGCTAAATATGAAGCTTTGCTGTTATGTTTGAAGGCTTCTAAAGATTTGGGCATTCAACAGATTTATGCATATGGCGACTCCGAGTTAGTTGTTCAGCAGGTGAGGAACAACTATCAAGTGAAACAGGATTTTCTGAAAGTCTATTGAAATGAGGTATGGGACATGATTGAAAATTATTTTGTAGCTTTTAACATTATCTATATTCCAAGGGATCATAATCAAACTACTGATTCATTGGCCTTAGCAGCTACGCATTTTGGAATTCCCAAAGCCACACAGTTGAAGTATGCGATTGAGGTTAGGTATAGACCTTCCGTACCTGATAATGTAAAGCAGTGGAGAGTGTTTGAAGATGACATTGAAATTAAAATATTTTTGTAGCTCACACATGAGTTTTCTAATTCCCTGATTGATCAAGAAGAAGAAGATGAGGAAGAAGATGTTGAAGAGATTGGTGAACATGATATTGCTGGCCACAAGATTATTGAACTAAAAGGTAATTTCATCCCAAAAGTTTTGGTACGTTTAGAAAGGATATTTTCAAAAGATGATACACCTCCAAAACCTATTGTATAGTCTTCAGAAGAGAATGTGGTGGATTGTAACATTGGTACATGAGAACATCCTAGAATGGTGAAGATTTCAAAAGCACTCACAACAGAATAGAGAAATAGGTACATTAAATTGTTAAAGGAACATGTTGATGTCTTTGCATGGTCTTATGAATAATTGAGAACATATGATACTGGGATTATACAGCATAAAGTACCTTTAAAACCGAATGTTAAACCCTTTTGTCAGAAATTGAGGAGGATTAATCTAGCCTTGTTTCCTGTTATTGAAAAAGAAGTTAAGAAGTTATTAGATTCCAAGATCATTGTTCCTCTCAGGTACTCTTCATGGGTGGCTAATCTAGTTCCTGTTAGGAAAAAGAATGGAGAAATCAGAATGTGTGTTGATTTTAGAAACTTGAATAGATCTTCACTAAAGGATAATTATCCTCTGCCTAAAATTGAGAAAATTTTGCATAAGGTTGTTGGGGCACAGAGGATTTCTATGGTTGATGGCTTCTCAGGATACAATCAAATTTCTATGCATCCTGATGATAAATAAAAAATATCTTTTACTACTCCCTGGGGAACTTTCATGTATGATAAGATGCCTTTTGGTTTAATGAATGCTGGAGAAACTTTTCAAAGGGCTATGGATATAGCCTTTGTTGGGGAAAAGGATAAGTTTGTGGTAATTTACTTAGATGATATTACAGTATTTTCACACCCAGATGATGAACATCTAAAACATTTAAAACAGACTTTCCTAACATGTAGAAAATTTGGTTTATCCTTGAATCCAAAGAAGTCACACTTTGCTGTACAGGAATGCAAATTATTGGGTCATTTAGTTTCAGCTGATGGTATAAGGATTGAACCAGAAAGAGTGAAAGCAATATTGAAGATAGGTCTGCCAAGGAGTAAAAAAGATGTCCAATATTTCATTGGTAAAATCAACTTTCTGCGTTGGTTTATACCAAACTTTGCTGAGACTATCAAGCAGATTACAACCATGCTAAAAAAGGATCAAGAAGTGAAGTGGACCACTGAAGCAAAGAACTCATTTGAAAAAATCAAGATGGCTCTTACCGAAGCTCCTGTATTAGTAAGTACAGATTTTAATAGAGAATTTCTAACATTTTCCTTTGCATCTGAAGATACATTAGCTGTTGTTTTGTTGCAGAAGAATAAGGATGGTCTTGAAAAACCCATTGCATTCTTTAGCAAAACTCTCAGAGATTCTGAATTAAAATACAACATCCTGGAAAAACAGGCTTATTCTTTGGTAAAAGCTTTGAAATTATTCAGAATCTATGTTTTGCATTCCAAAGTTATTTCATATGTGCCTAGTGATGCTATAAAAGATATTTTGACACAGCCTGACAACGAGGGAAAAAGAGGCAAGTGGATTGCTAAAATCATGGAGTATGATGTAGATATCAGACCTTCCAAATTAGTGAAGGGACAAGGTTTAGCCAAGCTGTTGGCTGAGTCAAATTGCCAAGATTTAGGATTGCATTTGATGGTAGAGGAGCCAGCTCAGGAAGAAAATCAAGCAGAGTTGGAGAAAGAAAAGATTATGGACTTCTATTCAGCATCCACATGGTATGCAGACATTGTATATTTTCTATTGTATTTGCAATGTCCTGAACACTTAGATAGAAAAGCTGCTAGGTATTTGAAGCTAAGAACCACTAAGTCATTAGAGGAAATTTCAACTCAAAATGGGCCTTTTAACTTTTATTCAAATTCCATGTCATCATGTGTTAGCCAATGAATTTGTTTTAAATTTGAAAAATCGTATAGGTCTTAAACACTTTTTTAATATAAATTTGGGGATAGGTATCATTAAAAAAATACTTTTTTGTTTGTATTTTTGACATATCTCCCCATGTTTTTACTCAAATTTTGATTAGGAGAGCTTGTTGGATGTGGAATTAAATTCCCCATCCAACGAGTACCCACTCGGCATACTTTTGATGGACCCTGCTACCCCAAAAACAAGAAATACCTGAAAAAATGGAATGATGATNCCTAATCTAAATTTGAGTAAAAACACGAGGAGATATGTCAAAAATACAAACAAAAAAGTAGTTTTTTTCTTTCCTTCCTCCAAAATTAATAAATATTATTTTATTATTTTAACTATTATTTTATTAGTTCATTTTAGGAGGCCCATTTTGATTTGAAATTTCCTCTAATGACTGTTTGGTAGAAAAACAACTATTTTGAAAGGATCCAGGGGGTATTCTACTCAGATGCTTGGACAAACCTGAAATTGAAGGAGTGATTTCTGAATCTCATGAGGGTGCTTGTGGAGGTCACAAGTATTGGAAGGCAACTGCATACAAAATATTAAGAGCTGGGTACTATTGGCCCTCTTTATTTTCAGACGTATATCAGGAGGTAAGAGCATGCATCCCTTGTCAGAAATTTGCTGGTAAACAAAAATTGTTGTCATTAGCTTTAAAACCAATTGCAGTAAGTGCCCCTTTCTAGCAGTGGGGTCTGGACTTTATAGGAGAGATAAGTCTATCTTCCTCAGGACAACACAAGTGGATTTTGGATGCAACAGATTTCTTTACCAAATGGGTGGAAGCTATCCCCACGAGGAATGCCACAGATAAGGTGATTATGGAATTTATTGAAGAAAATATCCTTAGTAGGTTTGGGTGTCCTCAGAGAATAGTAACAGATAATGCAAAGGTTTTTAAGTCTAAGGCAATGGGAGCATTTTTTGAAAATAATGGCATCTTGTTGAAACATTCAACTCCTTACTATCCTCAAGGTAATGGTTTAGCTAAGTCCTCCAATAAAAATATCATTCAGAGTATAAGAAAATTGTTGAAGCATAATAAGAGATCATGGGATTCTATGCTAAAATATGCATTATGGACTGACAGAATAATAGTCAAACAAGAAATTGGAACTTCTCCTTTCCAATTAGTGTATGGTATAGATGCAGTTTTTTCTGTCCAGTTGGGTATCCCAGTGATGAATTTTTTTTCAGGATTGTCAGGAAGAACCTAATGATATGCAGAGAAGGACTTATGCAATGATATAGTTGCAGCAGAATAGAGAAAAAGTGGAAGAATTGAAGATAAAAGACAGATTTGACAGGAAAATCAAAGATAATACTTTCTCAATAGGTGACATGGTTCTAAGGTGGGATGCTAGGAAAGAGCAAAAAGGGAAACATGGCAAATTTGATAACCTCTGGTTTGGCCCTTTCCTAGTATCTAAGTTTTTGGAAAATAACCGTTTTGTTCTACAGACTTTGGAAGGTGAGGAATTGTCAAGTCCAGTTAATGGACGATTCCTCAAGCATTTCTACAGTTTTTGAGGGGAATTTTAGTTTTCATTGTATATAGCGGTGTGAGTAAAACACAATAAGGACTCTATAACCCAATGGAAATTTTGCAGATTAGTAGGTAGCAGTAAAGAAGGCACTGGTGTGACAGGTTCTTGAAGCCTCACAAGGAGGACTTCATCCCGCAGCAGGAGCCAGATGTTAGGTCATGATTTTGTCTTCCTTATTTTTATGCTTTTATTTATGTTTTTGAACCTTGCTAGTATTTTTTCTTCTAGGAAATTTTGTTTATAAAGGTTAATTTTGAGTTCAAGCTTTTAATTTTCATGATTTTGATTTTTCTTATTTTTAAGCCTGCTTTTATAATTTTTGCTTAGGTTTCATTCTTGAAGGGTTCCATAAGGTATATATGGATTAAATGGTTTCATAAATGACACTAAGGTCGAGATTAAGCATATAAAACAAGTATTAAACTTTATTAGTGGCCTAATGATGTGAAATTATGTGATTGGACTTTCTTGTAGCGCAAGAGAAAAATTAATACACTAGAGCGCTACAAGAAAGTCGCGAATGCCAAAATCATCATTTTTCAGTCCGATTTTTTTGGGTGTCTTGTCTATAAGGTGTTAATCACATCATTTGTTACATTTGATACATGTCCTGCATAGTTTATCATTGAAACATGTGATGATCATCGTATGAGGTAGATCGTGGCGACTGCATGCAACACAGGGTGAATGATGATAGCAAGTAGAATGAGGTAGAGTTTTTCAGGAATATGTTCCTGATCTGAAGGATACGAAGGATATTGAAAGTTGTGGTGAGAACAAAATGCTAAGAAATCAGGGCTTTTACAACTAAATGAGGAATTAGGGCTTTCCAACAGCGACAGTTTGAAGTGGTCTGCACAGTTAGAGATAGGTGGAACGTGAAATTCAACACCTAACCATTGAAGTGATTGCATTCCAGTGCTTGTATTGATCTTATAAGAAGGTACCTCGTGTGTCATTTGCTAGGGCTTGCTTAATTTGAGGTTTTTTCTGATAAAATCCTTAATGTTAAAATTCGAAGGAAGGATATGAGTTTTTCACCTAATATACTGTGAATGATGAGCTATTAACAAATATATCCAAGTATTCATCATCTAAAATAGTCAAATTCAAAGAAGAACTGTTGGAGTTCCCTAAACTCTGTGATTAGGTCAGACTGTTGAAATTTGGCATGAAAGATTCCCTGAAGTGTGTGTTAAGGCATACTGTTATGATTTGAAGATAGATAGATTGTAGGATAATCGACAGGTGTTGTTAAACCATAGTGAATATGAAGAAAAGTGGAAAAACAAATAGAGCTGATCCCTCTGACCTAAGTTGGATAGATAATTTTCCAGAATGTGCAGAGTTATTTTTTAAGGCAGGTTGTTTGACATTTTTCAAAAAGATTGATGGATATCATGCAGAGGTCTCCCGTAAATTTGCTCAGTGCTATGATAAAGAAATTGTGTCTTTTGATTCTTTACAATTCAAATTGACCAAGGAGTTGGTAGCTGAGGCAACAGGCACCAAGAATGAGGGAGAACTATGGTTTAAGAAGGTTCCATTCACCTTCAATACACAAAAGTACTTACTACTTGGTATAATTGCAAATTGGGGTAAAGGTGTACCCATTCATAACTTCAAGCCCAAATGAATAGAGCCCATTAAAGTTTTACAGAGTTATATTACCTGTGAGGGAAGATATGCCTTCGTTTTCAAATACCACTTCATATTTCTTCAGCATATCAGTAATGAGTCCAAGATGAACTTGCCCTTCTTCTTTCTAAAGAGTCTGCATAAGATGTCTTGCAGAATTAAGGAGCACCAAAATCATACTAAACAGTCCATTTTCCACCATGGACTTATCAAACTCATCATAAACACTGTTTTGCAGAGTAGGGGAAAGACTTGGGAATATTTTCTTTTCTGGTCAGGTTTTCAAAATGGTCAAGAAGGACAGTCTCACAGAAGACAAGCTGATAAAGGACATACTTTGATCAGAAATCTTAGGCAAAAGGTAAAGGTCAAAGATGAAGATAGGGTTAAATTAGAGGAAGTTTTAGATCATGCAAATGAATACTTTGAATCTAAACAACACCTTAATGACAATGAGAGCGAAAATTTACAGTTAGATATCAAGAAGATCAAGCCTATTGAAAATGATGTACCAGCAGAGACAATTTATTTTGAAAAGGCTATACCTACAGAGAAGATTTCAGATGAGAAAGAGGATATTGAAGGTCAAAGACAAAGTCCTATCACAGTTCTATCAGAAGATATGAAATGCCTATTTGAGGATGATAAAGTCCTTGTCACTATTGCAACTAGGGTTTGTACTGAAAAGGAATTTCACAGCCAGGGTGATGAGGTAGCATTACCAAAAAGAAAGAAACTAAAAGTTGTTGAATTTGCCTCAGTTACCCATCAGGGTAATACTTTCAAAATGTTGGGGGAGATTGCTCCTGTGTGGAGACCAAAAACCAGACCTAGAAATAAGCTCAGACTGAATATGAAGAAGTTGCTAAACCCTAAATTGAACAAAGAAAGAGTAACAGTAATAGATGATTCTTCATCTGATGAAAAATTGAATGATGATAAGGGTGACAGTAAAGGTAAAAGGCCAATGGAATCAGAAAGAGAGTCTGTCCTTACTGATACTAAACTATCTGATATATTTCTAGAGGTACGAAGTCAGATGTGGCAGGAACAACAAGAAGGTGAGATAAAGGCTTCTTACTCAGAAAAGAAGGTGATGGTTGAGGAAAAGGTTCCATGTGAAGCTGAGATTGCAGAACACATAGGTCTTCATGAAACTCCTTCAGAATTGTTGCCAGAAGATTAAGAAATTTATAAGAGATTAAATATTCCATGGCTTCCAAATGAGATGCAAACCATAGCAGGAAATAAAATATTTGATTAAGAAAAAGAGAAATTATGAAGAAGTGTAAAACAATATAAGTATCAGGTGGAATACATGCAAGAGAAAAATGATGGCTTTTTCATGGCCAACAGAAGACTCAGAGAGGATTTGGATGAGGTGAATAGCCACTATCAGGAGCTGATTGCAGTTTCCAGAGAGGCATTGAAAAGGAAGAGGAATACAGAAGGTCAATTTACAATGTTGAAGTAGACCATCCAAGATCTGTAGCAGAAAAATGAAGAACTAACTAGAAATATTGTAGATATGGAAGCATATCAACTAAAAGAAAGAAGAAAGGCCCAAGCTCTGGAAGGGATAGCCTTGTTAGCTGAAGTAGCTAGGGATCTGTAAAGTTTGTTAAGATAATCAGTTATTAGTTAGGTTTTGAAAGTTACTTTACTTTTGTAATTATTATTTAGATGAAACTATTTCGATGGGTAGGCTAAAAGCAGTTAGGATTCAATTCCTTAACCAATTTTGGAGGATAGTATTAATGTATGTCACAAAGAGGATAGATGGTTCGATTTTTTGGTTGGAAAGAGGAGGTCTTTAGACTTGTTCATAAGCTAATTAAATGACTCTTATGTGTATTTGAAAGAATGATTATGAAATATATGCTCTATTTACCCTTCAGTTTGTTCTCTGGCTTCATTTATAGCTTGTTTTAGTTACATAGTTGGTAATTTCATTGCCGGTTTAAAGTTTTTATACTTGGAGTGCTTGCCATCTGTGGATGAACCTTAGTTTGTTTCTGTTGGATTATGGTTATTATGTTATGCATCTCACCCTTTCTATGCTTATGATTTAGTGTTTATTTGGATTTATGAATGCATTCCCTCTTGTCATCAAACTTCTCAACCAAAAAACCTTGAAAACCCTAAAAACCCTATTTTGTTTTATTGAGATATTTGAGATTGTGTTGGCTTGTTCTCTTGTAGTCTGGGAACAATTTCTGGCATAAACACACTCCATCCAAGAAACATGAGTGGCCTTCCTAGACACGATATTTTTCAATAAGAACAAGAAGACCATTGTTAGAAGATCAGAAAATAGATTAAAAATTGGCGATCAACCCAATGTGATCACGGTGACGGAGAAGACTGTCATGCAAGGCACAAATCAAGATCCTCAATTCGTAGCATATGTAAGCATAGAAACTGCACACGAAAATGCGGATAATGTGGACAAGTTAGTAGGATATGGTGAACATTTAAGGAAATAATTCTTAAGATGAAGGATGCTCTGGTCAAAGAAAGAGGACAAGGATGAGAGTTAAAGAGAAAGCATGAGGAAACATTTTCATAATTTGAAAGGATCCAAAAGGATTATCAAGCTTTAGAATTGGAAAAGGATGCAATGGAGATTTCAGTTACAATCATGGAAGGGGAGAAGAAATATCTTGAAGACAAGGTTTCAGAGTTATAAGCATAGAAATCTGCAGCAAACAAACAAGCAGGGGAGCCGAGAACCTGGGTTTTATCTCCCAAAATAAATTTATTTTGATAGGATGAAGAATTTGAGTCATGTTATGAAAGATTTAAAGATGACTAACAAATTGAGGGTCTCTGGTTTTGCTATGGTTGAGAAAATTGGAAGTTTTAGCTTTCAGTGGCTTAGGCGGGGTTCTTGACAGCTTATTAGCCATCAAAAAGATTTGTTTTGGTAGCTAATAGTGTAATGCGGGATAAAGGTTAACCACCGAAAGCTGGCCCAATCTATTAAATGGTAAAAGCACTTTCGATGGCTTAGGCGAGACTTCAAACAACTCATTAGCCACCGAAAAGTGTTGGTTTTGGCATCTTAGCGAATAGTCGAAGAAGGGCATTAACCACCGAAATCAGGTAAAAGGTGTTGGGGAAAAAGTGGTTTTGGTGGCTTAGGAGAAAGCTCTGATGGTTCATTAGCCACCGAAAGGCCGGTATTTCGACGGTTAAAAGGGATATCTAGAGAGACCACTATCTGCTGAAAGCCAAGTTTTAGAGCGCCATTTGGAAAACGGTTTCAGTGGCTTGGGAAAATAGGCCAGCATTTCATTAGCCACCAAAATCCTTGTTTTCGGTGACTAACAAACAAATTCCTGAGGGCCCTTAACTACCGAAAAGGTAAAAAGAAGAAATGGTTAGAAACCTATCAAATCAGGTCCCGTCAGTGAAACAATGATCATAAAAGGGCATGATAAACCACTGAAAATATAGGAGGCTACATCAAGGCATAAGGAAATGAGTGAGGAGTTTGTTTTTAAGTTGATAAAGATTGATGTGATTTGAAACCCTCCTTTTCCCTCTATCTATCCAAAGAAATGCAAACAATCCCCACTGTGTATCTAGGTTGATTTTAACATGATTGTTGGGCAAGGGGTCTCAAAAAGATCAACTAAATCCATCACCCTCTGACCTAAGCATCACTCATGTAGTTCAAATCCCTCATAATCAGTGCCCATTCTTCAGTACACTCCACCTTTGACTTTAGGAATTCTCACCACCAGAAAACCATCTATGAGAGGCAGTGTGATAAAAACACTATTCCACAGAACTTGAATTGATTGTTGCAGGTACCCAAGAGTGACATTCAACAAATGAAGAAGGGAAGGCCTGCTCTCAAGCAAGAGTTGGGAGACATCAGCTACCTAGAGGCACATCCAGAAGTCTTTCAGCTTTTCAAGGATGCTGGCTGCTATAAGTGTTGTGAGAAGATTCAAGGTTCAAACCAGCAGGTTGCTAAGGAATTTTCTCTCTCTTTCGATGGCTCCCAGGAATTCATAAGTAAAGAAGAATTTTTTATAGATGAAACCCTAATTATTGAAGTGAGTGAACTCCCTAGCATAGGAGAGAAGTGGTTTAAAACCACCATTCCAAAGGATGTAGAGTTCATATCTTATCTGAAGCGTGAACATAGAGGGGTGGTGCGGAAGAAAAGTGTACCATCCTCCTGGCTAGAAGAGAGGTGGCAACAATTGTTGAAAGCCATTGTGATTTGCATAACTTGTGAAGGGAGATAGAACATGACCATGATTTACCATTTTAAATTGATTAATCACTTCACAAGAAAAATCCCACTGAATTTACCTTTCTACTTATAGAAGAGCTTGTCAAAATTGGCACACCAGGTGAAGGCTAAGCCAACCAAGATTGCTGGAAGACTGTCTCATCATGGTCTCATCCAACTCCTGATCCAAAAATTGTTGAAGAGGAGAACTATGAAATGGGCATATTTCTTGTTTTGAAATGGTTTTGAAACAGGCCTACATCTAGAACAAAAGGGGAAGTCTCTTTAAAAAAATTCTAGCACACCAAGGAGTGGGAAAAGGAAGAGAAAGGCTATATCCCCAACAACAACAGAATAGCTTCCTTCCTCTTCCAAAGCCAAGAAGGTAAAAAAAAAACTTGGATTTCAGTGAAAAGGGCCAGGAAGTTACAACACACAGTGGGAACATCTTGAAATTTCCCTACTCAGATTCAGAAGAGGAAAGAGAGGAAGGTGCTGACCTAGCATTGCAAGTTGTAGTAGATATTGAAGAACTCCCATCACCTACACCAAAAGAGAAAGATGAACCAACAGAGAAGGCTTCCTCTAGCAAGCCTAAGACATAAAGGATAAATTAGTTGCTGAGGGAAGTCTATGAGATAGAAATTTTAGAAAGGGAGATAAGGAAAAACAATGCTACATTGACCAAGAGGAACAAGCTACTGCACAACTCTTACCTAGAGATGAGAGAAAGGTATGTTTTTCTAAAAAGACTAACCAAAAGATAACTGAAAGACAACACAAGGCTGTATAGAATGATTAGGCTCTAAAGACTGTAGATGAAGGAGGCCAAGCCAAACCCTAGCACTCACCTCACATTGGAAACCCTAGATGAAGCTGCAGTAAGTGTTCAGCCTCCAGAATCAAGCCAGGCTACTGTAGATCTTCCTAACATAGAGCCTGCTGAATAAAAAGATAAGCAAACAAACTTGAAAGAACAATTTTGGAGGTTGCTTAAGATTTTTTGAAGAATAGGGATTTCGGTGGCTTAGGCATACACTGAGGCAGTTCATTAGCCACCGAAAGCAGCGCTTTCGGTAGCTAACAGTTCCAATATTTTGGCCTCTTAACCACCGAAAGCAGAAAGAGGCACAGTATCGAATTTTGGCACAAATGACAAGTTTTGTGCAGACATGAATAGCTTAGGGGTGAAGTATAAATATGAAAGGTGCTAAAGAATGACATCAGGAGAGGTGTGTTTCAGTTTAACAGTGACATAAAGGAAGAAACAACCACCTACACTAAACTGTCTAAGTAAAACGGTGACTTATCCAGCAGAGGACCAGTGGCAGTTATTTCCAGTACTCACTTTAGTTATTAGAAGGTTCAAACAATGAATGAGTTCTACAGTTAGATAGACTAGTAGTTAAATTAGGGTTTTTTGACCTAATTGTGCAAAAACAATTATTTTTGTCTATTTTTAGTAAATTAGATCCAATTTTTCAGGATCTGAATATTTTTGTAAAGGCTATAAAGCCTAAGACTATGTTATTGAAAGGGTTCGACTTCAGGGACCTGTAGATCATTACTATTGTAAAGGTTGTCATATTGCTCATGACCTAATATAAGCTCTTTTGCTATCATATGTTCAAGTTCCATTTTCTGTCTATTCTATACTTATGCTTGAATGTGTTATTCAGGTTTATTCAGGTTTATTGATGTCTGATAGCTGTCATCCTATTGGAATATTGATGATTTGAATTATAAGTACTTTCCTTGTTATGATTAGCCATTTATATATATTTGTTTTATGTATGAATCTGCCAGCATGATAAGTTTTCCATCTCTGCACCATATTATCAAACCTTTGAACAGTGGTAGTTATAAGTGTTATCCCCGATTGAGTTTCATGCATGTATTGAGAGTGTGAGGTTCTATAGGGTACTTGAATTTATCCATTTAGAAAACCATAAAAACATTTAAGTTACTAGGCATCCTCGAGTTGCAACCTAGAGGAGTTTCCTGGAGTGATAGATGTTATCTCCCAAAATAAATTTATTTTGACAGGATGAAGAATTCGAGTCATGTTATGCAATATTTAAAGATGAATAACAAATTGAGGGTCTCTGGTTTTGCTATGGTTGAGAAAATTGGAAGTTTTAGCTTTCGGTGGCTTAGGCGGTGTTCTTAACAGCTCATTAGCCTCTGAAAAAGCTTTGTTTCAGTAGCTAATAGTTTAACACAGGATAAAGGTTAACCACCGAAAGCTGGCTCGATCGATTAAATGGTAAAATCACTTTCGGTGGCTTAGGAGAGACTTCAAACAACCCATTAGCCATTGAAAAGTGTTGGTTTCGGCAGCTTAGCGAACAGTCAAAGAAGGGCGTTAACCACCGAAAGTAGGTAAAAGGCGTTGGGGAAAAAGGGGTTTCGGTGTCTTAGGTGAAAGCTCTGATGGTTCATTAGCCATAGAAAGGCCAGTCTTTCAGAAGTTAAAAGGGATATCCAGAGAGACCACTATCCACTGAAAGCCAAGTTTTATAGCACCATTTGGAAAATGGTTTCGGTGGCTTGGGCGAATAGATCATCATTTCATTAGCCACTGAAAGCCTTGTTTTTGGTGGCTAGCAGACAAATTCCTGAGGGCCATCAACCACTAAAAAGGTAAAAAGAATAAACCGTTGGAAACCTATCAAATCAGGGCCCGTCAGCGGAAACAACGATCATCAAAGGGCATGATAAACCACCGAAAAGACAAGAGGCTGCATCAAGGTGTAAGGAAATGAGTGAGGAGGTCATTTTTAAGCTAATAAGGACCGATATGATTTGAAACCATCCTTTTCCCTTCATCTGTCCAAATAGATGTAGACGAGCTCCACTGGGTTCCAGGTTGATTTTAACATTATTGATGGGAAAGGGGTCTCAAAAAGATCAACTCAAGCCATCACCCTCTAACCTAAGCATCACTCATGCAGTTGAAATCCCTCATAATCAATGCCCATTATTCAGTACAATCCACCTTCAACTTTAGGAATTGTCACCACCAGAAAACCATCTCTGAGAGGCAGCCTGCTAAAAACATAATTCCAAAGAACTTGAATTGATTGTTGCAGCTACCCAGGAGTGACATTCAACAAGTGAAGAAGGGATGGCCTGCTGTCAGGCAAGAGTTGGTAGACATCAGCTACCTGGAGGAACATCCAGAAGTCTATCAGTTTTTCAAGGATGCTGGTTGCTATAAGTTTTGTGAGAAGATTCACTGTTCACACCAGCAGGTGGCTGAGGAATTTACTCTCTCTTTCGATGGCTCCAAGGCAGTCATAGGTAAAGAAGAATTTTTGATAGATGAAACCCTAATTACTGAAGTGACTAGACTCCCTAGCACAGGAGATAAGTGGTTTAAAACCACCATTCCAAAGGATGTAGAGTTCAGATCTTATCTGAACACTAAACATAGAGGGGTGGTGTGGAAGAAAAGTTTACCATCCTCATGGCTAGAAGAGAGGTGGTAGAAATCACTGAAAGCCATTGTGATCTACATAACTTGTGAATGGAGATACAACAGGGCCATGATTTACCATTTTAAATTGATGAACCACTTCACAGGAAAAATCCCATTGAATTTACCTTTATACTTACACATGATCTTGGAAAAAATGGCATACTAGGTGAAGGTTCAGCTAACCAACATTGCTAGAAGACTGTCTCATCATAGTCCCATCCAACTCCTGATCCAAGAATTGCTAAAGAGGAGAAATATGGCATAGGAATATTTTTTATTTTGGAATGGTTTTGAAATAGGCCTACAACCAGAAGAAAAGGGGAAGTCTCCTTCGAAAAAGTCTAGCAGACTAAGGAATGGGAAAAGGAAGAGAAGGGCTATATCCCCAACAACAGCAGAATAGCCTCCTCCTTCTTCTAAAGCCAAGAAGGTGAAAATAAACTTGGATTTCAGTGAAAAGGGCTAGGAAGTTACAACACACAGTGGGAACATCTTGAACCTGTCCTACATAGATTTAGAAGAGGAAAGAGAGGAAGGTGCTAACCTAGCATTGCAAGTTGTAGCAGAGATTGAAGAACTCCCATCACCTACACCAAAAGAGAAAGATGAACCAACAAAGAAGGATTCCTCTAGCAATCCCAAGACACAAAGGATAAATCAGTTGCTAAGGCGAGTGTATGAGATGGAAATTTTAGAAAGGGAGATAAAGAAAAAAATGCTACATTGACCAGGAGGAACAAGCTGCTGGAAAACTCTTACCTAGAGATGAGAGAAAGGTATGTTTTTCTAAAAATACTAAACAAAAGATACCTGAAAGACAACACAAGGCTATATAGAATGATTAGGCTCCAAAGACTACAGATGAAGGAGGCCAAGCCAAACCCTAGCACTCAGCTCACATTGGAAACCCTAGTTGAAGCTGCAGTAAGTCTTTAGACTCTAGAATCAAGCCAGGTTGCTGTAAATCTTCCTAACACAGGGCCTGCTAAATAAAAATATAAGAAAACAAACTTGAAAGAACAATTTTGGAGGTTGCTTAAGATTTTTTGAAGAACAGGGATTTCAGTGGCTTAGGCAGATGCTGAGGTAGTTCATTAGCCACCGAAAGCTTCGCTTTCAGCAGCTAACAGTTCTGAGATTTTGGCCACTTAACCACCGAAAGTAGAAAGAGGGACAGGATCAACTTTTGGCACAAAGGACAAGTTTTGGGAAAACATGAATAACTCAGGGACGAAGTATAAAGATGAAAGGTGCTAAAGAATGACATCATGAGAGGTGTGTTTCAGTTTAACAGTGACATAAAGGAAGAAAGGGTCACCTACACTAAACTGTCTAAGTAAAATAGTGACTTATCCAGTAGAGGACCACTCGCAGTTATTTCCAGTACTCACTTTAGTTATCAGAAGGTTCAAACATTGAATGAGTTGTACAGTTAGATAGACTAGTAGTTAAATTAGGGTTTTTTGACCTAATTAAGCAAAAATAATTATTTTTGTCTATTTTTAGTAAATCAGATCCAATTTTTTAGGATCTAAATATTTTTGTAAAGGCTATAAAGCCTAAGACTTATATTATTGAAAGGGTTTGACTTCGGGGACCTGTAGACCATTACTATTGTCAAGCTTCTCATATTGCTCATGACCTAATATAAACTCTTTTGCTATCATATGTTTAGCTTCCATTTTTTGTCTATTATGTGCTTGTGCTTGAGTGTGTTATTTAGGTTTATTCTAGTTTATTGATGTCTGATAGCTGTCATCCTATTGGAATATTGATTATTTGAACTATAAGTACTTTCCTTGTTATGATCAACCATTTATATATATCTGTTTTATGTATGAATATGTCAGCATCATAAATTCTCCATATCTGCACCATATTATCAAACCTCAGAACAGTGGTAGTTAGAAGCCTTATCCCTGATTGAGTTTCATGCATGTATTGAGAGTGCGAGGTCCTATAGGTTACTTGACTTGATCCATTTAGAAAACCATAAAAACATTTAAGTTACCAGGCATCCTCGAGCTGCAACCTAGAGGATTTTCCTGGAGTGATAGTTGGTATCTCCCAAAATAAATTTATTTTGATAGGATGAAGAATTTGAGTCATGTTATGAAAGATTTAAAGATGACTAACAAATTGAGGGTCTTTGGTTTTGCTATGGTTGAGAAAATTAGAAGTTTTAGCTTTCCATGGCTTAGGCGGGGTTCTTAACAACTCATTAGCCACTAGAAAGCTTTGTTTCAGCAGTTAATAGTTTAATGTAGGATAAAGGTTAACCACCAAAAGCTGGCCCAATTGATTAAATGGTAAAATCACTTTTGGTGGCTTAGGAGAGACTTCAAATAGCTCATTGGTCACTGAAAAGTGTTGGTTTCAGCATCTTAGCAAACAGTTGAAGAAGGGTGTTAACCACCGAAAGCAGGTAAAAGGTGTTGGGGAAAAAGTGGTTTTGGTGGCTTACGCAAAAGCTCTGATGGTTTATTAGCTACCAAAAGGCCGGTCTTTCGACGGTTAAAAGGGACATCCAAAGAGATCACTATCCACCGAAAGCCATGTTTTACAACGCCATTTGGAAAATGGTTTCGGTGGCTTGGGAAAATAGGTCAGCATTTCAGTTTTCGGTGGCTAGCAGACAAATTCTTGAGGGCCCTTAACCATAAAAAAGGTAAAAAGAAGAAATGGTTAGAAATCTATCAAATCAGGGCCCGTCAGCAAAACAACGTTCATCAAAGGGCATGATAAACCACCGAAAAGACAGGAGGATGCATCAAGGTGTAAGGAAATGAGTGAGGAGGTCATTGTTAAGCTAATAAGGACATATGTGATTTGAATCCCTCATTTTACCTCCATCTATCCAAACAACTGCAGATGATCCCCACTGGGTATCCAAGTTGATTTTAACATGATTACTGGGCAAGGGGTATTGAAAAGATCAACTAAAGCCATCACCCTTTGACCTAAGCGTCAGTCATGCAGTTGAAAGGCCTCGTAATCAATGCCCATTCTTCAGTACACTCCACCTTCAACTTTAGGAATTCTCACCACCAGAAAACCATCTATGAGAGGCAGTGTGATAAAAACACTATTCCACAGAACTTGAATTGATTGTTGCAGGTACCCAAGAGTGACATTCAACAAATGAAGAAGGGAAGGCCTGCTCTCAAGCAAGAGTTGGGAGACATCAGCTACCTAGAGGCACATCCAGAAGTCTTTCAGCTTTTCAAGGATGCTGGCTGCTATAAGTGTTGTGAGAAGATTCAAGGTTCAAACCAGCAGGTTGCTAAGGAATTTTCTCTCTCTTTCAATGGCTCCAAGGAATTCATAAGTAAAGAATAATTTTTTATAGATGAAACCCTAATTATTGAAGTGAGTGAACTCCCTAGCATAGGAGAGAAGTGGTTTAAAACCACCATTCCAAAGGATGTAGAGTTCATATCTTATCTGAAGCGTGAACATAGAGGGGTGGTGCGGAAGAAAAGTGTACCATCCTCCTGGCTAGAAGAGAGGTGGCAACAATTGTTGAAAGCCATTGTGATTTGCATAACTTGTGAAGGGAGATAGAACATGACCATGATTTACCATTTTAAATTGATTAATCACTTCACAAGAAAAATCCCACTGAATTTACCTTTCTACTTACACAAGAGCTTGGAAAAAATGGCACACCAGGTGAAGGCTAAGCCAACCAAGATTTTTTGAAAGACTGTCTCATCATGGTCTCATCCAACTCTTGATCCAAGAATTGCTGAAGAGGAGAAATATGGCATGGGAATATTTCTTGTTTTGGAATGGTTTTGAAATAGGCCTACAACTAAAAGAAAAGGGGAAGTCTCCTTCAAAAAAGTCTAGCACACCAAGGAGTGGGAAAATGAAGAGAAGGGCTATATCCCCAACAATAGTAGAACAGCCTCCTTCCTCTTCCAAAGCCAAGAAGGTCAAAACAAACATGGATTTCAGTGAAAAGGGCCAGGAAGTTACAACACACAGTGGGAACATCTTGAACCTATCCTACTAAGATTCAGAAGAGGAAAGAGAGGAAGGTGCTGACCTAGCATTGCAAGTTGTATTAGAGATTGAAGAAATCCCATCACCTACACCAAAAGAGAAATATGAACCAACAAATAAGGCTTCCTCTAGCAATCCCAAGACACAAAGGATAAATCAGTTGCTGAGGAAAATGTATGAGATGGAAATTTTAGAAAGGGACATAAAGAAAAATAATGCTACATTGACCAGGAGAAACAAGCTGCTGCACAACTCTTACCTAGAGATGAGAGAAATGTATGTTTTTCTAAAAAGACTAAACAAAATATACCTGAAAGACAACAAAAGGTTGTATAGAATGATTAGGCTCCAAATACTGTAGATGAAGGAGGCCAAGCCAAACCCTAGCACTCACCTCACATTGGAAACCCTAGTTGAAGCTGCAGTAAGTCTTCAGCCTCCAGAATCAAGCCAAGTTGTTGTAAGTCTTCCAAACATAGAGCCTACTAAATAAAAAGATAAGCAAACAAACTTGAAAGAACAATTTTGGAGGTTGCTTAAGTTTTTTTGAAGAACAGGGATTTCAGTGGCTTAGGCAGATGCTGAGGCAGTTCATTAGCCACCGAAAGCAGATTTTTCGGCAGCTAATTGTTCTGATATTTTGCCCTCTTAACCACCGAAAGTAGAAAGAGGCACATGATCAAATTTTGGCATGAAGGACAATTTTTGGGCAAACATAAATAGCTCAGGGACGAAGTATAAATATGAAATGTTCTAAAGAATGACATCAGGAGAGGTGTGTTTCAGTTTAACAATGACATAAAGGAAGAAAGGGTCACCTACACTAAACTGTCTAAGTAAAACAGTGACTGATCCAGCAGAGGACCAGTGGCAGTTATTTCTAGTATTCACTTTAGTTATCAGAAGGTTCAAACAGTGAACGAGTTCTACAGTTAGATAGACTAGTAGTTAAATTAGGGTTTTTTGACCTAATTATGCAAAAACAATTATTTTTGTCTATTTTGAGTAAATCAAATCCAACTTTTCAGGATCTGAATATTTTTGTAAAGGATATAAATCCTAAGACTTATGTTATTGAAAGGGTTAGACTTCGGGGACCTGTAGACCATTAATATTTTCAAGCTTGTCATATCGCTCATGACCTAATATAAGCTCTTTTGCTATCATATGTTCAGCTTCCATTTTCTGTCTATTCTGTGCTTATGCTTGAATGTGTTATTCATGTTTATTTAGGTTTATTGATGTCTGATAGCTGTCATCCTATTGGAATATTGATGATTTTAATTATAATTACTTTCCTTGTTATGATCAACCATTTATATATATTTGTTTTATGTATGAATCTTCCAGCATGATAAGTTCTCCATCTATGAACCATATTATCAAAACTTTGAACAGTGGTAGTTAGAAGCCTTATCCCTGATTGAGTTTCATGCAAGTCTTGGGAGTGTGAGGTTCTATAGGTTACTTGACTTTATCCATTTAGAAAACCATTAAAACATTTAAGTTACTAGGCATCCTCGAGCTGCAACCTAGAGGAATTTTCTAGAGTGATAGATGTTATCTCCCAAAATAAATTTATTTTGATAGGATGAAGAATTTGAGTCATGTTATGAGAGATTTAAAGATGAATAACAAATTAAGGGTCTCTAGTTTTTCTATGGTTGAGAAAATTGGAAGTTTTAGCTTTCGGTGGCTTAGGCTGGGTTCTTATAATCTCATTAGCCACTGAAAAGCTTTGTTTCAGTAGCTAACAATTTAAAACAGGATAAAGGTTAACCAATTAAAGCTGGCCCGATCGATTAAATGATAAAATCACTTTCAATGGCTTAGGGGAGACTTCAAACAGCTCATTAGCCACCCAAAAGTGTTGGTTTTTGTAGCTTAGCGAACAGTCGAAGAAGGGTGTTAACCACTGAAAGTAGGTAAAAGGAATTGGGGAAAAGGAGGTTTAGGTGGCTTAGGAAAAAGTTCTGATGGTTCATTAGACACCGAAAGGCCGGTCTTTCGGCGGTTAAAATGGATATCCGGAGAGACCACTATACACCAAAAGCCAAGTTTTACAGTGCCATTTAGAAAATGGTTTCGGTTGCTTGGGAGAATAGGTCAGCATTTTATTAGCCACTGAAAGCCTTGTTTTCAGTAGCTAGCAGACAAATTCCTGAGGGCCCTTAACTGTTGAAAAGGTAAAAAGAAGAAACAGTTAGAAACCTATCAAATCAGGGCCCGTTAGTGAAATAGCGATCATCAAAAGGTATGATAAACCACTGAAAAGGTAGGAGGCTGCATCAAGGAATAAGGAAATGAGTGAGGAGGTCGTTTTTAAGATGATAAGGACTGATGTGATTTGAAACCCTCCTTTTCCCTCCATCTGTCCAAAGAACTGCACACGATCCCCACTGGGTATCCAGGTTGATTTTAACATGATTGCTGGGAAAGGGGTCTCAAAAAGATCAACTAAACTTCATCATCCTCTAACCTAAGCATCACTCATGCAATTGAAAGCCCTCATAATCAGTGCCCATTCTTCAGTACACTCCACCTTCGAATTTAGGAATTCTCACCACCAGAAAACCATCTCTGAGAGGCAGCCTACTAAAAACACTATTACACAGAACTTGAATTGATTGTTGTAGGTACCCAGGAGTGACATTCAACAAATGAACAAGAGAGTGACTGCTCTCAGGAAAGAGTTGGGAGACATGAGCTAACTGGAGGCACATCCAAAAGTCTGTCATTTTTTCAAGGATGCTGGCTACTATAAGTTTTGTGAGAAGATTCAAGGTGCACACCCGCAGGGGGCTGAGGCAGTTTCTCTCTCTTTCGATGGCTCCAAGGCAGTAATAGGTAAAGAATAATTTTTGATAGATGAAACCCTAATTACTGAAGTGACTGAACTCCCTAGCACAAGAGAGAAGTGGCTTAAAACCACCATTCCAAAGGATGTAGAGTTCAAATCTTATATGAAGCTTGAACATAGAGGGGCGGTGTGGAAGAAAAGTGTACCATCCTCTTGGCTAGAAGAGAAGTGGAAGCAATTCGTGAAAGCCATTGTGGTCTACATAACTTGTGAAGGGAGATACAACAGGGCCATGATTTACCATTTTAAATTGATGAACCACTTCACAGGAAAAAGCCCACTGAATTTATCTTTCTACTTACATAGGAGCTTGGAAAAAATGGCACACTAGGTGAAGGCTCAACCAGCCAATATTTCTAGAAGACTGTCTCATCATGGTCTCATCCAAATCCTAATCCAAGAATTGCTGAAGAAGAGAAATATGGCATGGGCATATTTATTATTTTGGAATGGTTTTGAAACAATCCTACAACTAGATGAAAAGGGAAAGTCTCCTTTGAAAAACTCTAGTACACCAAGGAGTGGGAAAAGGAAGAGAAGGGCTATATCCCCAACAACAACAGAACAACCTCCTTCCTCTTCCAAAGCCAAGAAGGTCAAAAGAAAATTGGATTTCAGTGAAAAGCGCCAGGAAGTTACAAAACATAGTGAGAACATCTTGAACCTGCCCTACTCAGATTTAGAAGAGGAAAGATAGGAAGGTGCAGATCTAGCATTGCAAGTTGTAGCAGAGATTGAAGAACTCCCATCACCTACACCAAAAAGAGTAAGATAAACTAGCAGAGAAGGATTCCTCTAGCAATCCCAAGACACAAAGGATAAATCAGTTGCCGAGGCAAGTGTATGAGATGGAAATTTTAGAAAGGGAGATAAAGAAAAACAATGCTACATTGACTAGGAGGAACAAACTACTGCACAACTCTTACCTAGAGATGAGAGAAAGGTATTTTTTTCTAAAATGACTGAACAAAAGATACCTGAAAGACAACACAAGGATGTATAGAGTGATTAGGATCCAAAGACTATAGATGAAGGAGGGAAAGCCAAACCCTAACACTAATCTCACATTGGAAACCATAGCTGAAGCTGCAGTAAGTCTTTAGCCTCTAGAATCAAGCCAAGGTATTGTAAGTATTCATAACATAGAGCTCACTAAATAAAAAGATGAGTAGAAAAACTTGAAAGAACAATTTTGGAGGTTGCTTAAGTTTTTTTGAAGAACAGGGCTTTCGGTGGCTTAGGTGGATGCTGAGGTAGTTCATTAGCCACCGAAAGCAATGCTTTCGATAGCTAACAGTTCTGATATTTTGGCCTCTTAACCACCGAAAGCAAAAAGAGGCACAAGATCAAATTTTGGCACAAAGGACAAGTTTTGGGAAAACATGAATAGCTCAGGGATGAAGTATAAAGATGAAAGGTGCTAAAGAATGACATCAGGAGAGGTGTGTATAAGTTTAGTGGTGACATAAAGGAAGAAAGGGTCACCTACACTAAACTGTCTAAGTAAAATAATGACTTATCTTGTAGAGGACCTGTGACAATTATTTCCAGTACTCACTTTAGTTATCAGAAGGTTTAAATGGTGAACAAGTTCTACAGTTAGATAGACTAGTAGTTAAATTAGGGTTTTTTGACCTAATTATGCAAAAATAATTATTTTTGTCTATTTTTAGTAAATCAGATCCAATTTTTTAGGATCTAAATATTTTTGTAGACCATTACTATTGTCAAGCTTCTCATATTGCTCATGACCTAATATAAGCTCTTTTAATATCATATGTTTAGCTTCCATTTTCTGTCTATTATGTGCTTATGCTTGAATGTGTTATTCAGGTTTATTCAGGTTTATTGATGTCTGATAGCTGTCATCCTATTGGCATATTGATGATTTGAATTATAAGTACTTTCATTTTTATGACCAGCCATTTATATATATATCTGTTTTATGTATGAATCTACCAGCATGATAAGTTCTCCATCTTTGCAACATATTATCAAACCTCTAAATAGTGGTAGTTAGAAGCCTTATCCCTAATTGAGTTTCATGCATGCCTTGAGAGTGTGAGGTTCTATAGGTTACTTGACTTGATCCATTTTGAAAATGATAAAAATATTTAAGTTACCAAACATCCTCGAGTTGCAACCTAGAGTAGTTTCCTGGAGTGATAACAAATTGGCGCCATTTTCGGGGAGAGGAGGCTGAAGCTCAGCTTACCTTGGAGACGACATAGATTCTGATTTGATGATAGAAAACGTTTGGACACTATTCTGGTTGTAATCATATATCTAGTGACTCCATTGAAATAAGGTGGCTTCAAGAAGACCAAGTACTAGAGAAAACCCTCAAGGGCCACCAGCAACACTGGTTTCAGATCTAGAAGAGATTCTTAGAAGAGCTAGGGCTTCACTAAGGCAGACCAACAATGCTGTAAAGGATGCTACATCAGGTATTTCAAGAAATATTTCTGCTATTATTTCTTCTGCTGAAACACTTAATTCTCAGGAATTTATAAATACATCAGAAATTTTAGGGTTTGGGCATCTTCAAGCACTACTGCTTGTGAAGATCCAATCCCTGGTGACTCCACTGGGATATGTTTACCACCATCACCTTTTCAGATACTACCTACATCAGTACTACCTTCCTCCACCCTTTCCATACGCATTTCCAATATGACTACGCCTGTGACCAAAATGGAAAGGATCCTAGTAGCTAGGTATGCCCCCCTGAATTTTCTTAACCCCCTCTCGGCCATGTCCATTGGAGACTATCTCAAGTACATGTCTAAATTCACAGGAGAGGGAGATTTCACAGCTGAAGAACATCTAGAGGAATTCTATAGTTATGCTAAGAACATTAATATAGAACAGGAAGATGTGTGGACTAGGGTTTTTGTACAAAGCCTAGATGGTCAGGCTAGGAAATGGTTCAAAGAACTATCTGCTAGATCAGTAGCAGGCATTGAAGCCCTAGATGACATCTTTCTAAAGCATTGGGGAGAGAGGAGAGACCACCTCTATTATACCACCAAGTTTAGCAACTTGAAAAGAGAGAATAGGGAGTCTATCTCCAACTTCACCAAGAGGTTCAACAATATGTACAGCAAGATCCCCATTGAAATCAAGCCCACTGATACCTCAGTGAGGATAACTTATGCAAATGCATTTGACTTTGATTTCTACTTACTTCTCAAAGAAATGAGGTCTTCCTCCTTATCACTCATGCAAGATGCTGCCCTAGAGGTAGAATCTAACATTGTGGCATCTCGGAAGGTCAAAGGAAATATAGATAGGAAGAAGCAACTAGTAGATCCTCTTGGGGTTTCTTCATCAGAGAACAAGATTGACAAAATGACCAAACTGTTAGATAACATGACTGCTGAAATGTCTAAGCTAAAGGACCAAGGGCAGATACCTGTGAGGGGTAAAGGGCCAAGTGATTTCATTCCCTGAAACCCTAATTTTATCCCTTATAGAAAAGGCAATGCCCCAGTTCAGATCCTCAGAAGGGAAAGGAATCAAGGGGCAGATTAGAGAATCAGAACTCCTTTTCAGAATGATTTACTAGAAGAAGAACCAGAGTTCATTGAGGAAGAAGGAGAGGCTGAAGACAACATCCACTGCATGGAAGATGAAGTTGACTATTCTTTTCTAACACAGGAAGAATACGAGGAAGCCCTAATTGATGAGCAGATTAGTGAAGAAGCAGTATATCAGGCAGATGGTCAAGGAGGATATAATCAGAGGTCCAGGCTGGTTACTCCCCTTAAGAAGAATGTTGTTCCTACCAAGTAGCCTGCTGCACCAGCTAAAAAGGCTACTATTTTTCCAAAGAAAATGGCTATCATTCCCAAGCCATTGCAAAAACTAGCACCTTCATCAAGCCCTGATCATGTCCAACTCAAAGCTCTAGTACATGAAGTAAGGTTTCTTGATATACTGCATTATTCTTTCAACCTTGAGTCAGAGATTCAGAAATTGAAGATCCCTTTCCCATTAATCGAGCTAATGAAAAATGATGCATTCAAATATTCCATAATGAATGCTCTTTAGCCAAATATACATATTGATACTGACTTTGTCAATCTACAAGATGATAAACCTATTGTAACGCTAGGCCCTATGATCGAAGACCTAAAGGATTCATGCCCACCTTTCTACATATCCTTGAATATCCATGATAAAGTCCTTCATAACTATTCGTTGGACTTAGGAGCTTCCCATAACTTAGTGCCAAAAGTTTTGATGGATGAGCTTGGTCTCAGCATTACAAAGCCCTACCATGATTTGCTCTCCTTTGACTCCAGAAAGGTCAAGTTCTTGGGCCTCATCAAAGACCTTGTTGTAAACCTATCTCAGCTCCTTCAAAAAGAATCATGATGGACATTGTAGTGGCTGATATCCCTCCTAAATTTTGTCTCTTGCTGTCTTGATCATGGAGTAAAAGTCTAGGTGGCACCCTTCATATGGACCTTACATATGCTACAATCCCAATATTTGGAGGGGAGGCAATTCATCCTTTCCAGTACACCTACCTCAAAATACAACAGATGGTTTGAAGATAGGATTAGCACTCCCAGGTTTTGGTAACAAATCTTCTTTGAGATTGACCACTGCAGTCGAAAAGAGTCTGGAAAGATGCGCAGAGTTCTGCAAGAAAATGCACTTGGTTCATAATAAATGTCAGACATCTCCAGTAGAAAATATCAAAGAGTTTCCTGACAAGGATCAACATTTGAAGTATCTTCAGGACATGTTGCATGAAGATGAGAAAAGCATTCAAAAAATTGAAGGCATTAGTGAAGAGGTGGTTAAAACCTGGATTGCACAAGCCTCTGTAAGTAATTTCCTCTTGGAAGACCTGTATAGAGTGACCCCACTGATATTGGTAGAAGTGGAGTCACAGTTGGTAGTGCATGAGGTAACTGTAAGACTGTTGGAGCCAGTGGATGACCGAACTATTGCTGAAGAAGCAAATGCGTGGGGAGAGTACATCTCAAGACCAGCTGAACCCACTTGAAATTTGTCTTTTCTATAGTTTGGCACTTATGTAATTTATTATTTTATATTCCTAGTGCAAGGCACTAGAGGAAAAATTTTGAAGTCAAAAAGTCACAGAAGTTTTAAAGTCAGTGTAGTCAAAGAACCATTTGTAATAGTATTATAAATAGGAATAGAGTATAGAATAAAGAGGACTTTCACTAGCGCAAGCATGCTGAGTTATTTGTATGAAGAACTACTTTTTCTATGAATAAAGAAGAAAAATATTTGCTAGGGAAGGAATGTACATGATTTTACGTGGATTGTATGGAGTGGCAATGTTGAATTACTTCTTATTTAGCTTCCATGCAACTGTGATATTGTTTCAACCTTATGAATTATTTCTGTAACAATGAATGATTTTTCTTTCTACTTGAAATCTTGTGCATATATTGAGTAATGAATGTTAGAACAAAGCAAAGGTATATTTGTTTATTTTTCTGCTATAACTATGTATGTGGAACTTAAACAACTATCTGTAGAATTCAATATGCAACATTACAGTACATTACTCTTTTCTATTTAAATTTTGCTCCCCTTGGGGATAGGATAAATTAGCTTAGAATATACTAGAATACTTTAGATTTACTTAATTTAGAAGTGGTTGAGGAACAAGGTTCACATAAGGTGAAATGTAAGAAATTGCGCAGCTCCTTGAAGGTTCTTGTTTATTAGTCACTTGCATTTAGTTTAGGCACTTTCATTTCATCATTAAAACATAAAATCACATAAACGATGGATCGCGCCGCAATCGATAAAAAAAACTTAAACACTTTAATTCTACAGTAGACGGGATGTTAACTAGATGGGTTCCTCACACCAAATGGTGAATGATCTAGTTGGGATCACTTACTGGGAATTTTCCAGGAATCAATAGTTTTAGCACTAGATGGAGGGAAGCCAATGCATGGCTGGAAGAGGAAATCCGTTTACAAGAAACTATTCCATTGGAGATACCTCTGAAACTAAGTTTCCTAAATAAAAAGAGAAAGTAGGTTCTAAATAAGAAGGTTCAGAAATTTTATACATTGTTCCATTTGAAGAAGTTAATCACTTGTGAAGACATACAAGATATTACGTGAAGAAGATTGGAGGATTGAAAAAAATTCATGCATTACCAAGAAGGCATGCTTCCAAGAAAGTACCTTCTTATACTAAATATTTGATATTGGTGGAAAATTTGGAAGAGTTGGTAGATTTATCCATATAAGAAATCATACAATTGCTTGATCAGTTGGGACAAGATTCCCCTACATTTCAGCCATTAGAGGAAATTTCAACTCAAAATGGTCATTTTAAATTTAACTCAAATTCCATGTCATCATGTTTTAGCCAATGAAATTGCTTTAAATTTGAAATATCGTATAGGTCTTAAATGTTTTTTTAATATAAATTTGGGGATAGGTATCATAAAAAAAACAACTTTTTTGTTTGTTTTTTCGACATATATACCCATGTTTTTACTCAAATTTCGAATGGGAGAGCTTGTTGGATGCAAAATTAAATTCCACATCCAACGAGTACCCACTCGTTTGACCCCTCTACCCCAAAAACAAGAAATACCTGAAAAAACGTGATGATGACATCATCGTCACATTTTTTCAGGTATTTCTTATTTTTGGGGTAGCGGGGTCCATCAAAAGTATGCCGAGTGGGTATTCGTTGGATGTGGAATTTAATTTTGCATCCAACGAGCTCTCACGATCGAAATTTGAGTAAAAACACAGGGAGATATGTCGAAAATACAAACAAAAAAGTAGTTTTTTCTTTTCTTCCTCCAAAATTAATAAATATTATTTTATTAATTTTTTTTAGGAGGCCCATTTTGAGTTGAAATTTCCTCTAATGCTCCGCTAGAGTCACCTCCACAGTCTCCACCACCGACTCGTCAAATTATGCCTGGAAATGTTAATCAACCTTCATGGAGAGCAAGAACGCCACTCAACCTGGTTGCCTCATTGCATGATTTCCTAAGCACCCAGAGAGTAAACTACCCAAGTTTGACCCAGAAAAAAGGCACTTCTGCAGAATACCACCTGAAATTTTTTTTCTTATCTCTAGAACTTTTAAATATTCAACATGAAGATGTTGTATTTAGACTTTTTCTGCATATTTTTTAACCTAAAACAACTTCCTAGTTTTTTAGTTTGCAACCTAATTCAATAACAAATTGGGACACCTTTGAAAGGGAATTTAAAAGAAAATTTGGGTATAAAAAATCTCTAGCTACCCTTATGAAAGAATTGTTGTCCCTGAGAATGGAAAAGAAAGAAAGGGTTCAAGATTTCAATGAAATATGTACTAATCATTTGAGCAATTTTAGTGATACAAACAAGCCAACTAAAGATTTATTTGTAGAATATTATACCACATCACTATCCCCACAACTAGCAATGTTTGTGAAGAGAGCAGTTAAGCTAACATTGGTTGAAAATTTTGAAGAAGACATCAAAGTAGAGGCTTATCTGGACAGTATAGAAAAACATACTCCAGAACTAGAGGTAAAGACCTTTAGTGGTAAAAAACCTTTGCTGCTAACCAGGCCTAAGGAAGAACACTCAAATGAATTAGAAAATGTGGTCAAGATGGTACAAAAGTTATTGAATAATATAGTATATCTAGAAATGACAAAGAAGCTAGTTCATCAAAAAAGAAGTTCAAGCCTTATTTCAAGAAAAGAGAAGAAAGTGGACAAACTCAACCGCCTATGTATAATTCTTCCGTTTTGAACTTTAATGAGGTAGGCATGGACCATTTCTGTACTTTCCATTAAGAGCCTCATTCTGAAAAAAAATTCCCAGAGTGGATAAACTCAATCAATTTGGTTATGAATCAACTATTATATGCTAAATTAATAGAGCCTGAGGTGGAATAAGAAAAAGCCAATGAACTGAAAGAAACACATGAAGAAAACACAATGGTATTATGGGATTGTGTACCTACATTGGGTCTAAATGAAGAGGATCCTATTGAAGATATTCAACTATCATCGGTTAATGTTAAAAGCAGAAGTAAAGGACCAACAATAGATGAAAGATGAATACTTCCTAAAATTAAGAAGATGCAAGAAAACATGAAGAAGATTATCGATACTACCCAAACAACATCTAAGTCTGATATGGTAACCATAAAATATAAAAATCCAGTAATCAGTAGCCTGTAAGGACCATGGAAAATAAAATAGAAAGCAACAAGAAAGGTCTGGTAGAATATGATATGGGGTATGACATAGTAGAAGACATCAAGAAAACAAAAGAAAACATTTCTCTATTTGAATTATGTAATTTTCTCCAGCAAAGAAAGAAGCTTCTGGAAGTTTTTGATCCACAACCCAACAACTCCTAGGAAGACATTCAATATGATAAAAACATTAATGAAGCAAGCATTGGAGGGAAATCCAAATCTCAAACTTTGTCGTTTTTATTATCTTTTGAGATTTTTAATCATAATGTGCATAATTGTTTGGTAGATTTTGGGGCTTGTCATGGCACTCTCAGTATGTAAAAATATTAATGGTCAACCCACACCATCCTCATGTAAGATCATTTAGTTGGACAAATCTGCCGTCAAGGTAATAAGGGAGATGAAAAATGTGTTGATTCGGTTATATGCAGATGATATATTTTTCCAGTTTATAGATGTTATGGTAGTATATATACCAGAGGCCTATGGATTGATATTGAGTAGGGACTGGTCGACGAAACTGAATGGGTATTTTGCAATTGATTGGCTGAACATGTGGATGCCATATAAGAATAGTCAAAATTAGATTAAGGTAATGAGGGAACCACATATGAAACACACTGTAACTCAATTGGAGGAAAAGAATGAACCTATAAAATTCTCATATTCAGTATTGGGTAACTACTTTTTATAGCTTAAGCAAGGAAATTATCAAGCTGAAGAGGCCAGTTGTGAATCAGACACACAGTCCAAACTCCTTCATTTTTCACGGACTGATGATATTGATTGTAATATAGTAAATTTAGTTTCTAAAATAGGAAGTAACACTAATCAAATAGATTTTGGTTTTTATACTTTGATGGTTCCAAAACACAAGAGGGACCACGGGCCAGTTGTGTCTTGATTGACCCAGAAAAGAATAAACAATTTCTCTCTTGTAGACTAGAGTTTGAATGTACAAATAACATTGTTGAGTATGAGGCTCTAGTCCAGGGCCTAAGAAAAGCCATTGAATTTAATGTTAAGAAATTAAAAGTTTTTGGTGACTCTGAGATAGTAGTGAGACATGTTAGAGACACAATACATTGTTTATTACCGCACCTGAAAGGATATCATTCTGAAGTCTGGAATATGATTTTACATTTTAATGCTTTCAAAATAAATTCAATTCCTAGGTTACAGAATG
Organism: Pseudotsuga menziesii; assembly: GCA_001517045.1. NCBI lineage: Eukaryota > Viridiplantae > Streptophyta > Pinopsida > Pinales > Pinaceae > Pseudotsuga > Pseudotsuga menziesii. Next base: position 604,165 of record LPNX010267064.1, read on the forward strand.
CTGCAACTATATTTTTGGTTGTTTCTGCTACTAGGTTAGTACCTACTAATAAGAAATGTGCTATTGAACTTATTTTTAGACCAACTATAACAGATAATGTTACAAATATGAGGGTGTTTGATGATGATGAGCAATTTATCGATTTCCTGACAAATGATGAAACTTTCAAAGAATCTGTATTTGATGATGAAGAACATCAAGCAATTCTACAGAACGAAGAAGGAACCAAAGGAAATTTTATGCCCAAAGGAGTAAGGACACTGGAAGGGATGTTTGACTTACATAACAAGTTCAGAAAGCAAATCAATGTCAAGACGAATATTTCATCTATGCAATATGAACTAATCAATATAGGGACAGAGGTTGAGCCCAAATACGTGAACTTGGGAATGAGTTGCTCGCCCAGAGAAAGGAGCAGGTTTATCAATTTGTTTCAGCAATACAAAGATATATTTTCTTGGACATATGAAACATGTATCATTTAGCATGTTATTCCCATTAAAGTAGGTGTAAAACCATTCCAGCAACAACTGAGGAAAATGCATCTAAAGTTGGAAACTTTAATCCAAAATGAGGTAAATAAATTACTTGATACAAAGATTACTTTCAAAGTTCGACATTCAGAATGGGTAGCCAATTTCGTTCCAGTGAGGAAGAAGTTAGGAAAAATAAGATTATGTGTTGACTTCCAAAATATGAATAGAGCTTCAAATAAACATAACTATCCAGTTCCACCAATGGAACAAATTCTCCAGATGGTATCAGGTTCGGAATTGTTCTCCTTATTAGATGGATTTTTAGGCTATAACCAAGTATTGGTGGCTCAACACAATAGGCTGAAAACTACATTTCGAATGAAGTGGGGAACATTTTCTTATAGAATAATTCCCTTTGGCCTTATAAATGCTAGAGCTACATTTCAGAGGGCAATGAATATCGCTTTCTGGGGATTAATTGGCCACAATGTGGTGGTATATTTAAATGATGTGACCGTTTTCTCTAAGAAAAGGGAAGATCATGTTTTTCATTTAATTTTTTTTTGTCACTGTAGAAAGTACGACATATCTTTGAATCCAAAGAAAGACATTTTCATGGTTTTATAAGGAAAACTGTTAGGTCATATCATTTAAAAAAAATAGAATCTCCATAGACCTGGAAAGAAAAGAAGTTATATCTTAGATTCCCATACCCCATAACAAAAGATGTATGCAATCATTTATGGGTACCATAAATTTTGTTCGAAGGTTTGTTCTAGACTTTGCATAAATCGTGAAACCTTTGCAAAAAATGGTGAAGCAAAGTGTGCAATTTAAATGGACCGATGTGGAGAAGGTTTCCTTTAATGACATCAAAGCAGCAATAGCTCATGTACCTTCTTTAAGAAGTCTTGATTTTGAAGAGGATTTTACTCTGTACACTTTCCCTTCAGACAACTTGCTTGTAGCAGTGCTCACACAAAAGGGAGAATTGGGAGATGAGTACCCAATATCATTTATGAACACCCGATTACAAAGGGCTGAATTGCATCACCCTGCTGTAGATAAACAAGCATATACAGTCTTTAACACAGTGAAACAATTCGGACCTTACATTTTGAAAAACACAATCAAGGTAATCATTCCTTATCTAGCTGTCAGAACCCTCTTCGTAGAGAAAGAATTGGGTGAACGAACAGGAAACTGGATGACATCATTGGAGGAGTATGATTTAGAGTTCAAACCAACCACTACTATTAAAGGTCAAGGGATTTGCAAGTTAATTGCAGAAGGTCATAATTATGAAGAGTGTGATTGGGAAAATAAATCAGAGTTAAATATGATTGATGTATGTCCTATATTTACTACTCCCGAATCTTGGTATAGAGACCTGGTTCATTACCTCCAATAGGGATATTTACCCGAGCATTGGAATTCTAAGCAATGAAAGGAACTTTGTATGAAGTCATCCTCTTACCAGATAATTGATGTAGTTATTTTCAGGAATAACTATGATGGAGTATTCCTAATATGCGTCGAGCAAGAAGATGCTTCCCAAGTCGTTAAGGAATTGCATGATGGCCCTGCTGGAGGACATTTTGTTGGAGATACTGCTACTCACAAGATCCTTAGGGATGGATATTATTGGCCAAAATTATTTAAAGATGCTCATGCCTATGTGAGAAAGTGCTACATATGTCAAAGAAGTAGTGGAAGATTAACAAAAACAACTGGACCATTGCAACCTAGTAATATTTCAGAGCCTTTCGAACAGTGGGGTATAAACATCGTTGGAGAAATCAATCTAAATTCTTCACTGCATCATAAATATATACTCACAACTACTGATTACTTCACAAGATGGGTATAATTAGTTCCACTACACAAAGTGAATGAGGACATGGTCATCAACTTCATACAAGAAAACATTATGACCAGGTTTGGGGTTCCAATTTCACTTGTTTTTGATAATGCGTATTATTTCTCATCCATTAAAATAATTGAATTTTCTAGTGAAAAGGGAATCATATTACATTATTCTGCCAACTATTATCCCTAGGGAAATGGGTTAGCGAAATCAACAAACACAAATATTATCAGAATTATAAAGAAGACTGTTATTGAAAATCAAAGAAGTTGGCACACAACACTTCCCAATGCATTATGGGCAGATAGGGTCACCCTAAATAACTCCTTAGGAGTGTCCCATTATACTCTAGTTTATGGGAAGGAGGCTATTTTACCCCCAAACATTATGTTTCCATCCTTTCAGTTAGCTCAAGCCTTATGGGGATCTGGTAGTGGAATTTTACAAGCTCAAATTAATGCTTTGTTGAAGCTTGAAGAGTCCAAACTTAAGTATAAAGAAATATTTTAACAACAACAAGAAATTGTCAAGAGGTGGTTTGATAAGAAAAAATCTAGAAAAGGGATTTTTGAGATAGGATACTTGGTTCTAAAGTGGGATCGCCCGCATGAAGAGAAGGGGAAACATACTAAATTTAAACATCTATGGGTTGGCCCCTATCATATTGCTGAGAAGCTAGGCCCCTCAACCTATAAACTGCAAGATTTACAAGGGCAGGAGGAGAACCTTCCAGTCATTGGCCTTGTTCTCAAACCATATTTCACCTAGTTCTTTTAGGGAGTCATTTTTATACATAAATAAACTCTTTCTTTTATTTTCTTGTTTTCTTTCCATTTGCTTTATTTTGCTGAGTTACTTTAGTTTATTTGATTTTTTTAGAATAATCCAACTTAATTTTTGGTGCTTGGTAACACAGGGATATGAATAATTTCAAAATGCTTAGAAATCCAAGAACTGCTCATTGGGACATATATGCAATATTTTGATCTAAGAAAAGATTCTTTAATTAATAGACTACTTAAAGGGAATCTATTTCAAGAACACATTGAAGTATTGCTTAAACCTTGAAAAATAACTGAGGTGTATGAGGTCTAGATTACTATCTTGGGGCTCCGTCCACCTTCACACTAATATTTGTCTGAAGAAGCTTGATGCGAGACCCACGAAAAGGAAGAAAAACTGACAGGTGTATGGCATTCAAAATAATCCCATGCCACAAAATGAAAGCCAAAAGGATTAAGATAAAGAGTCAAAATTTCAAAACAAAAGATACACATCAAGAAAATATACTGAAGAAATAAATCAGTAAAATGAATGGATTTCTCAGAAAGGTTCTTCTCCATCTGTGAGTTGAAACAAGTCATCACTCACAAAAAAGGACATTATGGATGGAAGAACCTAAATAAATTTCTCAAAGTAAAAGAAGGAATCTAGGAAGACTCGAAAGACAAATGTCTTTAAGCATCAAAAGAATGTGAATGGCATGGGAATGAGGAACAAATGAATATATTTGTCTAATTCTGCCACGATCCTATGGTGTCATATCCGGCGGTAACCAAAGACAGAGGTAAAATGAATCTCAGTTTTTGGCCCCAAGAGAGTTATCAGGACTTCTAATCCTAGTTACGCTACCCAAAAGACTACAATCAATGTGATGCATTGAATTTTATATCCCTTGAGAAGTCTAGTTTTTAAAATGATCTTGAAGGAAACCTGGAATAAGTTTCTCTAATCAAGGACCATATAGCAGTTTTTGTTTTGAGAAGATAGTTTTTCAGAGATCTATGTTCACCAGCTAGTCGCCAATTATGGCTGCTAGAATTGCCTCACCAATTTTTTTACATTTTAGGGCCCCTCCTTAGAATTTTGGTTTTAAGCATTCTTTAGAGATGATTCCGCTCTTTGATTTTTTTTCATGCCATGCCTTAGTTTTTTCTTTCATCAATCCAGAAGATTTTTTTTTTTTCGCTAAGTTAAAACTCATATTTTTCTTCTAACATGTCGTAAGAACTTGACGAGTTGAGTTGACATGTCGGAAGAACTTAGCATTTTCATCTGATGTATTTCAGCCAATTTTTTCTTTATTTTGTCCAAGTCTTAATTCTTTCCTTTGAAATATTTTGGGAGTTTCCGTCGATAGTATTGGCGAAACTACGGATTTTGAGATAACATTATCGACAAAACTTACGTTTTCTTGCTGACGTGTTTTATCGAAGGATTTTATTAATTTAGTCGAAATATTTCTCCAATTTTTTCCAATGGTGTCAGTGAAAATCAATGTTTGCAACCAACGGGTTCGGAGAAACTTACTTTTCATTGCCAACATTTTTCCTTCAAAACCTTTTTTAAAGTTTAGCCGACAAAGTTTTTTGGGAGACCTCATTGAGTTTTGTCAACAGTGTCGGCAGAACACAGGGTTTTGAGTCGACGTGTTCGACGAAACTAAGACTTTGTGATCGACGACTTTCTTTCGAACTCTTGCATGAGTTGTGTTGATGCTTTGTTTTGAAAACATTTGACAAGTTCCCACCGATAGTGTCAGCGAGACTCCACATTTTCAATCGAAACTGTCGTGGATAACATGAAGTTTCACATAGACTCAATGAATATTTCTGATGGGGTTTAACAGTTAGGCGCCAAAACACCATTTTCATCCTCACGAAATTTATTACCCCAACCACCACATTTATTATGTTTCAACATTATATATATATATATATATATATATATATATATATATAAACACATGGGGTTTTTACGGTTTGTTACCATCTACCTCGTTTTGAATACATCTAATCAAATTTTCCCACTTGGAGCCTATAGATTGTTTCACCAAGTACCGTACCGGCATCAACATCTTCCAGGTAGGCCCTAAATGCTTATCTTTTTGGTATATTGTTTTAAAAAATAATGCAATAACTGTGTTTTTGGAGATTTAGGGTTGCGATGATAGGGTTTTTCCATCACTATTTGCGACCGTGGTTTTGAAAGCCAACCCCAACCCATAAGTTTTTTTTAACTGACCAACCACTAGAAGTTTCCTGAGTCTAGCTGTGATAGAACCCTCGACCGCACTAAGCGCTTTCTCAGCCCGCTAGCTCGGCCATGATTGATTTTGTATCTGCCTTCCCTGCTTTGTTTGATTTTTCCTTTCAATCCATAGACATGGTTCTGTCAAAACCCTCGGGTTTTATTGGTAAAGTTATGGCAGGTCAAAGGTTTAACCAACCACGTCTTGTCTGGTTTACTTTGTATGCAGTGATAGGGGAACCTTTGGTGGATTCTCACTTAGGATACCGCCACATTTCAAAGTTTTATCCTAGGGTTTCTTTTCAGGCAACATACCTTTCCCTTTAGGGATAGCACTATGGTTCAAGAAGTTTTCACTGGTTTTAGGGTGCAAACTAGGGTTTCAATTTTTCCCAAAGTAACCTTAGTTTTGAACCACGAAGCCTTTGCCATTTTAGTGGTTGTTTTCTTACCTTTGAAGAAAGTCTGTGAGAAGAGGTCTCATTGTTTTAATGTTTGAAGAGCCTAATGAACAAAGATCGTAAAATTTGAACACAACTAGCATGAATGTATTAGAATAGTAATGTAACTCCCAAAACAAAACCTGCACCTGTATTGATGAATTTTATTTAAGTTTTGACCTAATTTATATGCTGGTTGTAATTGAAAATGACTGGACAATCTTTGAGAGAGATTTCTCTACCTCACAAAGTTACTTTTGACTGACAATGATGAACTTGTAAATATTTCTCTGTGATCTTCTATCATAATAAACACTGACTGAAATCTTACTCTTTGAAAGAAAATATAATTTGTTTTTAACATTGATATATTAAGCTTCTCATTTCAGTATTTCCCATCGATATAAATGCAAGTTGTTTCAATCACATTGTCACTAAGACATCTATTGCTATGATCATGCTACAATTTTAGTCTTCACATCACAACATGCTGAAGAAGGGTGGAAAGAAGAAGGCTAAGGTCACCTAGGAGGGCTTAGATGTGGAGGTTATGCCCAGAATGGAAATCATTTATGAAGACACGAAAGCCATCACTGGGGCTGATTAGGAGTTTCAGTGGGGTCAAATATATCATATGATCAAAGACCAGAATGCCCCAGATGCAGGCCTACAAGATATAACTTTATATGTAAACATAATAAATCAAGTATCACAAAGGCAACCATGCACCCCAAACTCTTCCCATGTGCCTAGGTAATCAGATGGATCCTACCTCGTACAGACTCATCCACTATGATCATTTCCAATAAAGAAGGACGAGCCTTTTCTTCCTACACCCTTGCATATATAACCAAGGCTTGCAAAATACTCACTCCACAGACTATGATGACAGATGAATGGGTGAAAAGTGTGAATTTAGATGTATTTGAATGTGCTAAGTGGATGATGGCAGCAGGAAATAAACTACGCTAGAAATCCACTGGTGAGTATGAGATGGCCAGTTTATGCACCCCATACAAGATCACAACCCTAATGCTAAAGAGAATATTTGGCCATGTAAATGGGAAATTATACAAGATGAGTTGGATCCCATTGATATACCATGTGGATATGCAAGGCACCATTTTTAACTGGGCGGATATTGTAGCATGCAAATTGTCCTCATGTATAGCTAATGCACAAGGAGGCCTGCCTAAAAAAAAGTTAGAATTTTACATGGTCTCTTATTTGATTGATTGTATTTTATGCCTACACCAATTCCCAAATATCAATTGTACTTGGAATTACACCAAGATCCCCATCTACGCTACCTATCAAATTCTTTGGGCACATAGGTACTCCAATTTCTACAAGCTCATATGCGAAGAATTTTTGTTGCCATTGTATGAGCTGATTTTCCTCAAAGAGTGAAATTACATGTCTAAAGGTGCAATGGATATCATATGTGAATATGGAGACTACTATTTATTTAACGAGGGTACTTATCTAAGGATGTATGGAGTATCTTGAGCTCCATCATTGTTGCCTAGATATGCCACAGACTATGTAGTACATAAGGAGGCAGTGAGACAACTGTTCATAGATGGATTCAGAAATTTCTTATTTGACATGAATAAAGTAGTTTTCCCACCATTTTCATTCTACATTAGCAGATATAAATTCACAAAGGTAAAAAGTGCACCAAAATTTGTAAAGGATCTAGAAGGTTTCCACTTTGGGGAAAAGAGTTTCCAGAGGAATGAATCCTAGGACAAGGTTGAATTTTTTTTTTTCATTTGTAGGATTTCATTTTGAATACTCCCATAATTTTGATAAAGATGATGAGATATATATAAATTCCTGTAATTTGACTTCCTTGAGTAAGCGGTTCAAAAAAAGGATTAGAACCAGTGGAGGAAAGGGCAACAACATCACAATAGAACAACAGAAGCATCAGGAAGAAGCTGCTAAGAAACAAGAAGAAGATGGTCAAAATCTAGTGGAAGAAGCTGAGAAACAACTAGCCGAAGAGGCCCAAAGGAAAAATGAAGAAGAATAAAAACTACAAAAGGAAGAGGAGGAAAGAATACAAAAGGAATCAAAAGAAAGAGAATGGAGAGAAGCTGAGTAAGCAATTGAAGATTTGAGAAGGAAGGAACACAAAGACAAGTACAAATAGATCTTGGACCAGGATTCTGCCCAAGATAATCCAATATATCCTCCTGCCCCATCAAATGACACAATAATAGGAGGCCACGTTCCTCTTGCAGAGCTTAGATTGGTTCTTTTCATTCCATCCAAGAAACATGCAGTCACCTGCCTATACACGATATTATTCAGCAAGAACAAGAAAACAATTGTTAGAAGATCAGAAAAGAGATTAAAAATTGATGATCAACCCGATGTGGTCACAGTGACTGAGAAGACTGTCATGTAAGGAACAATTCAGGATCCTCAATTCCTAGCATCTATAAGCATAGCGACCACACAAGAAAATGCAGATAATGTGGAAAAGTTAGTAGGAGATTCCGAACATTATAAGGAAATAATGCTTAAGATGAAGGATGCTCTGGTCAAAGAAAGAGGATAAGGACGAGAGTTAAAGATAAATCATGAGGCAAATTTTTCAGAATTTGAAAGGCTCCAAAAGGCTTATCAAGATTTAGAATTGGAAAAGGATGCACTGGAGCACTCAGTTACAATCATGGAAGGGGAGAAGAAATATCTTGAACACAAGGTTTTGGAGTTAGAAGCACATAATTCTGCAACAAACAAACAAGTAGGGGAGCTGAGAACCCAGGCATAAGAGTTGGAGGTACAGGAAAAATTATTGGAGAGTTAGCTTAAAACATTCATTAAAAGGCAGTCTAATATCACTCCTTTCCATGATGAAGCTTTCCTAATCCGAAGGAATATTCATCAAGTATAATTAAAACTCACTGAAGAAATATATAAGGTCAAGCAGGCAGAGGCAAGTCTAAATGAGATTATGGAAATATCGCTTGATTTCAGAAGAAGGCTATTAAAGGTGGCAGAAAAGATTCAGGGCCAGCTGACTTGGGTGGAAGCCAATTCAGCCTTTCCAACACATCTACCTCAAAATATGGCAGAAGGTTTGAAAATATAATTAGCACTCCTAGATTTTGGTAACAAATCTTCTTTGTGATTGACCACTGTAGTTGAAAAGAATATGGAAAGATGCACAGAGTTCTACAAGAAAATGCACTTGGTTCATAATAAATGCCAGACATCTCCAGCAGCAAGGATCAACATCTGAAGTATCTTTAGGACAGGTTTCATGAAGATTAGCAAAGGATTCTCAAAATTGAAGGCATTAGTGAAGAGGTGCTTAAAAACTAGATTGCACAAGCCTCTGTAAGTAATTTCCTCTTGGAAGACCTATACAGAGTGACCCCACCAAAATTGGTAGAAGTGGAGTCATAGCTAGAAGTTCATGAGGATACTATAAGACTGTTGGAGCCAGTGGATTACCAAACTATTGCTGAAGAAGAAAATGCGTGGGGAGAGTACATCTCAAGACTAGCTGGACCCAATTGAAAATTTTCTATTCTATATTTTGGAACCTATGTAATTTATTATTTTATTTTCCTAGTGCAATGCACTAGAGGACAAATTTTGAAGTCGAAAAGTCATGGAATTTCTAAATTCAGGGTAGTCAAAGAGCCCTTTGTAACAGTTTTATAAATAGGAATATAGGATATAATAAAGAGGACTGTCACTAGCACAAGCGTGCTGAGTTATTTGTATGAAGAACTAATTTTCTATGAATAAAGAAGAACATTTTTTTCTCAGGAAGGAATGTACATGATTTTATGTGGATTGTGTGGAGTGCCAATGTTGAATTACTTCTTCTTTAACTTCCATGCAACTATGAGATCGTTCTGACCTTATGAATTATTTCTATAATGATGAATGATTTTTCTTTCTATTTGAAATATTATGCACATATTGAGTAATCAATGCTATAACAAAGCAACGGTATATTTGTTTATTTTTCTGCTGTAACTATGTGTGTGGAATTTAAACAACTATCTGTAGAATTCAATATGCAACATTGCAATACATTACTCTTTTCTATTTAAAATTTTCTCCCCTTGGGGATAGGATAGATTAGCTTAGAATAAACTAGAATACTTTAGATTTGCTTAATTTAGAAGTGGTTGAGGAACAAGATTCATGTAAGGATAGAGGTAAGAACCTGTGTAACTCCTTGAAGGTTCTTATTTATCAGTCACTTGCATTAAGTTTAGGCACTTGCATTTCATCATTAAAACATAAAATCACATAAATGATGGACTGGGACACAACTGGTAAAACCTAATTAAACACTTTAATTCTATGATATCCGGGCCACTAACTAGACGGGTTCCCCACACCAAAGGTTGAACTATCTAGTTGGGATCGCTTACTGGGGAGAATCCCTACTTTTGGTAACTGGGAATTTTCCAGGAATCAACACTGAGTTATGATAATTTTTAATGAATCACAATGAAGAATTAGGATTATATTTAAATCCTCTTAATGGATTCTACAAAGATTACCTTTTAATTCTTCATTGAATTTGGGTTTGTAGCAAATAGGTTAAGAATTCATAAGTTTCCGATTATAAAATTATAACTTAATATTATAATGTATTTATTTGTGGGTAACAAGGAAAAATCAGAAGGAATGGTAACATACTCTATGGGGGGTGCAAGCAAATAGGAATAATAAGAAAGGGTAAACACCCCTTCAAACCACACAACCAAAGGCGTAACTATATGATGGGAATACAACCCGTTTACCCACAAGACCAATACCAACAAGGTGGGAAGACAACCACAAGACCAAGGGTGTAAACACAACAAGGGAACACACCATATTTATCTCTCTCTTAGATGTACAAATGTTCCATACAATAATTGAAAGTTATATCATGACTGTATAAGGAAGGTTCACACTAGATGATGTGATCATGTGGTCCTCCTGACTGCTCCTGAGGTTAATTGATCATGAATCCATCAAAGGGTGGTCAGTCCCTTGAGAATATAACCAAGATCAACCATATTGAAGACCTAGTAGAGGAGGGAATTGTTATACCAAAATCCTATCACCATCATGTGATAAGACTCTTGACATACCTACTTACCTTGAATCCCATCTCTTGGAGTGGAAACCCATGCTAATTATCAATATTTCATGAAAATTCCCAGCACCGCACTTTCCCTATTTTCCAGGAGTGGTACCTTGTTTGCACCGCCTATCCCTTGTTGTCCACAAGCGGTGCCACTACTTATGGCCCTTAGTCCATAAGCATTTCTTACCAAAACCACTATGTCATTGAAGGAGAAACACGGTACCCTGGGTAAAAAGCAAAAAAGAGAAGTTTCTCGAGGCTTCTAGATGAGAAGCCTCATGTCCTCTCTTATCCCTATCATTGTGGGTTAGTTGAGCTTGAGATCCCTCATCCTAGGATCCTAGAGGCCACCTCATCCACTAATCTCTCAACCATCCCTATCCATTGAGGCTTATAAATACAAGCTCATATCCATGGTTGAGGGGGGAAATCTTAAGGTATTGTTATGCTGTTGGCTTGATTGCTTGGCCCAAGTCATTGGAGAGCATAGAGAGATAGAGTCGGAGCTTATGGGGATGAGAGTGCTTGGTTTCATGGAGATGCATGTCAACACTAAGGATTGGTTGTAAACTTCTCCATATTTTTATCTTAATGTAAGTTGATTTCTGTCCCGCATTATTGTTGTTGTTCAATTTCACATGTATGTTGTTAGATTCCTTAGTCACTAACATGGATCAGTAGATTATATTCTAGCAGTTTCGATGTGTTTGTGTGTTTAATCTTATTGCAGGTACACAGTGTTACTATCGAAGCATCACATTCCAGGTATCTCCGACATCCAGGGAGAGTATTCAACCTCTGTCCTTCATTTGTTCTGGATCTGAACCATTCAAACCAGTGGAACACCTTACTGTCCATGGGAGGTAAAATATTCCAACTAACAAATCTGGCAACTCCGCTGGGGAATAGATATATGTATCAGTTGTTCTGATCTTCCTCAGTCTTCAACTCTTGTCTGAATCCAGGCTCTTTCTCCAACTCTCGTCAATCATATCTACTTTCTAACTTAGTCCATTTTGGTTTGAAACTTCCAGATCTGTTCAGATATAAGTCATTTCGATCTTTTATGCTCTATTCTCATACTCAATCTAGCAGTTTTTGCCTTGATCTAGTCCTTTTCTGACTTGATCTATCGTTCTCTTTGTGTTTTGGTCGACTACACGTAACCACACCTATGCAGTGTACGAGGAGCGGTGCCACCGCCTGAACAGACTGGGAAGCACGTGGTGCCACCGCATGTAACCCATTGGCGAGAAGCAGTGCTAGGATAGAACCACCTTGTCAACACCAGAGAAGTGCGGTGCCAGGTAGGCATCATTCCAAGGCCCTTTTTCTCATTTTTTTTGTAAAAATTTGAGTTGTGTTGCTTTCAGTTCTGCATTATTAGGCTTGTGTGACAGAATCTAATGCTTGTGGCTTGAAAATTTTATGGTTTAAGATTGATTTGATCAGGAAATTCAAAAGATAGATTAGGTTTTTTTATTGTTCATCCGCTTCTATGCTTGATGGTTGTGTTTGCAAAAGGATTTTTTGTTTTTTGAAAAGATTAGGGTGTTAGTAAGATCTTTTTTCGTTTTTGTTATATAGACTAGAAGAAGAAAACTAGATTAACTTCTAGGTTTCATTTCTTGTTTGCATAGTAACCTTATTTTTCCTTCCTTTAAAAAAGAAAATTTTTGACTGAGACTAGGTTATCATCATTGAGCATTGGACATTGGTTCTCTGATTGGATTCACAAGCTTTCAGGATCTTCATGTTCTTTCGTCTCTTATGCATCTAGAACTATCTTAATCAAAATAAAAAAAATGGTAGTTTTAAGTTAGATTTGTTCATGTTTTGAGAAAATTGAAAAAATAGAATGCATTTGCATAGAGTGTGCTTTTTGGTTTTTATTTTAGGAAAATAGATTCTTCCCCTTCTCATTGCTTTCAGAAAAGAGAAATCGGTTTGGAAAATCATTGCTTGTCTTTGATTTTGTGTTCAAGACTATTGTGTGGAAGTCTTTTTTGGTTTTTGAAACAAAAGAAAATACTCTCTTTCCCTCCCGTAAGTAGGCATACTAAACGGTAAAGTGAAATATTTTGCATAAGCATATTGCATGGTTTTACTTTTCTGTCAAAATATCATGCATTCACCTAATCACCCACTTTAAAATTAATGGTAGTTATAGGTTAAAATTTACGTAGCAATTGGAGTGATAGGTTAGAGACGTGTTCAGGCGTTGTTAAGTGCAGGAGCTATCGTTATTTGTCTGCATTACATCCTAGGACTCGTGCGGTTCTTCCACGTACCATCGGTATATCAAACGACCTTTCACGTACCCTTGAGGTATATAGAAAGGTACTTCACGTACTCAATTGTGTACGGTTATGCATTAGACAACACTACTACCGATTCGAGCTCCCACGTACCTTGAGTATATCGGGAAACCCCACTAGGATACCTTATCCATATGAGAAAATCCCTTTGGCCGTCTTGCTTGGAGCCATACATTGATAACAACATTTGGGGAGATTACTACGCATGTACCCTCGAGGTATATCGCGAGTGGCACCTTCTTGACAATCCTGGTGAGAGACCTAAATTTTTGAACCCCTCCTATCATTTTAAGTGTGCTTGTTTTGACCTATAGCTTGTGTAGGGAAATTTTTGGTTTGTTTTCTAGATTTTTAGACCCTAGATTAGATAGGAACTATACAAACTGGATGAGCTAAGAAAATTTAAAAGAGTACAGGGCTTGCCACCTAATTTTATTCCTGGTTTAGGAGAAAATCCAATGGAAGCTATCAACCAAGGAGCTGATACTACCTCCCAAGTGGGAGATAATGTGGTTGCAGAAAGTGGAGTACCATATTCTTCACACTTGCCTCCCTTGGTTCAACAACCTTCTCGGGGAAATACCTCATTCAATTCTCCCACAAAAGGTCATGTTGATGATACAACCCATCCAGATTATGGTCCCAATGCTCCATTTTGGGATACCTCGATAGGACAGGCCATTGCCTCATTTGGCACCCATTTAAACTCTTCTGAAGATGAAGAAGAATGTAGGCAATACCATGCTGCCATTCTCCATGCAAAAGAGATTGATAAGAAAATAGATGAACTATTAGGATATACGCCATCATGTTCCACATCTATTCCTATGGGATATTGTTCATTTGCTGATTCTATGAGACCCATTGAACCGATTATAGATCGTGCAGTAACACAACACAAATCAGGTCAAATTACCACCCCTATCACCTCTCATGTTATGTCTGTTCCTAATCCTCCCAAGTCTTCTACACCTGGGGCCCAACCATCAGTTCCCATTTCGTCAGTACCTTCTAGTGACGAGGGGCAACCCCCGGCATGACCTACATTATCTGGCACTGGAATTGTACCTAGTCAAGGGCATACCTCTAACATAGAACCATCTATAGCTTTTATCCCTCCCACCCATACTAATGTGGTTAATCCCCCATCCAGTTCAGGTCAGCCCTTGGGGGTACAACCTGTAACCGTTCAAACTCCTGGAGGTTATGGTTATCAAATACCTATAGGTAATCATCCACCCATTCCTACAAGAATGCCTTATGCTGGAATTCCATACTCTAGTAACACTTTTATGCCATGGGGGCAACCCAATTGGTCTTACGTGCCAGGTATGGGAGGGATACCTATACATACTGCGAGAGGTGCCAAAGGACTTCCTTATGGAGGTCCTCCCCCTGGGGGGTCTAATGGTCTTGGAGGATATGGAAACTTTCCTCCTTTTTGTCCTAGTGGTCCTGGGGGGTCCAGTGGCTTTCCTCCTTATAGCTCTGGAGGGTCTGGTGGCCCTCTGCCTAATGGTTCTGGAGGCTCTGGAGGTTTACCTCCTAGTGGCTCTAGAGGGTCTGGTGGTCCGCCTCCTGGTGGTCTTGGTGGTCTTGGTGGTACTAGTGGTCCTGGTGGTCTCGATGGCCCTGGTGGTCCTCCTCTTGGAGGCCCTAGTGGTCCTAGTGGTCCTAATCCTAGAAATCAAACCCCTACAGGTAGATTTTCCAGTAGTTCTTCGTCACATCAACCCGTTTTTCAGTCAACTTATGGTACTACTAGTAATTATATGCCATATCAATATTACCAGTATGTGCAACCCAACCGACAATTATCTTTCCTAGCAACTTTGGACTTACCTGAATTATCCAAGTTGATTAATGACCCCATTTGACACAATCCCTCGTGGCCTCCCATTCCGGTAAAGTTACCATTGGATATCCCAAAATTTGATGGGAATCAGGGAGATGATCTAAAGAACCATGTTATGACATTCCATTTGTGGTGTTCTTCAAATTGCCTCATGGATGACTCCTTTCAGTTACGACTCTTTCAGTGAACTTTGACCGGTACAGCCACAAAGTTGTACATTGAACTCCCACAACATTCGTTTGTGGATTTTGGCACATTGGCAACTGTGTTTCTTACACACTTTCAGCTCCCTATTCGGTATGCAACAGGCACTGATATTTAACTTCTCTACGATAGAACACCTCCACCCACATATCCGATCATATTCATGAGTGGAGAAGATGGAGAAGGATTATTAAGGCCCCTATCCCGGATCAATTATTAGATGATTGGTTCACTAAATCCTTGTTTCCTCCTATTGCCCGAGATGTGGCTATGGGTGGTGTCGTTACTGAAGAGAAGGCTATTAGTTGGGCTCAGTACCTAGACTTCGTTTATTCCCAGTTTGGAACTCTTTATGACCCAATTCCTCAAGCTCCTTGCCCCAGCTTTGATCCTACCAATCCACTAGCAGAAGTACATATTGATGGGATTGTTGGTTCAATCCAGTCCCCATCAGCAGTGAAACCTGCCAAGCAACTCCAAACTTCCACCCTTCTTCGACTCCTAAGGTTTTCACCGAGGTCAATTCCATTCAAAGTACTCAAACCTCAGGTAATAATAAAAAGAAAGGTAAAAATAGAAATAAAAAAACCTAGAAACCAATAGGAGACTCTAAGACCAACGAACACTGATAATGATAAAGGAAAAAGGAAGGAAAAATATCACTGTCTGCTATGCAGAGGTGACCATTTTTCAAAGGAGTGTCCTCGTTGGGACGAAATCTCCCAGTTTATGAAGTCCATTCCCGCACCTACAGTACTTACGGATCCTTTCCCCTCTCAACAAAAACTGATAGACCACATGTCTAATCAGGGTAACTCTAGTTCATCAGAGGAAATTATTATGATGTCCTCATATACCATCAATCTGCAAACTCTAAGTCAAAATTATGACAAACCCGTAGATAAGAAAGAAGATCATTCTTCTTTAGGGAAATCTCCCTCTACTACTTCTCCGGAATCCTCATCTACTGTCCCCTTATCTATCGAGAAGCCTACTCTCAGCATGATTTTTCACACCCCTAAGAGTACTCTTCGAAAGGCTATCTTTAATCCCAATGTCTGAGCTACTCAATTTTATAATGTGGTTGAATATATCGCTCAAGAACCTTGTACGATGTCTACCTTAGAGGTACTCCAAATTTGCCCTACACAGTGCAAAAAATTGTTGATAGCATTAGAAGCTTTAGACCTGGATAATAATAACTTGATTCATTTCAATGTTGAGAAATATAAGCCTAGATTACTGCATAAACTTGCTTTTTAGATCATTACGAAAATAGTGGGAAATAAAGTTTTTCGAACGGTACTAGATGAAGGAGCTTCGTCCTTGGTGTTGGCTCTGACTTATTGGAAGGCTCTCGGCTCTCCCGAGCTTGTAACATCACCTACAACCCTCAAGGTCTTTGATGGATGGGGTTTCCAACCCCATGGTCTCATATCAGCCCTAGCGATCGAGCTGGGGGGAAAAACCATTTCCATTAAAGTAGAAGTGGTAGATGCCCCTTTAGATTACAACCTCCTTCTAGGAAGAAATTGGTTTCATGCCGTCACTGTTGTCGCCTCAATAGTATTCCAAACAGTCCAATTTTTGCATCTAGGGAGAATTGTTACTATTGATCAGCTTGATTTCTATACACCGAATTTTACTACCTCCACGGCTAATAACATCCCCATGTTAGGCCAGTACCCTCCTCCTTACCAGTCGATTGGGGTAGGCATGTTGAAGGATTCATCCCTTATGGGAATTTTTCCATCCACTCCTCCTAGCATGGATACCGCGATAGTCCATATGATTGCCTCATTTGATTATGAACCTAAGGGTAAACATGTTGTTGAGTCCACCTCATTGAGTCCACACGAAGCTATGTATGACACCATTCAAACCTTTTTCGATGATCACATTGATGACCTTCATCTAGTGGCTTCAGATCCTTACCATTTGCCGTACTAGTTAGAGCCTTCTCTTCCTATTCTAGATTATCTCTCTAAGAATTTTCCTTCCCATGAGTCCATTATGGAGATCATGAATACAGATGACCCCATTTGGGAGGATCTCCATCATAAATCGATGTTCCTCCCCAACACCAGTTTGGTTAGCCATGATTTTGCATGGTTGTTTCCTACTGATATTGTCAACGCACCCCAAAGTCCTATATTGTTGCAAGATACATATTCTGAAGGAAACCTTTCCAACATTACTCAGATGAACCCGATTGACATATCAGCTAAGCCTGATACTATCGAGCATGTTCATGTTGGGTAGAACTGCTCAGTAGATGAATTTGAGGCATACAGGGCATTTTTTAAAGAATTCTGTGATATTTTTTCCTAGTCCTATGAAGAGATGTTGGGGATTGACACATCCATTGTGGTC
This sequence comes from Pseudotsuga menziesii, assembly GCA_001517045.1. Classification (NCBI taxonomy): domain Eukaryota; kingdom Viridiplantae; phylum Streptophyta; class Pinopsida; order Pinales; family Pinaceae; genus Pseudotsuga; species Pseudotsuga menziesii. Next base: position 621,844 of record LPNX010267064.1, read on the forward strand.
GATGAGATTAAAACCTATCCCATGGCTAAACTTGTCAGGCAAAAACTAAGGCAAGTCCATCCTCGGAAGGTCGCATCTATTAAAGCTGAAATTGAGAAACTTCTCAAAGATGGGTTTATTTATCCTGTACCCCTAACGAAATGGGTATTGAACGTTTTCCATGTCAATAAAAAGTAGGACACCATTAGAGTCTATATCAAATTTAGGGATTTAAATAAACCTTGTCCCAAGGACAACTTTCCTACCCCATGTATCGATCAGTTTATCAACAACTGTGCTGGAAGTGTCCTCTTTTCATTCATGGATGGCTTCTCTAGCTATAATCAGATTGAGATATTACCCTTTGGTTAGCATAAGATGGAATTCATTTTCCCATGGGGAACCTTTGCATATAAGAAGTTACCTTTTGGCTTGAAAAATGTTGGAGCCACATTCCAGTGTGCGATGTCCTATGCGTTTCACGACATTAAACATATTGTTGAACCGTACCTTGACGACCTCCCTGCTCATTTGCAGTGACGGGAGGGCAACCCTAGTCATCTTACAGACATATTCCTAAGATGCTGCCATTATAATATATGGCTCAATCCGTGTAAATTTGTTTTTTGCGTTGAGACGGGACGTCTGCTAGGATTTGTGGTATCCAAAGATGGCATCTGGATCGATCCTTTGAAGATTACCGCTATTTTAGATATACTAGCCCCAACTAACCTCCTTGAACTCCAAAGTTTGCAAGGGAAGAAAAACTTTCTCCGCCATTTCGTGTGCAATTTCACAGAGAAAACACACAGTTATATGCGTCTCCTCAAGAAGAACAATCCATTCTTCTAAGATGACCAGGCCCAAAACGCCTTTGGTAATCTTAAGCACGATCTGACTCATTCACCCATGATACACCCCCCAGATTATTCAAAGGACTTTCTCTTGTATATTGCTGCCTCTGCTACTTCCATTACCATGGTTTTAGTGGAGGACAATCTCCATGGTCAGGAGCACATGATTTATTACACCAGTAAGAATCTTATGGATTTTGAATTTCATTATTCACATGTGGAAAAGTTATAATTGGCCAAGGTCATTATTGTACAAACGTTTTGTCACTGCATTCTGCTCTGCACTACCACCATATTGGTAGACCAGAACTCGATGTATTACATATTGACTCATCAGGTGCTCAGGGGAAAGTACTCCCATTGGAAAGTCATCCTTCAGGAGTTTTATCTAGAGTTTTCCAAAGCCACATCAAAGAAATCCTTGGTCTTTACCGAGCTTATGTGTGATCTTCCATGTGCTTTGATGGAATCTGAGCCTAGTGATTCATTTCTGGATGAATTTCTGTTCCTAATTAGCACTACTGATCCTTGTTGTGGAGATTTGCTTATTTATCTCCAAACACAACGATTTCAGCCACATTTATCTCATGATGATCGCCGCTTTATCTGTCACCACGTGAAATACTATCTCATCCTGAATGATACCTTTTATAGACGTGGGATTGACTCTATTCTCCGGTGATGCCTCACCCATGAGGAGGCTGAACATGTGTTGAATGATTGCCACTCTGGAGCATGTGGCAGTCATTTATCTGGAATGGATACAACCCAAGAAATATTTCACACTGGCTATTTCTGGCCTTTTGTCTTCAAAGACTGTCATGAGGCTGTTAAAAATTTCCCACCTTGTCAACACTTTTATCCTAAAAAGCGCACCCATCCTACTCCACTTCACCCTGTCATTACCATTGGACCATTCGCTAAATGGGGGATTTACTTCATGCATTGTAATCCTACCTCAGCCGGGGGGCATGGTTACGTCATTGTAGCTATTGATTATTTCACAAAATGGGCTGAGGCCATGCCTACATATGTATAATATGGTAAGACTGTCACTCTCTTCTTGTTCAATCATATCATAGCTAGATTTGGAGTTTCGCAGTCCATCATTACTGATCACGGATCTCATTTCCATAATCAGATGATGGAAGAACTGAGTTCCAAACTAGGTTTTAGCCATGAAAACTCTATGCCATATTATCCACAAGCTAATGGTTAGGTAGAGGACATTAACAAAGTTTTAAAAACTATGCTGCGTCGGATAGTTGGAGATCATAAATCCAACTGGCACCACGTTCTTTTCTCCTCTCTTTGGGATTATCGGAATTCTGTGAAAACAACCACTGGTTTCACACCATTCCATCTTTTCTATAGACTCAAAGCTGTCTTACCAATCCAATGTCAGATTCTATCCTTACAACTTTCCATCAAACTTCTCACAGACACTTCCGCAGAGGGAGAAATATTTTTGTACTTGAGTAACCTTGACAAGACTTAGAGAGATGATGCCTTAGCTATTGAGACACATAAGAAACGCATCAAGGTGTAGTATGATAAATCCATCCAACCTCGTGTTTTCAACGAGGGTGACCTAGTATTGACTTATGACCAGAGATATGACAAACTAGGGAAGGGTAAGTTCGAGTCCATGTGGTACGGACCTTTCGTTATTTCTAAGGTGTTAGAGAAAGGAGCTTATGAGCTCATTGATTATGATGGAATCCCTTTGGGGAAACCTCGCAATGGGATGTACCTAAAAAGGTACTATGCGTAGGTATTTCTTGGATAGTATCTTGTATATATGTATATTGATTGAATTTTAGTGTGCTTTTAGTACTTTCAAGATGGTTTTGAGCTTAGTGTCCGCATCTGTTTATACCATGATTTGGTCATGCAGATGGCTTTCTATGGCTTCGCTGATGGTGCTTTCTACCACACCTTGAATCTCACCTCGGCTGCTTGGGTCCTCTATTCCCCAACTTAAGATTTGGTCAGTTCAGGAGTGGTTTGTATAGGTCCCGCTACTAATAACATCGTCAAGTATGAAGCAGTCATCAGTCTTCTAACTAAAGCTTCCTCCCAGGATGTTCGTGATCTAGTAGTCTTGATGGACTCACAACTCATGGTTTTCCATTTAAACCATGTTTACACCATTAGAAACCCGGTACTCCTCCGCCTCTTTCGGAGAGTACGTTTTCTAGAAGGATCATTTGAAACCATTACTTATAGGCATATCCCTAGGGAACATAATGTAGTTGCTGACTCATTAGCTAATTACATCCTATATTGGCATATTTCCCATTCATGATGTCAAAATAAAACATGGTACATTGTAAATAAACATTCAAAGACACATAAAACTCATAGAAAATGCATTTTCCATTTGAAACATATAAACACCATGTAAAATTCTGTATATATATATATACGAAAAAGTTTACAAAAAATAGGTCCTGAGACCTCATCTGAAGCACATAGGCTTTCAGGAAAAATCATCATACAAAATCTTGAAGCTGTCATATTTTAGTACATCTCTCATACACCAGTGGTGCTCATGATAGCACATCACTGCTCAAGCTACTCTATGTAGTAGCCTACTGAATCGACCCAGTACTCCCGCTATGGATCTCTGATATCTCATCGGGAGGTCATCGATGTTAGCATCTGGGATATCCAATATCAACCTCTCTAGATTTTCCTCTAGCTCCCTAGTGATATCATCACCCTGTGGTATGAAATGGGCTCCAGCTTGCCTATCCAATGGAGATGCTCCTCCAGGTCATGCTACTCCAACATCTGCATGAGAATATACAGGTCTCGTTACTTACCATAAAAAATATAAAACATTAAAAAACATAAAAACATTTCATCCATTTTAGGGTTTCTTGCTTCTTACTGATGTCACCCCACTGTCTGCTAGGTGGGAGTGGTAGGTCAGGATCTCTGGTGAAGTTCGTACCTACATAAGCATAAACCTCAACCATGAGGATTTGATCTTAGAACCATTTGAAGAAAGGATCATTGAAATTCGCCCTTCCCCTACCTACTCCTATGCGAGCCATGACCTGGACCCACCTCAGCATACAGGGGTATCGTGCTCTCAAACTCCGGAAGACCACTTGAGGTCTCATCTGTGGAACCTGCTTGAAGAAGAAGCAGGCTAAAATGGAACCAAAGCCAAACTTCTTTAGCCCTCCCTGCCAACACTTAGTCAGCTGATGTTTGAAGATTGGAAGCATGGATTCCACCCAGTTGAACACTATGGGTTCCATGGCCTCTATGTCATACAACATGTGTGCCCTAGAAGCTTGGTGCACACCCTGACTCCTGGCCACACTCTGTATAGTAAACAGGATGGTCCATAGGGGCCTATTCGTCACTGCTCTGATGGGGATCTTCTTCCCTAATGTGCCCGTCCTTGGAGCACAATGACGATCTATAAGCTCTCGAGTGGTAATATCCCCTCCATGGGAACCTGTCAGTGAGATGGGGGCACCCCGTCTCAAGAGGCCAGTCAAGAAGTAGATTTCCTCTACTTCCACTTAAGAATATGGTCCCCCATCTTGAAGTACTGCTGCTCTGGATTCCACATCTATAGTATATGTTCCAGTAACCGCTCATGTGACACCATGCTTGGGGCCCGAAAGAACTTCAGGAGCCCATAGTCCTGTAATACCTCAATACAACCCGCATTTCTCTCAGTAAAAGCATCTTCATTGTCATGTGTTCTTTCTTTCCATATCACCATGTTTTGAGCAACCTAGACCTGCCAAAAAAAATAATGGCATGCATTAGAATCATCCCTAATCATTAAAAATCAAAGGAATGACTTTATATTTCCCATGCTATTAGTTTAAGTTCTCCATAGTTGGCATCTCCTGTGCATCGTTGGAGATAGGTGGTGGCATCACCTGTCTACTATGTTATAGCGTGGTTCTCGGGTGGTACCATGTATCCCACAAGGGGTAGCCGTGGTGCCTACTTTTAAGGTTTTAGGGCTTGCCATATGAGTCCAAAACCCCACCAAAACTCAAAATGAACACTATGAAATGAAAGAATAGGGTGTTAGCTATTACCTGCAACTGATGATGCTAAAAATAGATGGTGGAAACTCCCGGTATCAGCTGCTGAATATCTAGCTAAGAAAATGCTCCAAGTGCTCTCTGCTATAGGTAAATAGTGAAATGATTTGATTTTTAGTATTTACATGACTTATATAGGCATTTTTGGGTCTGACATACTATGTTTTTTTATATAAAATCATGTTTTATCTAAAGTTTGTCTATCGTAATCCCTTAATGCTAATTATAAATGCATTTAACACTTGTTTATGAGTCAATTATAGGATAAGAGAACTATAGTAAGAAGCTTTGAAAGTTTGTTTATGGATTTTTCACACTTTCATAAAACGGAAATGGTCGATGAGTGTTCATTATGACACTTTGGTCATGCTCTTTAAAAACCTAGTATCAAAGGCCTGAGTCCATTTCAGTTTCTTTCTAGGCTCGTAAAAAATTGACATTGTGTAAAGAAGCGTTATGGAGTCTTCTTTTCACCTCTTTTTCAGGCTCCTTAACACGAAAAGGTCATCAAGTCCATTTCTGATTCTTTCCAGGCTCGTAAAATATGGCATTGTGTAAAGAAACCTCATGGAGTTCTCTTTAAACTCTTTTTAGGCTCCCTAAATACAAAAATATTGTCGATCCATCTTGTCTTCTTCACGCTCGTTAAAGTATTTGAAGAGTTGTCCATCCGATGGTAGGTTATCTCTTTTTCAGTTCAGATAGGACTACTTACGAAAAAGGAACACTCCAACCAATCATGACTGGAAGAGTTCTCTAAGGTATGATTTTACACTTTTTCAGGCCTTAGAGACTAAATCATACGAAAAAGAACCCCTTTTAGAGTCTTCTTCTGTAATCGTTCAGACTCTCTAAACATGAACAATATCGAGTTTTCTTTCACTGGACTCATTAAATTAAACATTGAGAGACCTATTTTGGGAACGAACCCCTCCTCTCTCAGGTTCGTAAAACATATGAATCTGGACTTGTCTTCCGACAAGCTATATCGAGTGTTTGTTACCCTCTTTGAACTCATAAAACCGAAAAGAGGCACTCATCGATCATGATGGGGGAAATGGGAAGGGAATCATTTTTCAAATAATGGCAGTTGTTTGTCATTACCTTTGAACATGGCGCTTATCTACACATCATGTCAGTCAATTGGGTATTCAACTGATCTCTGCGATGATCCACTTTCATGAGTCATGTCAATCCTTTGAGTCTTTCAAAAGAATGCATTGTCCACTATCGCATTATGTGTTTGTCCCGTTCATTCATGCTGCCAAGTCTTTTTGTCATGCCGCCCGATGTTCAAAGGGGGATTTGAAGAAGTTTTACCTCTGCACATAGTCTTTGTGTCACTATCTTTGAGTCATTCATATGGTTACTACATTCACATCATTGCAGAGATATGTTCCAAGTTTTGTGTCGTTGATGTGGGACTCATCACGACCCTCCTTCGATGAGACTTTTCCTGTCGACATCAGCTCATCATCCAGGAAATAGCCTTAGAAACAATATTTGATACCTTGATATCTGTATGCCTTAATGACAGATTATCTCGCTATCGACATAGGTTCACATCATTGACCTTTGAACGATAGAATTGATTGAGTGTTCGACATCAGGACATCTATTCACACTCAATATATTGTACTAGGGTACCTTGGGAATCATTGACATCAATGGTGATCTCCCTCACATTTGTTAACGGTTCACATCATTAACCAGTAATCAAGTGGTTTCTACCATGTTTGACTTCAGATCATTGTAATCACATGGATAGAATCGTACTTTGTGGAAGACAAGATGAAGACCATGGGTATTTGTTTAAAGTGCTCATTGCTTTTCCCACGGTTGCGATGGAGTTTTGTATATCTAGCATGGATCCACATTTGTATGGTCGTGGCTATGCTCAAATTTGCGTCTATATGACATAGATCTACATTGTATGTCTAGTAGCTATGTCCAAGTTTGAGTCCTCTATCACATGGATCTACGCTATATTCTAGTAGCCATGCTTGTTTATTCCTCTCATGGACTTGCCTTGTATTGGTCTGTAGCCATGAGTTTGGTTACTTGTGTCTATGAGTCAACATACTGATGTACTATAGATGCCTAATTGACAACATGCTTCAATTGAGATGACACTTGTTACCACCTAAGTTGTACTTAGTGGTTTTTTATCAAGTGAGCCTGGTGAACTGGACAAGGATAACTTGTTCGGACTTCAAAAGACCTTTGGAAGTACTTCTGGGAAGTGCTTGTTGTACTATATCACATGTTCATACCCCGTGGGGGAATTGTAATAAATGTTCTATCATGATAGTGTCTGTAAAAGACTCGGTCTCTTAGACTTTATTTGTCAATCTGATCATCCCAGGGTGTTTTTTCCCTTGGTTATTATTGGTTGTTGAATAAACGACTGATAATTTCTGAGTTTTTCAGTCCATACCTCCAAATTTGGGGTGGTCGGCTTGGAATTTAGGCCTATTGAGGTTATTAGAGTCTATGTGTCAATGTATAAACATGCTAGACATCATGGTCGAGTCATATGAACATGTCTAAGTCCCCCTAGGTTTTTTCAATTTTTCATTTTTTTAAATGTTTTCAGTGTTTTTTATTAAAATTTATTTTTTCCAAAACTTAGTCTATTTTTTAATAATTTAATTGGAAAAATTGATTTTGTAATAAAAGTGGGCCAAATAATCAGTTTCAATCATCTAGGTGCTCATTTTCAAGCTAAGAGCACCATGTAAACCCATGGACCCACTATTTCCTAGTTTTGAGTGATTTTCCATCACTCAGGTCAGAAAGCCCCAAAAATCAATTATTGATTATTTTAATTAATAAATTGATGAATAATGGAGCAAATCCAAAATCATAAATCAGTGGCTTCTCAGCCGATTTGATTGAAATCAGTCAGATTTGAAGCAGATTGACTAGATCTGACAAATCCTTGATTGAAGGAGGTGATCAAATTAGATCCAGAGTTGATATTCAGCTATCTTCATGGGGAATTGTGCCCTCTCTCTCTCCTCCACACGTGTGGACTCTCCTGGATGCTCTGTGGAATGATGTGTCGGTTTATGGGTTGATGTGTCAGCTCAATCAGGCCCCCAGTTGACAAGTAGGCTTATTTCAACTTTAGATCTGCATTGATTGACTCTCCATTAGCTGATTTGATCTGATTCCTTGGGAATTGCACCCCCCCTCGGCTAGATGTCCTGTTTTTTTATATATCGAGGCTGAAGCTACCTCTTCCAAGCTAGTTAGAGCTAGATTTAAGGGCTTGCTATTGTAATTGTGTATTGATCATCATTTGTGAATAAAGAAGCTTTGGAGGCTATACTGTGTAGTGCATGTGTTTGTGTGGATTCTCAGTATTATGCTGCTAATGTGGTAACTGCAATTTCTTTCCAAATTGTGTGCTGCTTTCGTGTTTTGGCTTCAAGGATTCGGTTGAATCAAGTAAGGGTGTAAAATAGGCAAGTTAGATTGCTTGATATTGTTTATCCATATAATTTATGCTCAAGAATTTCAGTTACATGCTTAAGTAAGATTATTCTTGCATGATCTTTCATTTTTGTTGCTTTATACATCTATATCCAGATATCACGAGGTGTTGTGCAGGCTTGTGTTATCTAGTTGCAGGTTCTTGACTAGATGAAGGTGTGGATCAATATTGATGCCATTCCTTATCCAATTAGCTCAGGACTCTATCCCTCAGTGCTCCACAAAAGGGCCTCCTTTCAGCTTGCTCCATTCAAGCAATGAGCCGACCTTCTCTCCTTTTCTTCTCATTTCTTAAAAAAAATCAATCTTCTGGTTACCTGTCTCTCCCTCTTATGATCACATCTAGTTCTAAGAATTGAATATATATTGTTATATCTATTTCATAAGAGTCTTACTTCTTAGATCTGTAATTTCATAAAGAATATCATTTCAAAAAGATAGATCTAGGTGTAGGAATTGCCTTTTTTGCAAGTAGCTAAATCATAGATCTAAAACTTGCTCATATGGTAGTTTCTTTTTTCGTTCTTTAAAGATTTAAATTCTGCAAGAAAAGTGCATATCTCATTGGCTTACCAAACAGCAAGTGAATATCCCAAGGAAAGCTTTATTTCCTTGGTTCCTTTTGCAGAACTAGATTAGCCCATTTTAACATTTTTTTACTAAAGTTTTTTTTTGGGTAATTAGTGTAGTAACCCAAAACTCTTTCAAAGTGTGTTTGGGCACATTTGATTTTTATTTCTCGCTATTTTTTAACAGGTCCAACTAAAAAGAGAAGGAAAAAATACCAAAATTCCAACTCTTGGACGAATCGGAGCTTCCTGGAAGCTTCCCCCACCACCTTGTTTAATTCTAGCTGGTTACAAGCTTGTTGTAAGCCATTGGATCCCAGATAACAAGGACCAAAGTGCAACAATTTTAATTTTCTGATATTGTAAATTTCTGCTAATAAAAATAAAATTTCCTTTCGAATAGGCTCTTTCGAGCCTATTCACCATCCTCTCTGGGGGGATTTGTGTTGGTGTCAATTTTTTACTTTTTGCTCATATCTTTTCAAACTAGAGTATCTATAATATGCAAGGTAGTATACTTTGATAAATTATCATTTTCATATTCCATATTTGATATTTCAAAGTAATCATAATACTTACCTCAGGACTTCCCAATTGACCCGAAAGGGGAAAGAGATGCGTGGTAGGACTAATCAGAAAACCGGAATTGTGTATCTGTGTTTTCCTTCTCATCATTTGTTTCTTCAGATATTATAAAATTAACCCCTCCTTGATTCCCCAATTGAGATCCACTTGGATAGAAAGAGGTTCCTGGAGGGTTTTCTTTTTAACAAGAACACCCTTTTTTCAAAATTTACTAAAATTGACAAGACTCCGGTGTGTATGCTCTGCACTTGGCTGCATTTCATCCGATCAGTCAAGCTATATCAAAAGAATTTGAGTGACTAGAACAATTAGGACTCACTCTCCCAAATTGACAAAACATCAGGTGAAAATCCAACACCTAGATCAAACCATTACGGTGGAAAAATACCCAAAGGAAGTGGAAACTTCTAAAAAGTGACCTTGGGGCGCCAATCTCTATCACACCCTAATGGGTGCGTTATGAACAATAGCCGTAGAGAATCCATTCATCCCACATATTCCTTGCGGGTAGATGTGAAGGTTTAGTTTTGGACATACTCTAAGTACTCTTGGGTATATCTGGAGTCCACCCCTTCGCCTAATTTTAATCAACTCACACCTCACATTAACTTAAAACGTACCAAGAGGCAATTGCAAAACATTCACTCCAAGCACATGCAAGTACATTGATTTTATTTTGACTCCATTCTAAGGCACTAGTTATTTTCTTGCTATATATATATATATATATATATATATATTGTGTCTCAGCATTGTGCTTTCGTGCACTCATTTTTGTATCTTGTCATCTTTGTTTGTTTATGGTTAAATTCCAAATTCCTAAGTAACTCATTCAGTTTAACATCACTGTACTAAGTAATTTAGTGTTAGTAACTTAAGAGGGTCTACCCCCGTTGGCTTCGTTAGGATTTGAGCCTAAATGGAGGAGTCAAGAACAAAGTGATGACCTTGACTCGAGAGTTGCCCCTAGGGACACACCGAGTGGCTTGAATATTTCTGCCACGTGACCCAGGTGTGTGAAAGGTGGCAACATATTTTGGTGCCATTGCCGGGGATAAATCTTTTTATTCCCTTGTACGAATTTTGTTTTCTTCCTTTTTGTTTTTTGCTTTGTTTGATGAATGGTTAGAGTAGATGTTTAATTTTCATCCGGAGACTCCACTGAATTTTTTCCAGTTTTTATTTTTACAAAGAAAAGCAAAAAATAATTTTTGTGAAAAGATTTATAAATGCTTATTTTTCTTTTTCACATGGCGATTCCATTGAAGGGATAAAACCCTGTTTTCTCATAAACTTGTGAAGTTTTGTTGTGTGTAGATAAGCCCATGCAACATGTTAAAACCTTTAAAGCTCATCACTTGACAGATCCACCTTTTTAGTACAAGGTTTAATCGTTACATCAAATGGATACTATTTTGGATGAATTAAAGGAGAAATATGGTGCCCAGTTAACCTTAATGTTTCAACTTATCGATTTCTCAAACATCCCGGGTTTTCCTAACTTTTGTGATGGTTTGGGGGATGCATATAACTGGCTTCCAACATTTCATGGAGATTATGGTGAGTCGACCATCTGGCATGTCAAATATTTCCTTGAGTTGATTGTTGACTTCAATATTCTTCATGAAGACAATACGATGGAAATGTTTGCTGGCACTTTTCAGGGTGAGGCCTGTTGTTGGTTCTATCAGGGCCTTCCTAATAAATGTATAAATTCTTTTCCAAGCTTCCTTTGGATGTTTTTAGAGAAGTGGCATGATGGTAGGGGTAGTATGAATGGTTTGAAAAAGTTCCTTGAAAAGATCTGTACCTTCTACCTATCTGGGACAGAGTATCACACGAAAACATATGATGGACCTTTTTCCATGATACAAAGTATTGAAGACTTGGAATCACTTCTTGAACATTTAAGTGAAGAGGAGGTTCATGATACTCCCATCAAAAGGCATCCTAGTAGTTATTTAAGAAAGGAAGCAATTAAGCATATTTTAAAAGAATATGAGGTATGTCCCAATGCACAACAAGATTCTAAGGAAGGGAAAATCCAAGATGATCCTACTGAAGAGCTCCAGGAGGAGCCCACGATGGAACACATTGTTGAAGACTCTCCTCATGTCACCATAGCTAAAGACATTGAAGATTTGGTGTATTCTCAAGTGTGTTGCAATGCTGATATATTTCCAAAAATCCCTCTAGAGAAATCCCCCGAGCAACACATACCAAGTGATCCCATTGAATATGTCCAAAAGGTTTCCTTGATTGAATATCCTTGTCATGATATCATAACAGAAGCCTATAAAGAAACTTATGATAATATCAGTATGGTGTGTGGTGACACTAGACCTTGTTCTCCACATGTTGATGAAGGTTTGGAAAGTTTATTGCCTTGTAACATTTTATCTGAAGAAGATTGTTATGAGTACAAGGAAGACATGGATAGGTAGGAGCATGATGCCATGGATGAAGAGTCCCCCACATATGACATGGATGGGAGTGATGACTATTGGAATTTCATAGATAATCCAACTTGTGAAAATATTATGGAGAATCCCATTTGTGATATGTCCAACAATGGGAGTGTCATTTCAAAAAATTGTGGAAATCCAATCTACGATATGTCCATAGAGGGGAGCACGGATCTGGATTCTTGATAAAACCTTAGTATGGAAGAGGAGAATTTAGAATTTTCACATGATCATTCAAAGTCATACCATGTAGAGTCGCACAAGGGTATCAGTAATGAAGACATTGAGAAACAGTATTGTGAAACGTTAGATGTGATGCAATCAGTGGAATATCAGTCTCAGCCATCTTTTTCACATATAGAGGTTCCTTATGATTTGGAGCTACTTCGGGCTTGTGCAACAAGTTATCATTTGATAAGCCCCGGTGATCAATATGATGATGTAGTTAGTCTGTCTCATCATTCTAGTTGGTATATCAGTCCTATCCAGTCATGGATAGAAGCAACCTGCATGAGCACATACAAGTTGGGGAAGAATTTTTATGACATTATTCATGCCTATGATCTCCCATCCATCTCGCCCATTCTGAATCATCACGCAGGTTTGCAATTTTTGAATAAGATATCCTTACTTTGGCTGGTAACCAAAGACAAGGAAATTTTTTTTGTGTTAATAAACTGCTTAGGTGGTTACATTGTATTTCTGATTACACTTAACCCTTTTTATATCATGCTTAGAGTAGGAAAATAAGCTCCTTGAAAGAGAGCATTTACTTTCTGCATTTCTATTTTATACTTAGCTATATATAAAACTTTGCTTATTTTAGTTAGTTACATTTATTTTGTTTAAATAAATCAGCTTAATGGTTCATTTGGTTTTTTATGAAACTTGTGCTACTGAGGTTTTTCTTGTCAAGTTGAGATGTTTTTACAGGTTATATAAACTAGAGATTATGGTGTTCTCGTATCCTCTCCTCGCCTTAAAGACCAGATCGAGCACACATCCCATAGTTAGAGTTATAATTTTACAACCTAAGTTGTACTTAGTGTTTTTTTATCAAGTGAGCCTGGTGAACCGGACAAGGATAACTTGTTCGGACTTCAAAAGACCTTTGGAAGTACTTCTGGGAAGTGCTTGTTGTACTATATCACATGTTCATACCCCATGGGGGAATTGTAATAAATGTTATAGCATGATAGTGTCTCTAAAAGACTCGGTCTCTTAGACTTTATTTGTCAATCCGATCAGCCCAAGGTGTTTTTTTCCCTTGGTTATTATTGGTTGTTGAATAAACGACTGATAATTTCTGAGTTTTTCAGTCCATACCTCCAAAGTTGGAGTGGTCGGCTTGGCATTTAGGCCTATTGAGGTTATTAGATTCTATTTGTCAATGTATAAACATGCTAGACATCATGGTCGAGTCATATGAACATGTCTAAGTCCCCCTAGGTTTTTTCAATTTTTCATTTTTTAAAATTTTTTCAGTGTTTTTTATTAAAATTTAATTTTTCCAAAACTTAGTCTATTTTTTAATAGTTTAATTGGAAAAAATGATTTTGTAATAAAAGTGGTCCAAATAATCAGTTTCAGTCATGTAGGTGCTCATTTTCAAGCTAAGAGCACCATGTAAACCCATGGACCCACTATTTCCTAGTTTTGAGTGATTTTCCACCACTCAGGTCAGAAAGCCCCAAAAATCAATTATTGATTATTTTAATTAATAAATTGATGAATAATGGAGCAAATCCAAAATCATAAATTAGTGGATTCTTAGCCAATTTGTTTGAAATCAGTCTGATCTTAAGCAGATTGACTGGATCTGAAAAAACCTTGACTGAAGGAGGTGATCAAATCAGATCCAGAGTTGATCTTCAGCTATCTTCATGGTGAATTGTGCCCTCTCTCTCTCCTCCACACGTGTGGACTCTCCTGGATGCTCTGTGGACTGATGTGCCGGTTTATGGGTTGATGTGTCAGGTCAATCAGGCCTATCGGTTGACAAGTAGGCTCAGTTCCGCTTCAGATCTGCATTGATTGACTCTCCATCAGCTGATTTGATTTGATTCCTTGGGAATTACGCCCCCCTTGGGCTGGATGTCCTGTTTTTGTATATATCTAGGTTGAAGCTCTCTCTTCCAAGATAGTTAGAGATGGATTGAAGGGATTTCTATTTTAATTGTGTATTGATCATCATTTGTGAATAAAGAAGCTTTGGAGGCTATACCATGTAGTGCATGTGTTTGTGTGGATTCTTAGTGTTATGCTGCTAATGTGGTAACTGTAATTTCTTTCCAAATTCCGTGCTGCTTTCGTGTTCTAGCTTCAAGGATTCAGTTGAATCAAGTAAGCATGTAAGCTAGGAAAGTTAGATTGCTTGATATTGTTTATCCATATAATGTATGCTCAATAATTTCAGTTACATGCCTAAATAAGATTATTCTTGCATGATCTTTCATTTTTGTTGCTTTATATATCTATATCTAGATCTCACGAGGTGTTGTGCAGGATTGTGTTATCTAGTTGCAGGTTCCTGATTGGATGAAGGTGTGGATCAATATTGATGCCATTCCTTATCCAATAAGCTCAAGACTCTCTCCCTCAGTGATCCACAAAAGGGCCTCCTTTCAGCTTGCTCCATTCAAGCAACGTGCCGACCTTCTCTCCTCTTCTTCTCATTTCTTAAAAAAAATCAATCTTCCGGTTACCTGTCTCTCCCTCTTATGATCAGATCTAGTTCTAAGAATTGAATATATATTGTTATATCTATTTCATAAGAGTCTTGCTTCTTAGATTTGTAATTTCATAAAGATAGATCTAGGTGTAGGAATTGCCTTTTTTGCAAGTAGCTAAATCATAGATCTAAAAATTGCTCATAAGGTAGTTTCTTTTTTCGTTCTTTAAAGATTTAAATTCTAGAATAAAAGTGCATATCTCATTGGCTGCCCAAAAAGCAAGCCAATATCCCAAGGAAAGCTTGCTTTCCTTGGTTCCTTTTGCAAAACTAGATTAGCCCCTTTTAACATTTTTTTACTTAAGTTTTTTTTTTGTAATTAGTGTAGTAACCATAAATATTTCAAAGTGTGTTTGGGAACATTTGATTTTGATTGCTCGCTGTTTTTTATCAGTTCCAACAAAAAAGAGAAGGATACTCTACAAAAATTCCAACTCTTGGACGAATCAGAGCTTCCTGGAAGCTTCCCCCACCACCTTGTTTAATTCTAGCTGGTTACAAGCTTGTTGTAAGCCTTTGGATCCCAGATAACAAGGACCAAAGTGAAATTTTTTTAATTTGCTGATATTTTAAATAGCTGCTAATAAAAATAAAAGGTCCTTTCGAATAGGCTCTTTCAAGTCTATTCACCATCCCCCCTGGGGGATTTGCGTTAGTGTCAATTTTTTAATTTTTGCTCATATATTTTCAAACTAGCATAGCTCTAATATGCAGGGTAGTATACTTTGATACATTATCATTTTCATATTCCATATTTGATATTTCAAAGTAATCTTAATACTTACCCCATGACTTCTCGATTGATCCGAAAGGGGAAAGAGATGCGTGGTAGGACTAATTAGAAAACCGGAATTGTGTATCTGTGTTTTCCTTCTCATGATTTGTTTCTTCAGCTATTATAAAATTAACCCCTCCTTGATTCCTCTATTGAGATCCACTTGGATCGAAAGAGGTTCCTGGAGGGTTTTCTTTTTAACAAGAACACCCTTTTTTTAAAATTTACTAAAATTGACAAGACTCCGGTGTGTATGCTCTGCACTTGGCTACGGTTCGTCTAATCAGTCAAGATGTATCAAAATAATTTGAGTGACTAGAATAATTAGGACTCACTCTCCCAAATTGACAAACCATCAGGTGAAAATCCAACACCTAGATCAAACCATTACGGTGGCAAAATACCCAAAGGAAGTGGGAACTTCTGAAAAGTGACCTTGGGGCGCCGATCTCTATCACACCCTAATGGGTGCATTATGAACAATAGCCCCAAAGACTCCATTCATCCCACATATTCCTTGCGGGTAGCCGTGAAGGTTTAGTTTTGGACATACTCCAAGTACTCTCGGGTATATCTGGAGTCCAACCCTTCAGCTAATTTTAATCAACTCACACCTCACATTAACTTAAAACATACCAAGAGGAAATTGCAAAACATTCACTCCAAGCACATGCAAGTACATTGATTTTATTTTGACTCCATTCTAAAGCATTGGTTATTTTCTTGCTATATATATATAAATATATATATAGACATATATATTGTGTCTCAGCATTGTGCTTTCGTGCGCTCATTTTTTTTTATCTTGTCATCTTTGTTTGTTTATGGTTAAATTCCAAACTCCTAAGTAACTCATTCAGTTTAACATCACTGTACTAAGTAATTTAGCCTTAGTAACTTAATAGGGTCTACCCCCCTTGGCTTCATTAGGAGTTGAGCCTAAACGGAGGAGTCAAGAACATGGTGACATCCTTGACCCGAGACTTTCCCCCAAGGACACACTGAGTGGCTTGAAGATTTCGGCCATGCGACCCAAGTGTGTGAAAGGCAACAACATATTTTGGCGCCGTTGTCGGGGATAAAAAATTTTATTCCCTTGTATGACTTTTGTTTTCTTCCTTTTTTTTTGCGTTTTTTGATAAATGGTTAGAGTAGATTTTTAATTTTCATCTAGCGACTCCACTGACTCTTTTCTAGTTTTTATTTTTACAAAGAAAAGCAAAAAATAATTTTTGTGAAAAGATTTATAAATGCTTATTTTTCTTTTTTACATGGTGACTCCATTGAAGGGATAAAACCCTGTTTTCTCATAAACTTGTGAAGTTTTGTTGTGTGTAGATGAGCCCATGCAACATGTTAAAACCTTTAAAGCTCATCACTTGACAGATCCACCTTTTCAGTACAAGGTTTAATCGTTATATCAAATGGATACTATTTTGGATGAATTAAAGGAGAAATATGGTGCCCAGTTAACCTTAATGTTTCAACCTATCGATTTCTCAAACATCCCTAGTTTTCCTAACTGTTGTGATGGTTTGGGGGATGCATATAACTAGCTTCCAACATTTCATGGAGATTATGGTGACTCGGTCATCCGGCATGTCAAATATTTCCTTGATTTGATTGCTGACTTCAATATTCTTCATGAAGACAATATGATGGAAATGTTTGCTGGTACTTTCAGGGTGAGGCCTATTGTTGGTTCTATCATGGCCTTCCTAATAAATGTATAACTTCTTTTCCAAGCTTCCTTTGGATGTTTTTAGAGTAGTGGCATGATGGTAGGGGTAGTATGAATGGTTTGAAAAATTTCCTTGAAAATATCTGTACCTTCTACCTATCTGGGATAGAGTATC
The DNA here is from genome assembly GCA_001517045.1 of Pseudotsuga menziesii. Taxonomy (NCBI): domain Eukaryota; kingdom Viridiplantae; phylum Streptophyta; class Pinopsida; order Pinales; family Pinaceae; genus Pseudotsuga; species Pseudotsuga menziesii. The sequence goes on from LPNX010267064.1 coordinate 639,238, forward strand.
ACATAGAAACATATGATGGACCTTTTTCCATGATACAAATTATTGAATACTTGGAATCACTTCTTGAACATTTAAGTGAAGAGGAGGTTCATGATACTCTCGTCAAAAGGCATCCTACTAGTTATTTAAGAAAGGAAGCAATTAAGCATCTTTTAAAAGAATATGAGGTATCTCCCAATACACAGCAAGATTCTGAGGAATGGAAAATCCAAGATGATCCTACTAAAGAGCTCCAGGAGGAGCCCATGATGGAACACATTGTTGAATACTCTCCTCATGTCACCATAACTGAAGACATTAAAGATTTGGTGTATTCTCAAGTGTGTTGCAATGTTGATATCTTTCCAAAAATCCCTCTAGAGAAATCCACCAAGCAACACATACCAAGTGATCCCATTGAATATGTCCAAAAGGTTTCCTTGATTGAAGATCCTTGTCATGATATCATAACGGAAGCCTATAAAGAAACTTATGATAAGATCAGTATGGTGTGTGGTGATGAAGGTTTGGAAAGTTTATTGCCTTGTAACATTTTATCTGAAGAAGATTGTTATGAGTACAAGGAAGACATGGATAGGCAGGAGCATGATGCCATGGATGAAGAGTCCCCCACATATGACATGGATGGGAGTGATGACTATTGGAATTTCATAGATAATCCAACTTGTAAAAATATTATGGAGAATCCCATCCATGATATGTCTAACAATGGGAGTGTCGTTTCAAAAATTTGTGGAAATCCAATCTACGATACGTCCATAGAGGGGAGCATGGATCTCGATGCCCGGGAAAACTTTAGTATGGAAGAGGAGCATTCAAAATTTTCACATGATCATTCAGAGTCATACCATGCAGAGCCGCATAAGGGTATCAGTAATGAAGACATTGAGAAACAATATTGTGAAAAGTTAGATGTGATGCAGTCAATGGAATATCAGTCTCAGCCATCTTTTTCACATATAGAGGTTCCTTATGATTTGGAGCTACTTCGGGCTTATGCAACAAGTTATCATTTGATAAGCCATGGTGATCAATATGATGATGTAGTCAGTCTGCCTCATCATTTTGATTGGTATATCAGTCCTATCCAGTCATGGATAGAAGCAACCTGCATGAGCACATATAAGTTGGGGAAGAATTTTTATGACATTATTCATGCCTATGATCTCCCATCCATCCTGCCCATTCTGAATCACGAAGCAAGTTTGCAATTTCTGAATAAGGTATCCTTACTTTGGTAGGTAACCAAAGACAAGGAAATTTTTTTTTGTGTTAATAAACTGCTTAGGTGGTTACATTGGATTTCTGATTACACTTAACCCTTTTTATATCATGCTTAGAGTAGGAAAATAAGCTCCTTGAAAGAGAGCATTTACTTTCTGCATTTTTATTTATACTTAGATATAATAAAACTTTGCTTCTTTTAGTTAGTTACTTTTATTTTGTTTAAATAAATCAGCTTAATGGTTCATTTGTTTTTTTATAAAACTTGTGCTACTGAGGTTTTTCTTGTCAAGTTGAGATGTTTTTACAGGGTATATAAACCAGATATTCTGGTGTTCTCGTATCCTCTCCTCGCCTTAAAGACCAGATCGAGCACACATCCCATAGTTGGAGCCAGAATGTTACCACCTAAGTTGTACTTAGTGGTTTTTTATCAAGTGAGCCTGGTGAACTGGACAAGGATAACTTGTTCGGACTTCAAAAGACCTTTGGAAGTACTTTTGGGAAGTGCTTGTTGTACTATATCACATATTCATACCCCATGGGGGAATTGTAATAAATGTTCTAGCATGATAGTGTCTGTAAAAGAATCGGTCCGACTCTTAGACTTTATTTGTCAATCCGATCATCCCAAGGTGTTTTTTCCCTTGGTTATTATTGGTTGTTGAATAAACGACTGATAATTTCTGAGTTTTTCACTCCATACCTCCAAAGTTGGGGTTGTCGGCTTGGCATTTAGGCCCATTGAGGTTATTAAATTCTATGCGTCAATGTATAAACATGCTAGAAATCATGGTTGAGTCATATGAACATGTCTAAGTCCCCCTAGGTTTTTTCAATTTTTCTTTTTTTAAATTTTTTTAGTGTTTTTTTATTAAAATTTAATTTTTCCAAAACTTAGGCTATTTTTTAATAGTTTAATTAGAAAAATTTATTTTGTAATAAAAGTGGGCCAAATAATCAGTATCAATCATGTAGGTGCTCGTTTTCAAGCTAAGAGCACCATGTAAACCCATGGACCCACTATTTCCTAGTTTTGAGTGATTTTCCATCACTTAGGTTAGAAAGCCCCAAAAATCAATTATTGATTATTTTAATTAATAAATTGATGAATAATAGAGCAAATACAAAATCATAAATCAGTGGATTCTCAGCCGATTTGATTGAAATCAGTCATATCTGAAGCAGATTGACTGCATCTGACAAATCCTTGACTGAAGGAGGTGATGAAATCAGATCCAGAGTTGATCTTCAGTTGTCTTCATGGGGAATTGTGCCCTCCCTATCTCCTCCACACATGTGGACTCTCCTGGATGCTCTATGGACTGATGTGTTGGTTTATGGGTTGATGTGTCAACTCAATCAGGCCCCTGGTTGACAAGTAGGCTCAGTTTAGCTTCAGATCTTCATTGATTGACTCTCCATTAGATTATTTGATCTAATTCCTTGGGAATTGCACCCCCCTAGGCTGGATGTCCTATTTTTGTATATATCCAGGCTGAAGCTCCCTCTTCTAAGCTAGTTAGAGATGGATTGAAACGCTTGCTATTGTAATTGTGTATTGATCATCATGTGTGAATAAAGAAGCTTTGGAGGCTATACCGTGTAGTGCATGTGTTTGTGTGGATTCTCAGTGTTATGCTGCTAATCTGGTAACTGTAATTTCTTTCCAAATTCTGTGCTGCTTTCATGTTCTGGCTTCAAGGATTCGGTTCAATCAAGTAAGGGTGTAAACTAGGCAAGTTATATTGCTTGATCTTGTTTATCCATATAATGTATGCTCAATAATTTCAGTTACATGCTTAAATAAGATTATTTTTGCATGATCTTTCATTTTTGTTGCTTTATACATCTATATCCAGATCTCACGAGGTGTTGTGCAGGCTTGTGTTATCTAGTTGCAGGTTCCTGATTGGATGAAGGTGTGGATCAAGATTGACACCATTCCTTATCCAATAAGCTCAATACTTTGTCCCTTAGCACTCCACAAAAGGGCCTCCTTTCAGCTTGCTCCATTCAAGCAAAGAGCAGACCTTCTCTCCTCTTCTTCTCATTTCTTAAAAAAAAGCAATCTTTCGGTTACCTGTCTCTCCCTCTTATGATTAGATCTAGTTCTAGGAATTGAATAAATATTGTTAGATCTATTTCATAAGAGTCTTGCTTCTTATATCTGTAATTTCATAAATAATATCATTTCATAAAGATAGATCTAGGTGTAGGAATTGCCTTTTTTGCAAGTAGCTAAATCATATATCTAAAACTTGCTCATAAGGTAGTTTCTTTTTTCATTCTTTAAAGATTTCAATTCTGGAAGAAAAATGCATATCTCATTGGCTTCCGAAATAGCAATCCAGGATCCCAAGGAAAGCTTGCTTTCCTTGGTTCCTTTTGCAAAACTAGATTATCCCCTTTTAACATTTGTTTACTTAAGTTGTTTTTCTGGTAATTAGTGTAGTAACCCAAAACTCTTTTAAAGTGTGTTTGGGCACATTTGATTTTGATTGCTCACTATTTTTTAGCAGGTCCAACAAAAAAAAGGAGACTCTGTGAAAATTCCAACTCTTGGACGAATCGGAGCTTCCCGGAAGCTTCCCCCACTAGCTTGTTTAATTCTAGCTGGTTACAAGCTTGTTGTAAGCCTTTGGATCCCAAATAACAAGGAACAAAGTGCAGCAATTTTAATTTGCTGATATTGTAAATTTCTGCTAATAAAAATAAAAGGTCATTTCAAATAGGCTCTTTCGAGCCTATTCACCATACCCCCTGGGGGGATTTGCGTCAGTGTCAATTTTTTACTTTTTGCTCATATGTTTTAAAACTAGCATAGCTCTAATCTGCAGAGTAGTATAATTTGATACATTATCATTTTCATATTCCATATTTGATATTTCAAAGTAATCTTAATACTTACCCCACAACTTCCTGATTGACCCGAAAGGGGAAAGAGATGCGTGGTAGGACTAATTAGAAAACCGGAATTGTGTATCTGTGTTTTCCTTCTCATCATTTGTTTCTTCAGCTATTGTAAAATTAACCCCTCCTTTATTCCCTAATTGAGATCCACTTGGATCGAAAGAGGTCCCTGGAGGGTTTTCTTTTTAACAAGAACACCCTTTTTTTATAATTTACTAAAATTGACAAGACTTCGGTGTGTATGCTTGCTCTTTCCTACGGTTCGTCCGATCAGTCAAGCTATATCAAAATAATTTGAGTGACTAGAATAATTAGGACTCACTCTCCCAAATTGACAAACCATCAGGTGAAAATCCAACACCTAGATCAAACCATTACGGTGGCAAAATACCCAAAGGAACCTGGAACTTCTGAAAAGTGACCTCAGGGCGCTGATCTCTATCACATTCTAATGGTTGTGTTATGAACAATAGCCCCAGATACTCCATTCAACCCACATATTCCTTGCGGGTAGCCGTGAAGATTTAGTTTTGGACATACTCCAAGTACTCTCGGGTATATCTGGAGTCCACCCCTTCGCCTAATTTTAATCAACTCATATTTCACATTAACTTAAAACGTACCAATAGGCAATTGCAAAACATTCACTCCAAGCACATGCAAGTACATTGATTCTATTTTTTGACTCCATTCTAAGGCACTGGTAATTTTCTTGCTTTATATATATATTGTGTCTCAGCATTGTGCTTTCGTGTGTTCATTTTTTGTATCTTGTCATCTTTGATTGTCTATAGTTAAATTTCAAACTCCTAAGTAACTCATTCAATTTAACATCACCATACTAAGTAATTATCCTTAGTAACTTAATAGGGTCTACCCCCCTTGGCTTTGTTAGGAATTGATCCTAAACAGAGGAGCTAAGAACAAGGTGATGGCCTTGACTCGAGACTTTCCCCCAAGGACACAGCGAGTGGCTTGAATATTTTTTCCATGTGACCTAGGTGTGTGAAAGGCGGCAACAACACTTTCACCTCGTAGCAACGACTTGTTCTCTCAAAGCTCTCATTTATCGTATCTCTCTAAGAATCATGCTTTGGGGGGCATCCCGTTATACCAAAATCCTATCACCATCATGTGATAAGACTCTTGACATACCTACTTGCCCTGAATCCTAGCTCTTGGAGTGGAAACCCATGCTAATTATCAATATTTCATGAAAATTCCCAGCATCGTGCTTTCCTTGTTGTCCAAGAGTGTTACCTTGTTCGTACCGCCTATCCCTTGTTGTCCACAAGCGGTGCCACCACTTATGGCCCTTAGTCCATAAGTGTTTCTTACCAGAAGCACTCTGTCATTGAAGGAGAAATGTAGTACCCTGGGTAAAAAGGGAAAAAGATAAGTTTCTCAAGGCTTCTAGATGATAAGCCTCATGTCCTCCCTTATCCCTATCATTATGGGTCAGTTGAGCCCAAGATCCCTCATCCTAGGATCCTATAGGCCACCTCATTCACTAATCTCTCAACCATCCCTATCCATTGAGCCTTATAAATACAAGCTCATATCCATGGTTGAGGGGGGAATACTTAAGGTATTGTTATGCTATTGGATTGATTACTTGGCCCAAGTCATTGGAGAGCATAGAGAGCTAGAGTTGGAGCATATGGGGATGAGAGTGCTTGGTTTCATGGAGATGCATGCCAACACTAAGGCTTGGTTGTAAACTTATCCATATTTTTATCTTAATGCAAGTTGATTTCTGTCCCACATTATTGTTGTTGTTCAATTTCACATGTATGTTGTTAGATTCCTTAGTCACTAACATGGATCAGTAGATTATATTCTTGCAGTTTCGATGTGTTTGTGTGTTTAAGCTTATTGTAGGTACACAGGGTTACTATCGAAGCATCACATTCCAGGTATCTACAGTGTCCAGGGAGAGTCTTCAACCTCTGTCCTTCATTTGTTCTAGATCTGAACCATTTAGACCAGTGGAACACCTTACTATTTGCAGGAGGTGAAATATTCCAGCTAACAAATTGAACGGTCACATACTCTATGGGGGGTGCAAGCAAATAGGAATAATAAGAAAGGGTAAACACCCCTTCAAACCACATGACCAAAGGTGTAACCATACGATGGGAATACAACCTGTTTACCCACAAGACCAATAACAACAAGGTGGGAAGACAACCACAAGACCAAGGGTGTAAAAGCAACAAGGGAACACACCATCTTTATCTCTCTCTCAGATGTACAAATGTTCCATACAATAATTGAAAGTTATATCATGACTGTATAAGGAAGGTTCACACTAGATGATGTGATCATGTGGTCCTCCTGACTACTCCTGAGGTCACTTGATCATGACTCCATCAAAGGGTGGTCATTCCCTTGAGAAGATAACCAAGATCAACCATATCGAAGACCTAGTAGAGGAGGGAATCACACACACATCATCATCTTGGTTAAATGACCAAGATCAACCTATTTAACTGACCATGTGTGTACATGCAGGAACTACTTGGTCCCAGAACAGGAATCTACCGTACCAGACCAGGATGTCTCTCTCTCAACTTGTAGGAGCTGCTTGGTCCTTGTGAATAAGAAATTTTTTGGTCCCAAACCAGAATACCCTAGAGATTATAGATAGGGGCCCTAGCCACATGCTAGGGACTTTGCAATGGAATCAACCTACTTGGTCCCAGACCAAGAAACTGAATAGACTACTGGGGGCTATAGGCTACCATTTAAGGACTTACTTTGCATGGTTAACTGACGAGGAAACCTACTTAACTGACTAGGGTTCCATTCAAAAAATTGTTCTTGCACTTACAATGACTTTAAAAATTAATGGAGCATTGATTAAAATGCTTGGGTGTTATGAAAAAATCATGAACATAATACGTAGTTGATGTTATGAAGGGTCGTGACTCGTAACTATTGGTCTGACAAACATGTCAAATCCTACTTTATCCCTCTTTCCATGAGAACCACACTAATACGAATTGTTAAACCCATAGTCAAGTCTATATTGGGTGATTATCAACCCATGTCAACACAAATATTAAAAAAATCACTTCTGTTGCAGGTGCCCTCACAAATTATGGTTGGTGAAGATAATAGATGAAATGATTATCATGGTGGTGACGACTTTGTAAACCAATTTTTTCTAAGAATATTTGTTGAGTGTGAAACTCATGACCTCATGGAATAGACTGGATGGATTAATCTGTGGAGGGAATTTTTTATTCAATTTTGAAGCAGATTTATTTGTTCACATAAAAATATCTTATATTTATACTTCTTAATTCTTGATTTTCTTCTTCTTTCGACCTTGAAGTGTAATGTTATTATGAGAATATTTCTTGAATGGAAATTTGAAAATTCTTGAAGGTCGGTTGGTGGTCAAAGACTTGGTGTAATGATAAAACCTCTTAATAAATGATGAATGTGATAAAATACCATGTTAGACAAGGTATGAGGGACAGGGACAAAGGATGGATCAAACTTGACTCTAACACCAAACGAGATGATAGAATTTGTTTTCTACAGGAATACCCAATATAAATAAGATACATAATCCATCATTGGAATTATATAATAAAATGAAAATATACTAAAATATATGTGATATGAATTATGAATACAATGGCTTCCTTATATATAAAACCTATGGCACTTAAGGTGACTATTCACCAATGAATGTGTTCCTTGGATAACTAATAATTAATAATTAACTCTCTCTCTCTCTCTCTCTCTCTCTCTCTCTCTCTCTATATATATATATATATATATATATATATATATATATATATTAGATTCACCATGGATCTTACACCTTAATTCATTGTGTTAGCCTAATTCCACAGAATGATAAATAAACTGGAACTGAAAGGAAATTAACTCATCCACACAAATAACACAATATATAGCCTAGGAAACCCCACTATGGGAAAACACCCATCCAAAATTGAGGATTATTCCTTGCTCTTTTCTTATAAAAAATGCAATGTAAATACAAAGGAAGTTGTACTCATTACAGAGTTACCTATTATACTATGGTATGTATGGATATTATAGGATCTCCTAATTCCTCTGTTATGCTCTAATATCCAATCCCTTACTACTAGAAAGTTATGGAATAACATAATAACATCATTAGAATGGAACCCCTTCTCCTCCTAATGGCTTGAAATTGAACGTAACCCAAAATCCATCTACAATTAGTTTTAGGGTTTGTACATGTCTCAACTATTTATTAGGGTTAGGGTTTGTACATGTCTTAACTATTGATTAGGGTTACGGTTTGGGACCCTCCAAAATGTTCTTCAAAGTCCAGAATTGACTAGCTCCACATGTGTGGGTAATGATAGCTGATGTGTAATCCACTTAGTACCATGGTGGTTAACTCCACAAGGAAAATTGTGGGAGGCATAGCTTCCACATACAGACTTCAACTATGGCGATTCTTGTATTTGTTAAAAGAGTCTAAAAATGTAGAATAACATTGAGAGGATATGAGATATGCTTGCAATCTATTGAACCCAAAAAACATCATTTAATCTCTCACACGAGACTCAAAATCAATCAAACCCCTAAAATGTGTCTTAAAAGCCAAACCATCCAATTGTTCCACCCATAAAACATTGAAATAGACAAAAAATTATATATTGATTCAATTTGAATCATACCTCCCCATTTTGGGAGGATTTTGGTCCCTGTTGTCACATCCCGTGTTACTTGGGAGCATAAACGAAAGCAGGAGTGGGAACGAAAAGAGAAATTTTCAAAAGCTTTAGGTTTGGAAGCATTTCAGAAGCGTTATCTATCTATCTATCTATCTATAATATTATATTTTGATGCATATATGTCAACAAATGCATGTAGACTGTTAAATTAGTTATGGAAAGCATAAAAACATGAAATAAACCATAATACCATATAACATCATTCATTGCGCCAAGATGCGCTCTACAGCCCGGTATGGGGGAGATCTTGTAACGTGATGTAACGTTACTAACATTTGTAAGATGTCGGCAAAAAATAATAGTGATAGTGAATATTATGGGAAATAAATTTTCTAATAGGCCAAAATAAAACAATCTAATATTGGGGAGATGTTGTAATCTTTCTACCTAACAAAACAATAAAAAAGTAAAAATTTAATTATCCGTAAAAAAATGTGGGTCAAGAAAAAAACACAAAATTGAATTATCCACAAAAAAAAGTTGGCCTTATTCTAAACAACCCATGGTTTTATTGTACATGGTTTAGGAGGCTTTGTACATGGTTTTTAAACCATGTGCAAGGCCTCCTAAACAACCCATGGTTTTATTGTACATGGTTTAGGAGGGCCTTGCAAATGGTTTTCAGACCATGTGCAAGGCCTCCTAAACAACCCATGGTTGTAGGAGGGCCTTGCATATGGTTTTAAAACCATGTGTAGGGAAATGATGCAATTTTCATTCCTAACAAAATAAAAAACAATAAAAAATAGTATATGTCGGCCATAAATAATATTAAATATTAATAATAAAAATATTATATGTGGACCTTAAATAAAAAGATGTGTCTTTTGGTTTGAATCAAATCAATGGATACCTAAGAAGAGGTTTGCACCCCCAGATATTTGATCCATCTCGGCGCTTGATAGAGCCTAGGATTTGGATCTACGTTGGTTAATCATCCATAGTGAATTTTTCAACCATATGTCTAGTATCTGTACATCAACCTTAAAGATTCAATTTTTTAATATATAAATAGGCTATATACTAGGGCTTCTTTAATAAATAGGTTATAAACTAGGGATTCTTCAAAAACTAGCTTTGAGGCCACCAATAAATAGGATATAAAACTAGGCTATAAACTAGTGATTCTTCAAAAAATAGTTTTGAGGCCACTAACATCAATATGAACAATAAACACCACCGAAATCAAGGTAAATAGAGGGGTTGATGTGGTTGATTAAATTCCAATCCCATACCCTCATTCATGATAGAACCCAGTGGAAACATTCTAATCTTGAAATCTTAAAAAATGTTAAGTTTGTTGAATTTTGAATGGGATAAAATATTCCACTTTTTTCATTAGAATTTTGATGTGGTTGGAGCCACTCTCAAACACCCTAAAACAATTAATGGTAATGTTAAAAATTTAAGTAAAATGATAGAAAATGGAGGATAAGGAAAATGTCAACTTTTGCTTTAAGAATTTAAAATTACCATTTAATGCTACTAATGATACTAAGGTTAATTTTTTTGATATTAGAGTAGGATTTTACTCCTTTATATAACATTAGTATGGACCTAGGGTTAGTTCCCTCCCCACCCATCACTTAACTTTTTGTTTTTTTTAAATAAAATTTGAAAAAAACAAGGAGGAAGCGTTTTTTTTGGAAGGAAGCAAGCGTGCTAAAAACACTCCCATATGGAAGCGTTTAGGAAGCGTGCTTCCCCAACGATTCCTATACACTTCCTTTATGAGCGATATTTAAGAGAAAGAGTGGAGGGGGGGGTGCTTCCCCGCAACATAGGTCACATCCATGTTATCTAGGGCTACCATGATGCAGATCATATACCAAAGCAATGTGCCAATCCTTACATGACCATGAGTTGAGCCATGCATTTTTTATCATCGGTGGTGTGCCTCATTTTTAGATATACTCAGAACATTTTTCCAAGATCCCATGTCACAGTTTCTACTAAATGACCCCATGTAGAAAACTTATCTAAGCCATGGCTAACTTGGAGAGAAACACATATCAATGTTGTTTTTTACCTTTCCCATCCTTGTCAGGGATCATCATCTAGATTGACGCAACATAGCAGGTATGTGGAAGAGAAAGTATATGGTGATTCACATGGATGTTATTTTTTGTCTCCTTTATTTATGTTAGTAGTTTTACTTGACATTAGGTGACTAGTTGGTGATCCTTTACCTCATTGGTTCTTATGATAGGTTAAATTTTGAGGTGGTCATGTTGACTTGATTGAAAGGAAATTTTGTATGCACATCGGTTCCTTCTGCACCCTTGGTAGAAAATTGGTCACCTTTGCCTCACTGCTATCCTTGGCATCACTTATCACTATCTCCATCCATGCAAATCATCCATACTGGACTCCTACCTTGACTTGGAATGAGATGTGTGATCTATAGGACTTCCCCCTTTGAACCCTATGTATATTGGACCCCATTTTCTTTGCATCTTGGATTTGAAGTGTGTGGGAGAATAACTTCAATTATGGATCTACCTCCTTTCAGTTGCACCTGATGTTGTAGTGGCGGGTAGAGTTGTGATTTCCCTTGGGTGTCATCCCATTTGTCCTCAAAGCAAGTCATACTGCCATCATTACATCACATGTGTAACCTGTTGTATCAAAAGAAAGTAAAGTTCAATCCAAGAGGGTAAAGAAAGTTAAATCAAGCGAAAAGGATAATGAAAGAGACACTAAAAAGCAGATTAAAAACAAATGCTAAATCTAAATTAATTCTATCCAAATAAAGGAAATGTAATGATTGTTCCTCATGGATCCTAAAGGCTGGGATGTGAGATGCAAAAAGAAACAACTAAATCTAAGTGTCCCCTACAACCTCCATGCATTAGAGTCACCTGTGTACTCATCACATGGGTTCTAGAAAATATCCTCATGGATCTTAAGACAAGCTTGGATGTGAGCTGCAGATTACTTGTTAAAGTCTAGTGATGGTGTCCTAAGCACTGTATCCCATTTTTGAGACACTTCCATCCCCTATTTTTCTCTAGCATGCTTATGTCACTGTGGCCCCTGTATCCCCTACTTATAGAAAGGATTTTAGTATCAAGGTTTGCAAGTAATCCCATTTTCCTTAAGTTTGTTTGATCACCTCACCCATGGATATCAAGATGACCAAGACTACAAGTGTGCATACATTGGAGGCTTCTTGAAAAGATAACAAGCTTATTCTAACTTAGGCCTAGTTTCTATTGTGTTTTATGATGGGTCACCTTAGCATGTTCCTTATTGTTTTAGTTAGCCTACTAACATAAATAAGGGTTAATATTGGCATCCTCTTGTGCTTACATTCGATTTAGGCACCCGGGAAAGGGAAATGATTATTTTTGGAAAATTACAACTTCAACCATATATACCAGCATAATTAAATAAATTAAACTAAACATGGACTTAAAACATTATCAAAATGGATAATGTTGGGGAATATTATCACTTGGGATGATATTTATTCATTGGAATATGATTGTGGACCATATATTATGTGGTTATAATTAGGAATGGGGTCCACAATGTATTCCCTCTTACATAGGGCGGATTTTCTCCATAGGGGAGTTTTCAACTTATGATTTCAGTGTATTGGCACATAATATTTGTAAAAGATAGTGCCTTAAGGGGACATCGAACCCTATGTGGGGCCTTCTCTCATGTACTTCATTATTTATAACATATCATGTTTTTCTCCTATATCTTGTAGAGGAATCTCCCCTCCTCATGTAGCTTGCTCATTACACTTTGAGAGATGATCTTAGCCATCGATTTGTGATTGAGATGATTTAATCTGAGCCATTGATCTCTTTGGCTAGGGATTTTGTATATAAACTCTCTATTTAAGGTAGAGTTGGCTCATTGTAATGGAATTTTTGACCCTTAGAAATTTCTTCTATAGAGAAAATATTTTGCACAAAACTTGTGGATCTTGCATGTGGTGTTCAGGTGTAGTGATTGCATGTTCTTACTCTGTGAATGCTAGTGATTTATTTGTGGATATTTTGGATTTGTTGTGGCTGATTTATGGCATGATAATGACTTGGAGAGAGGGGCACCATTGATAATAAGTGTGGCTTCACTTCATCAAAATCGTGTGACTTCAGGGAGTATTTTTTTTTGCATCTCATTTTTAAATTTGAATGCTCTTTGTTATACATATTGCCATTACTAATTTTCTCCATTATGTAGAAAATTAACATAGTTTCTTATTTGTGCAGGGAAGGGAGGTGCTACCACCACATTGAGGAAAATCATGTGGAAATATTTTATTCAAATAATTTCACTAAGACAAGCACCATGAGGAAGAGTGCCACTATCTTGGCATAGACCAATATTCTGGGTAAGATATTCATTCATTTCTCTTAGTGTATATTTCCATTCCATTGGTTTGCAAACTAAATAACTAATCTAAAGCCTTCATTTTTAACATCCATAGATTTAACCGTAGAATCCTTTAGTAATTCAAAACACAAGTTAGTTTTGGCCTTAGAACCCTAGGTACAAAGTTTGGTTGCATTTGGACTCCATTTTCTATCTCCAGGCACTAACCTACCTAGACGAAAATCACCCTCCTTGGTCATTTCCATCTTCTGTTGGTTTTTTCACTTAGGTATGCTAAATTTTTTTGTTTCAAATTGTTTATATTAAATCAAAACATCATTATTAAGTGCTAGAAACAAATTCTTTTCCATATTGCAACCGATTTTACTTGCACGATACATATACACTTGGCACGGCTTGGCCATGTCCTTCTAGCGCTTCCATTTGCTCCTATATTTCTTATTTATGTCATTTCTATTGGGATTTCATTTTATGGTTGAGTATTTTCTACTTGCTTATTCCTTTCAACCATTATTTTCTTGGATTCATCTCTATAGTATGTTCATTTGATCTAGGGTGCATTCCAAGACATTACTTTGGCTTATTCTCATTATGATTTTGAGTGTGTCTTGCTTGTTTTTTCAAAATTCCTAGGTTTTCCGGGGTCTCCCCCTTGTTTTTCTTTTCCTTACCTGAAAGGAAGAGAGCCCCATATGGTGTGACAATATTATGCAACAAAATCAACAAAATAGCATAAAAAGAGCATAAATAAACAATAAGAGAGTAATCCATGCCTTGACAATGACTAACATATGTTGAATTTTCATATGCTTAACTAAGACATAAGTATATCATTTCATTTTTCATAATAAAAGCATATAAAGCAGGATCACTGAAAGAAATAGTATCACAAGAACAACACAAATTTATCCTGGGAAAACCCTAAAGGGAAAAACCCAGCAAAAGCTTCCTCAATATAGATGCCCCAAAAGGGAAAAAGGTAAAACCAACAAGGAGATCAAAAACCTGATTCTCCTCCTTCTCCAGCAACTCCTCTCCTCCACAAGTGCGCTATTCCAAGTGAGTGTGTGTGTCACAAATGAGGAGCACTACACCTCTATTTATATTCATCCATTTACTTAAAGTTTACTCAATCAACATGTCGGCTTAAGTTAACTCATGTAGGCTCGAGTTACACATGTAGGCTCAAGTAACCACACTGGGGTGTTTATGACCCACCTTTACAAATAGAGGGGACTACCTCATGACTCTTATTAGTTCTTCCGATTAGGAGCATCGGGGTACAATGTAATACAAGTGGTTCTCCCG